>JARQZK010004339.1:1097500-1297500 GCA_030704885.1 Cynegetis impunctata
CCAGGATCGTTTGAAAAATATTAGTTTGTTGTCTATTGAAAAGGAATTGGTAAAACTTTTGGCGAAAGACAAAAAATTATATGAGGATATTATAGATCATTTTGCTAACGTTAAATATCGCAGAATCCCGCTAATTATCAAAAATATATAATAACTTTTCATTTGCTCTCACCATCTGTTAACAAATTCGTTAAGTAGGTAGGTAGGTACCTATTTTGTGAAAGGAAAAAAAATTTGAATTGATTAATTGGCTGAGAAGAGTTTTTGTGAATATTGTAAATAGGAGTTGTAGGTCTCAAGGTAGACACTCGAAAGTGAAAACAAATTAATAGCTTAGGGTGCTTTTTTCACTTTGATTTTCTTTAAATTATAAGGCGGTTGACCTTGAAATCCTAAAAATTTTCGCCTATGGTGTATTTTTTAACACCTCTTGTAGCCTCCTCAAACCAAAACCTCACGAGCCGCCACTGATATATATATATATATATATATATATATATATATATCAAATCATGAAAAACATACTAGTCGACCATGGTCAATTTCATACATTACATAAAGTGAACAAGGAAAATTCTTCAATAATTTTAAAAAATTATCAAACAACTTTCCAAGGAAGCTGGTTATACGTATTCAGCAACGCAAAATCTGCATTCACAATCGAACGGTGAATTATAGAAATTGTCAAGTCACCCCGACTCAAAATCTGCATACAGCTGTTTCGATCTTATTAGATCACATCAGTGCAGCTTATTTGACTCGGAGTGAATTAACAAATTTCTAATTGTTCCCCAATACAAATCGTGGTCAGTAACAATGGATAAATAACAATCCAGAGCGCCATCCCACCAAAGATATTGGGAAACAACGATTCACCGCTTAGACTGAAAATGCAGAAATTCGTCGCTCAAACACGTACCTCCTGATATGAAGATATCTACTCTACAACTGTGTTGTATATGATTCCAAGGCACACTAACATAGTGATTTAAAACCTTTGGATATACTCACGAGAGCGCGCTCCGAATATTCTAGTCGCTTAGTACGCAAAATATAACAATCAAATCATGAAAAACATACTAGTCAACCATGGTCAATTTCATACATTACATAAAGTGAACAAGGAAAATTCTTCAATAATTTAAAAATAATTATCAAACAACTTTCCAAGGAAGCTGGTTATACGTATTCAGCAACGCAAAATCTGCATTCACAATCGAACGGTGAATTATAGAAATTGTCAAGTCACCCCGACTCAAAATCTGCATACAGCTGTTTCGATCTTATTAGATCTCATCAGTGCAGCTATATTCGGAGCGCGCTCTCGTGAGTATATCCAAAGGTTTTAAATCACTATGTTAGTGTGCCTTGGAATCATATACACCACAGTTGTAGAGTAGATATCTTCATATCAGGAGGTACGTGTTTGAGCGACGAATTTCTGCATTTTCAATCTAAGCGGTGAATTGTTGTTTCCCAATATCTTTGGTGGGATGGCGCTCTGGATTGTTATTCATCCATTGTTACTGACCACGATTTGTATTGGGGAACAATTAGAAATTTGTTAATTCACTCCGAGTCAAATAAGCTGCACTGATGAGATCTAATAAGATCGAAACAGCTGTATGCAGATTTTGAGTCGGGGTGACTTGACAATTTCTATAATTCACCGTTCGATTGTGAATGCAGATTTTGCGTTGCTGAATACGTATAACCAGCTTCCTTGGAAAGTTGTTTGATAATTTTTTAAAATTATTGAAGAATTTATATATATATATATATATATATATATATATATATATATATATATATATATTAGCACAACAGTTATCGATGAAGTGATTGGACAATATAGTTTTCTTTTTTGCTGGACTGCACTAGAGACTGTATTAGAATTGAACAAATGTCAGCTCTCTTACGATATTGTAATACATCAATCAACACAATAGAAGAAAACTTCTAGTGGAGCTAAAACTCTAATATTATGTATAAATTCTAAGGCATTTTTATATCATGCGGTTGTCATAGCTGGAATCTGCTGTTAGTAGACGCAGCAAATTCTTCTGTGGTGCAAAAACGTTTTCTGGTTTTATTAAGAAAATTTATTTGCTATTTTCAAGTACCAGCAAACGCTGAAAATTAATCAAAGGCAAACTGAAGTTTACTATGAAGCCTTTATCAGACACCAGGTGGGAGATCAGAACTGGGGCAGTTAAGTCTATATATAACTCCAATTTGACGAAGTTGTTCAATGCATCCAAAGCTAAAAAAATCAAACAGAACAACCAGACACACTCAGTGATGGTGATTCGGTTTTCAAAAAATGGTCAGTTTAGAATTTATCATATATTCATATATTATGTATGATATGTTCATATCGTAAGCAAATTATGGCAATTTGTACAAGTCCATTTAATCATTGTATCTGAACATTTGCGTACCTAATATGACTGGATTGAAGAATATCGACTAACTGGATTAGAAAAGTGTTTACCTGACGCTCATCAATTTATTGAAAAAGCAATTATGATCTGCCTAAATAAAAGGGTAGCCGAAAAGAAAAAAATTTTTCATTATGAAGACAGCGAACAGCGTATACAGTCTTCTTAAAGCAGGTATAGAAAAGATTTTTTAATACCAGCAAATAAAATGAACGTCAAATGTTGCTGACGAAAAGTGGTGACGATGAAAAATGGTGATAAAAATTAACTGTTCGCTGTCTGTTAATTACATATACCACCACATTGTTGAGATTATTGCGACAAGACAAAAAAAAAGAAATTTACACAGAACAATGAATAGAATAGTAGCTGTCAAAAGTTAGCAGATGCATGTTGGAAAAGAAGAATATGGCCTCGCGAAATGTACCTAGCCCACATCAAATTAAGGTCTTGCCCCGCCACTGATTTATATATTATTGAAAGTTTGCTCATTTCTATTGACCGGAATTTTGGCCATAACCAGATATTGGCACACAGGGACAGTTTACGTTAATGCTTTCTTTAATTATATCTTTTTGGATTTTAATTAATTCGGGTATTCCCAAGATATCGTAATCAAACAATAAATATTTAGCATGACCGGCTACATACATTTTTCCTAAATGTATAGATAACAAATTATGCGAAATCTCTTGAACAGAGAATGCATGAACTTTAACCAATATAAATAAAAGGATGAAAGATACGGGGGTCATCTCAAAATTAGGAAAACTAATTAGTGTTTTATTCTATTTTTATGATAAACATGTTTATTTTGAGAATTTTTGATCCTAATGTCACTAATGATATTGAAAGGTATTTTCTCATAAGGTTCTCTCAATTTAGATTGAAATGGTTGTTCTAAATAATCCTCTTCATTTTCCTGTATATCTTTTTGATCTTGTCGATTCTTATTTAACTTCTTAATGTTTGCTTCATTTTTGTCCTTGGCGTATTTACTACTTGCAATATTTCTTTCACGTTTTCACGATATGTATGTACATAGTCTGATATTGTTTCTTGCGTTTTTTTTTCTGAAGGGATAGAATAATTTAGTTCGCCTTCAATGCTTTGCATTGTAGTATATTCTAAATTTGAGTGTATAGAATTATTATACGTCATAATGGCCCTATTGATTCGTGACGTTAACAGAATTTTTTCTGTAGAGAGACATCTCAATTGTTCGATTAATGTAGAATGAAATCTCTCGACTGGGGAATTTGAGTTATGATTTAAATTAGTTATAATATAATGTTATACTATTTTGTGCGTATTACAAAAATTTTGTATTATTCTATTTTTAAATTCGGTACCATTGTCGCAAGTAACACGTCAGGTACTCCATTATTACTTATGAAAAGAATTAATTCATACATTACTGCGTTGGCTGTTTTATGCACTAAAGGGTAACATTGTGCAAATTTTGAAAACGAATCAATTATTGTTAAACAAGTAGTATTATCAACTTTGAAAGCATCTACGTACAAATGAAAAAAGGGTTTTGAGCCCACCGGTGTGCTTTTGAATATCATTTTAGTGGGCGTGCGTTCGTATTTATTTATATTTTTCACTTGTATATTATATGTTTATTTCACCTTGGATACGGTTGCTATAAACACATTCATTATGCCCTAGGCCATAACGCCCGCATTTGCGGGCATAGTGGATCATAACGCCCGCTAATTTTACGAGGAGAAATGAAGCAACTTCCATTGATTAAATACTTCGTAATCCTTGTCGCATACGACTCTGGATTTCTCCGGCAATTAATTATTCGCAGCTTTGGCTGCATTTTCTATGATATTCTTGCGTTAATTCATTTTCATTATTTCTATAAGACTACACAAAGAGAGCATCAATGATATTCACTAAATATGATGACAAAAATATTCACAAACGTCAAAATATCAACAAATGACATGCCTACTATGAGAAGGAAAATGGATAGCAGCAATGAACCGATTTTAAAATCACTTTTTCATTATAATAAAATAATTTTTTCGTGAAAAATAAAATCTTGTATGCACCACGTTCGTTACTCGATCCTTACGCCCATCGGGCAACATTCATCCCTCGGGCCAAAGGCTCTCGGGCCGATTGTTTCACTCCGGGCGTATAACGGATGTATATAACGCACTTGATAAATAAATAACTATTCTGACATGAGTCATGAATTTGAGACCCATCATTATGAAGCATAGATCATAGATTATATTTACAGACTAAGTACGCCTATTTACTTGTTTACTCAATCATTAATTATCTATGTTTCTCTTAGGATAACTATATTCCAACAATTCCATTTCATTATCATTGTTGGTCTCCTAATCGAATATTTATATTTTCATTAAGATAAGTCATCATATATAAACCATAAGAAATTGTAACCATAATTAAGTTAGTTCGACATTAAACTTTGTATCGCACATTAGTTGTCTGATATCTCTTCATATTAATAAATATTATAAATATATAATATATGAGAGTTATTTCCACGACTATATAACATAATTCATGTTTCGTAGGCATTTATATATTTTTGAACAGTTATGCCCAATTGAGGCCAATAGAATTTTCTTTTCAAAGCTTGAATGTTTTCTTGAATTCCGCGATGTCCAAATTTTGATATGTGGTAAAGTTCTATTTCTTCCAGTTAATCATTTTCTTGTTCTAAGCCTTCTAGAAAAACATTGGAAATTTTTGAATCGAATCATTTACCCTTGAAATTATTTTGCAGAATTCGTATGAACGGAATTTTCCGTTTATTGATATGGAAGATGAGGATTCATATTTATCTATTTTTAATCGGGACAAGTAATCCTCATCATTGCAAGTGCCTGGTTTGAATTTTATCTCGAAATTAAATTCTTCGAGTTTTAATTTCCATCCATCCAAAAAAATGAAAATGATTTTTATTTCGTAAACGGTAACAGATACTTAGGTATAGGGAAATATTATGAAAAGTTGTTGGGAAATTGTTAGAGATTCTAAAAATAATATTATACAGTGTCCTTCATAAAGTTCGCATCATATGGGAAAAACTTTTATTAATAAGTTATTATGAAATTCGACTTATGCGTTAAGTTGTGCTTTAATAAATACGAAAACTGACCTACTCGGATGTGGTCACGTGACTTTCGCTTCCTTTCAAAAGTAATATTTTTTCAAAGTAAACGCTGAAAATAGTCTTATTTAATCGAAATTCGAAACACTTTAGAGTAAAAAGTTGTTTCTTATTCGATTTTACACCTATATCTCGAATTGAAATGTTTTATGGCAACTTTCACTTTTTCTTATTTTTTGATGATTACAAAGTTTCCGGAACATTAAAAAATTCGTAACTTTGACAAAACTGTTTTTTACCAGTCACTACTGACTTGATGCCAAGGAAGTACCTACCTTTTAGAGGCATAAACTTTTTATCTATAATCTCCGCCATTTTTTTGAAAAGATTTCTTGTTATTTCGTAGTTTTTGAGGTTTTGCTCATATTGCTAATTAATTTCTTTTAACACCACAATTTTACTGTTGAAACTTCAAGCGTTTTTGATGATTTTCGAGCATTACGCATCTACAGCCTCTCCAAATTCAGTTGGAGGTTTTTAATTTTTTCATCGTCTCAATTTTTATGTAGAAAAATCTTGAGTTTGTGTAGGTATTCAAGTTTTGTGCATCCCTTCAGCCACTTCTAAATTAACTTAGTTAAGAATTTATATATTAAAAATGAGGGGAAAATACGATTTTAGCTCTACAGCTCACTCGTTTTTATTTATTTACAGGTGATATGAAGAGAGGCAACTAGATGAACAAGATAAGCAAGAACTGATGAAAATCCATTTCGAAATCAATGTGAAATAGTTGCTTCATAATGTCTCATAAATATTCGAGTCAGATTGGTAGAACTGAAGGCAACAAACAGATCAATAACACATTTGATTTATTAAGTAGAGGTGAACAGGAAATTGTACTGAGCGATAAACACAAAGACATAGTTTTAGTTTTCGGCAACACTGGAAGTGGGAAATCTACCTTCACACAATGGATAACCGGAAGTGATAATGTGCTAAGAGCGAGAGAAACAACCGAAGGCACTGGTGAATTTGTAATTGAAGATGATAAAAACAGGATAGGTAATTTTACCATACAATCTAAGACCATTTTTCCCGAACTGTTTGTGGATACGAAGACGAACACAGCCTATTACGATTGTCCAGGATTCAGCGATACCAGAAGCACCAGTTATGATATATCCACAACCTTCCTCATGAAGAAAGTCTTGGACCACGCAACGAGAGTCAAGATGATTTTCATTGTCAATCATCATTCGTTAAGAAAAGGTGTGGACAGAAAAGATTTCCTGGAATTATTGAGACATATTACCGATTTAATCAAAAATATTGACAAGTTCAAACATAGCATCGCTATTGTAGCTACTAAGGTTGACAACCAATATATAGAAAAGGATAAAACATACGTTTTAGTTGGCGACGATAAGGTTATATTGATAGGTATTATTGATTTTCTTCTTGAAGTGAGGGGCTATTTGGAGGATCGATCGAAAGTTAAAGATGTTTCTGCAAAAGAAAAGAAATCTTATGAAAGAGCAACAAAGTTCATTGATATATATATATTTACGTTGAAAGATGAAGCGAGCTTTTCCAAGATAGGAATTTTCAGAAGACCAGAGGAACCAGGACCTCTGAATGATGTCGGTATACTAAGAGAAGAAAACGAAGCAATTAAGAATATCATTCATGACAAACTTAATTTCACAATCGTCTCCAAGGACGATTTTGGTTATACGATATCTGATAAATCGAAAAACGATATTAATAGTTTCAAGGAAGAAATTAATAGAAATATTTGGACAAGTGTTGGTCAATTCGTAGAGAAACTGGAAAACTATTATCATGCTCTGGTAAACAATATACGAAGCAAGATAACATCCCCTTCATCTGTGTCGTTCGATGTTTCAAACCGAACAGAAGCGGAAACGTTTTCGCGAAATTTAAAAAAAAGCCAGAACATTGCGTTAAATATGCTGAAAGAATTCAAGGATCCAGTGGAATTATCAGAAAAAATTAACAATACTCTTAGTGCACTGAACGTGGCCATTCCTCAAGATATTGTAACAGATATTGAGAGGAAAGGAAGATACTTCAACTTCTTACAAGTTGTGTGTTATGAAGAATTAGGCACACGACCATGGGCAAACTTATTCATAGGTTTTCCAACATATCTCTCTGACTCGGAAAGAAGTATCCTAGATGCTGTGAACCAAGTAACTGCAGAAATTGTTGAAAAAATACAGTGGGATCTCAACCTTATAGACAGAGCCATACGAGAACACTACACTAAAAAAACAAAATTGCTTGAAATTGATGAACTACCAAGTATATTTGGTCACGATTATGCTGTTCTATTTAATATGACAAAGAAAATCCCGGAACAAAATACCACAATCAAATTATTGAAAACTATAATCAATGATGGAGTGGAGAAATTAAATATCGATTTGCCAAGAAAATATATAATGGAAATTGTCTACCTTGGTCAATACTTCGAGTACTTACAAATCATAAGCAATCAGAAAGTGTGCATTGAGTCGTTCAATAAGTTTCATCCCTTCGAGAATGCTGCTAAGTATGTTGACGATTCCAAGAAATGGTACACGTTCTTGAATGATCTATTTTAAAAATTTTCAACATATGAAATACAGAAAGATAGACATAAATATAACGTATCAAACATAGAGGATTTCGGAATACGAGGAAAAGACATAGGAATTTATATTACCGAAAAAACTTTTCGTCAGTTTCTACAAAAATTAGAACCGTTTAACATAACGGAAACTGCTTACATTATGAATATCGAGGTTAGTGAATAGAGACTGGAAGAAATTAACCACGTTTTGACTTTAACGATCAAGCACAAGACGGTTTCAGGTTGCTCCGAATCAAATCTGTGTGTAATACGTGGAAGTTATATCAGGTTTAACGACGTTATTAATTTGGAAATACCACCAACCGTCAAAAGTTTATACATTTATGCTCTGAATTCGATTTTCATTGACTGACTTACAAGTATCTTGTCCAGTAATCAAAATTATATCGCCAAAATGGGAAATTATTGGAAGTAGAGAATTGGAATTATTAGGTAAAAATGGATACTCTCATGTTGAAAAGCAACAACTTGGATCGGGACTTATTAAAATATATTTGATTAAGGGTAAACTGAAGGCAAAAAATGGTTCGTATCCGGGAAACAGAGGAGACGATGGCAAACCTGGCGGAGCTGGTTGGCCATGTCCAACATTCCTAGGAATCGGTTCTATCTTTGTCAACGGTGGAAATTTAATAATCATTAACAAAGGGGGAAACGGAGGATCTGGAGAAGATGGCGGAGATGGATACGAGGGTAAAAACGGCCGCAAAGTTGATGAGGCACTGATAGAAAGTTCAGATGACCGATATGATAGTTCACTGCCCATAGGGTGCGTGCGCTATTGTACGAATTTCAAAGGGTACAATTGCATAACAGCCAGCGAAAAAATATATTGGTTCGTTTTTGAAAAGTGTGAAATGAAAATAATTGGAAAGCCTGGAGGAAAAGGAGGGGACGGAGGTAACGGCGGAAGAGGAGGTAAAGGCGGTCCTCCAGGACAGATTGTACTATTTGAATTGAAAGAAAAATCAAGAATAGTGAAGCAGTTCAACAGCGGACAAGAAGGTGAATGTGGCGAGGGAGGAGTTGGAGCAGCTGGCGGTTATAACGGAAATAGCGTTAATGTGCATTTTGATAAATTTTTCTGGGAACCTCCTAAAAAATATATTGATGAAACATATTCCTATCGGCGAGGTCAGCCAGGAAAAAATGGAAAGGATTGTTTCAATGCTAGAAATATCGAAGCACCCAAACCTCCAGTGCCACTCGAATCAACAAAAATTTTTATGGAATATAAGAGATTCTCCCGAGAAAATATGAAAGATCAATACAGAAGGTCTTCACTGCGCACATTTTACAGCGAGCTGGAGAACGATAATAATGTAAGAAATGCTTATTCTTTTTTAGACCTACTGAATGAATTTCAAGAGATTGAAAACCAATATAACGAGTCAAATACATTCATGGATCTAATAGCAATTTACGAATCATTCCTAGACAGGATAATTGATCGAGCTAAAAATCTCATTATTACGGAAAAATCTACCATACGTAGAAACGAACAGAAAAAGGTTCTCACTCATTTGTATGTTGTAATACTAGGTAAAATATATAATTTGAAGGAGAACTCACAATTTGATCTGATAATTTATATCAGCAGATATCTGGATTTGTTACGAACGGACGTACATAATTTGAAATATTCCCAGAAGGTTGAAAATGGACTTAATTGCGTGAATAGACTAAAAAAAAAACTATAAAGCGAGTATTGACAATAAGATTGAAGAAGCAAAACTTTTGATTGAAAATCACGTTACACCTGAAATAAATGAAATTAGCAAGCAGATTGATGAAAAAATTGATCTGCTCGTACTCGAGACAATAGAATTAGAGAAGAAAAGCGCGACGCAAACAGAAGAATTAATTCAGAAGAAACAAAAATTGACAGAAGCATTACAATTGGGAGTATTGTTCAGTGGTTTAAAATTAATGGGCTCATTGTTGTCTTTCTTAGGTCCTATGGGAGAAATTACTGGTACTGTAATAGGAACCACGGTTGCAATAACGGAATCTTTGACTTTAAATAATAATTTGGATTCGGGCAAAATGTTACAGTTACCTGCAGGTGTGATATCAGCTTCTAAACTATTAGAAGGTCAAATTAAGACTTATACAGATGAAAAAATTAGCGACCTTGATAGAATGATAGGAGATATATTATTAGAAACACAAAAACATCCGGAAATATTGTTTGATATATCGAATAAATTATACGAAATCAGAGAAAGATCAAAAGAAATAGGTAAGAACCAACCTAAACGGGCGAAATTATTACAAAATGAATTGAAACGTGAACTGAAAGAAAAAATATCAAAACTTAAATCACAAAAGGCGTCTTGTAATAGAAAATCAAAAATGGCTTTAGCGATTGTAGAAAAATTTGAAAAAGCTGTTCAACTTGCAGACGTGGGAATCGGTATTTATAATAAATACAGAAACGATGAATCCAAAGTGAACGTCATAAATGAAGCTATAAATCAATCGGAAAATAACTTTCAAAAACTCAAGCAATTTGAAGAGATCATATATAACACATTAACACCAACGCTGCAAAATATGGAAGATGATCTTCATATTATAGCAAATAGGCTGGATAAAGAGTCGCGAATATCTTTAGATATTACCAAATGGCAGGTACAGAGCACCTTGAAGAATATGAAATTATTGATAAAACAACTAGTTCGAGGATTTCAAGGAGTGGAGGACAAATTGCCTCGTTGCATAGAAAAGTTAGAGGAGTCAATGACGATTTTAATAATCGTCTATGATCATATTCAGAACTACAAGGAACAACAGAATTTGGCGAACTTCATCACAGATATCAACTCGCCTGTTGCAGTTGGCATGAATATCACAAATAATGAGCTTATTGCTGTTAGCATAAATATGACAAATAATCAACTCATTAACGCGATCAGTCTCCTAGAGGTGTCGCTACGATCTAACATAATTTTGCAGCAGTATAAAGTAGCACTTAATGCTTTCAAACAATTCGTATTTCCATTTTCTCAATTTTATCTGGAAGAGTTAAATCTGCCAGAGAAACTAATGAAAGTAGAAAATGTCGATAACTTGATTGTTCAAGCTGTAACCAAATTACAAAAAATGAAGTCAATAATAGATTTATACGAAACATCTGCAAAAAAATATGATAAGTACGTTCATAGAGGGGAGTTTAGCAGCAGTTATGTCTCTTCAAAACCTTTCTTCGTTTGGAAGAACTCCCAGTATAGCCAATCGTCAGAATTGTTAGCAGGGCAAGAAATTGTATTGAAAGCGGACATCATGCTTTCTCCATCAGATAAAGACGCCATCAAATTCAATTTCATTTCGTTCAATTTTAAAACACACAATGATACGATACAGCGTGAACTGGATAACACATTAAAAGCATTTCAAATAAGTGCCACACACTTGGGTAATTCATATTACCAATTTGACCATGAAATTTATATGATTGACAGTAGTAGCAAAACGATTCAATATTCATTTGAAATGAAGAGTGACAGATTTCCAGTCGCTAAAAATGACGTTTATGATAAGATTCAGAAAAGGGATTTGATGTTGAGTCCATATGCATTTTGGAAAATAAAGTTGATCAATTCAACTAATAATATTTTGTTCGACAGATTGAAAATTTACGAGGACAAAATAGATTTAGAGTTAGTTGGAAGTGGTAGATACTTGAATAAGGAAGCCAGATCTTTGAATTTGAAGATGGATGATTACTATAAAGCAGATGAGACATATAATTACTTCGAGGTTATTACTGGCCCTCAATTGATGAGGGAGGAATATTTTTCAAACGGTCGATATGTCAGATCAAATAATATGGTAGAACAAATGGAGGTAGTAGACTACTATACAACCAGTGCTGGTAATACTGTGTCTGGGTTTTTTCCTATAAATTCTATTTGCCATTTTTTCAAACAAAGTATGTCTAAATTGTCGAATGTGTGTGTAGAAAAGTTCAACAATTGGTTCATTAATCAAGATGAAAGAAATTATGGGAAAATTATTTACGATACTAGTTTCATGGATAATGAAGCAGTATCTTGTGAGTTTGCGTATTTGAATGAGGACTATACATTCCCTAGAACTAAATGCGAAAATGAAGCAATAGCAAAAGAATTAATAGATACCGAATATCATCATAAAAATACAATGATATATGACATGTTCGACGTACAAAGTAATTTATTGCTACTCAACTTAATTTTTCATAAGAAAAATAACTCTAGATTGGAAAAATCTTTCAACTTTAGCTCTAATGACGCACATAGATTAGCTTACAATGCATATACCTCAAATATATAAATGTATCTTACTAACTTAACATGTAATAAATTTCATTAAACAAAATGCTTAGAAGTTGTATCTTTCCTACAGTACCTACCTAATTGTTAAACATGACCTTAAACCATCACAATCTTTAGAATAACAATTTTCATTATTGCTTATAATATGCATATTATAGTCATCACATTGTTACTCAATTGTGATGACAATAAAAACTGTGAGGATGAAATTCTTTTATAATTTGGCCTGTATTCAATATTTTCATGTGCCTATTCTGTAACTTTTTCTAATAAGTTATACATATATACAAGGTGTCCGGTAAACTTTGTACAATATTGGAACTGGTGAGAAATTAGGTCACGACTGGTCAGAATATCCGAATTTCAACTCTGTAAAATCTCAACCCTTTTGGGATAATGGGCATTTTTTGAATTCCTGGAAAGACGCTACCTCACCTTGGATTTTTGAGTGCCATTTCTACAAATTTTAAGACTAATTCAGATATATTTGCTGATGAATATTAATGATGAGTGATGCTTTCAGACGTATAAAACAGTTTTTCAGAAATTAATACAATTTTTTGAGAATTCTTCCAGTATAGTACAATGAACCAATTTTGATAGAATTTAGGGTACTTCTAGCATAGATAGCGAAAAATGAATAGACATGTCCTGGGCTCGATTTTCGAGACAAGTTTAAATATGAAAACCGCTTTTTGATACGTCAATTCGTTCCAGAGCTGCAGGGGGATTTTCAAAATTTTGCATTTATGAAAAGTCGTCATATTTTTTTCATTATCAAAATTTTCGATTTTTCGAAGAGAACTTTTATTATAGTTTTTTTAAAGAACAATCCACCACTGAAAACCAACTTGTCAAATTATATTTAGTTTTTGAGATATAATACTCACTTGATATTCTCTTTATGGAATGTGCCATGTTTTTCTTGAAATCTACATAAAATTTCCTTTAAAATGATGTACGTATCACACGCAAGATTTTGATTATCAGTTTTTTCAATATTTGACATTTTTTAAAATTGCCATAGTTGGCAGTGACTTTGACATTGTGTGTAACAAAATTATATCATTTTTTTAAATCAAGTAAAAACAAAAAGTCTTTAGGTAGTATCGACCTACAAATATTGGCATGGTAACAAAGAATTACTTGCTGTTGTCATTTTTGAGCAAAAATTTATAAAAAATTTTTCAATATTTCAATAAGTATGATATGCTCAAGTGTTTCATAGAGGCGAATGAAAATATAGATTTATTATTACGAATGTATAATGAGCGATATCCAGAGAGGAGGGTACAGTGTTATGCTTTTTCAAACGCCTTCTTACTGTAGTCTAAAGACAATCACAGGATTTCTTACGGGGCATTGCAGACTCAAAGAACACCTAAGGAAGCTAGGTTTAGAGAAGGACAGTACCTGAAGATTCTGCAAGGAACGTCCAGAAACACCCCACCATATACTGATGGAGTGCTATGCTGTGCACCATGAAAGACTGAACACACTGGGATCATACCAGCTGACTGTAGAAGAAATACCACGAATAGACCCATTAAAATCCTCAAATTCCTGGAGGTAGTGAGGCTTGAGGACACATCGAGAAGCAGAAGAAGATGGGGCACAATAGATCTAATAAAGTCGCAGCGCATCGGTCACCATCCACACCTACCAATACCAATACTGTTGTTTTAGCTACTTACTTCAGTATTTCATTCCATTGCTCTGGTGCGGATGTGTTTGGAGAAAGATTTATTTCGCCCAAAACTATCAATTCATCCAATTCTTTGTCTATCATTAGATTTCTATAGATTATTGGTCTTGGCTTATTAAAAAAACCATGTGATATTGGGTTTTGCTTCAGTCGGCTAAATATTTTACCCGACGATTGCCTGATCTTTGGATAAACTCCTGTTTAAACAGCACATTGAAAAGGTTATAAGTAGCTCAAACAAAATGCTTGGGTTTATATTGCGCAAAGGTAAACTCTTTCGATATAAAAAAACTTTTTTAACTTTAAACTATTCTTTTGTGTTTAGTAGATTAAACTTTGCATCTTTAATTTGGAACCCCATGTACGCTTGTTATATTAGCAGACTTGAAAGTGTCCAAAATAAATTTTTAAGATTTCTTGTTTTTAGATACAATGTCAATATTTCAAATCATGATTATACCGAAGCTCGCAAAATTTTTAAACTAATAAGCTTGGCAGATCGAAGAGAAATAGCAGATTTCATTTTCTTACAAAAAATAATTAATAATTAGTTGTCAGTGCCTAGCATTCTGCAAAGCATTTCGTTTACTGTTCTAGATCTGCGGTTGCGATTACAAAATTCGTTTTATGTTCCCTTCAGGAGAACTAACAGTGCACAAAATTCCCCGCTTTGTAGGATGTTACAAACTGGAAATGCTTTTGGTTTAGAGATTGACATATTTTCTACTTCAGGACCGTTAACTAAAAAAACTGTAAAACGTAAATTTTTGGAATAGGGATCTATCTTATCTTATCTTTTGTAAAATTGTATAAAATTGTATAAAAAAAAACAAATTATAAATTTTAATTTCTAAGTCAATTACATACATTATTTATCTTTTTAATTGTAATTTAGCGAATACTGTTTTGGGCAACACAGCCTGTTTGTATTCCTTGTTGTTAAATAAATAAAAAAATATCGCCCATGAGACATTCGCAATGATAAAGCTTTATTTTCATTAGCCTCTTGCGGCACTTGCCCACCACGGTCATATTCATATTTCGTTTCATGGAGCTGGCCCTTTTGAGGTCACATATTCGAACGAAAAAACATAACGTTTCTTGAAAAAGACATTATAAGTTACTCTATTTTGAGCAGTGAAAATTTTCGATTCTGAATCACTTATAAATATATTATTATAAATTATTCGTTAAATTCTAAAATTAGTTTGTTCCAGACATTCTTCATTGAAAATCAATATTTGAGGGAGGTGTTTTTCATTTATTTTTTCATTACAAAATTAAGGTTCAAAAGTTTTATCTATTCCAAATCGTATTTGTAAAAACGTACAACCATTAACCGAAAACTTTAATTAAAAAAAACTAGAGAAATATATTACTGCAAAGTAATTGTATTTTAATAAATAGCAATTAAACAATTGGAAACAATTTCGTCAGTACGCAGTTTATTATTGTAAACTCTTCCTAATAGATTTTCATTTTATGACATGAACCTCTGCTCCCAGACCTGAACAAATTTCATAAAATTATTAATAAGCATACATTCACAAACTGCAACTACCTACAACTGAAATAAACTAGAAAAATATACCTTCTACTTTAAAAGAAGTGAGGAGTAAAACACACACAGAAAAGTATTTTAGTGAGTACGAAGTATGTTATGAAACTAACTTGAAGAATATTTTAGATGGCAAAGCCTTTGCAACCAAATTTAAAAACATTCTTTTAGATAAACGAATTTCTGGAAAGTTTGTTTACCAATACATCTAAAAATAATGTAATTGATTTGATGCTCAACTTTCATCGATATAAACCTACAACGAAATAAATGTTTGTTGTACAGAGTGGTCCAAATTGGGCACTTTTGATAGAAGCATCAATTAATTCTACCGCAGGTTTTGAACGAAAGGCATGTCGCACTGCTGCTTCCAACGCTTCTCGGGAATCAGGATGGAGTTTATATGTGAGGTCCTTTATTCTTCCTCAGAGGTGAAAACCTGGAGGCTTAAGATCGGGGGATCTTGCCGTCCAATGAACAGGACCCCGGTTGCAAAGCCAATTATTATCCCCAAATATTTCGTTTAAAAACGTCGTTATGTGTGCGTTATGAAACGGTGCCCCGTCTTGTTGGAAGTATACGTCTCCAATTTGTTGTAATGGCAAATCATCCATTATAGGTCCAACAAATTCCCGCAATATTTCCACATATCGGGCTACTGTGAAGCTACGCTGATAAAAATGTGGACCGATAAACCTTCCTCTAAAAATACCGACCCAAACATTGAAACTGTATCGGCCTTGATTTTGTGTCTCCACTGTTATAAGTGGAATTTCCAAAGTCCAATTGTAGGAATTGTATCTATTAAAAATACCAGCGCTGCGAACGTACTCTTCGTCATTCCATATGATGTTCTGTCCAAAGTTTGAGTTTTCAGCACATTTTCCTAAATAAGGTAAAATTCGAGCAGGAATTTTAGGTCATTTGGTAGTAACTTGTGAACTTTTCTCACTCAATACGGTTTGAATTTATTTTTTTTAGAATTCGCATTGTTGTAGTCTTTGCAATACCTATATTCAACTGCATTTTGCGTTTGGTGTATTTCCACCAAAACTGTTATTTCCTCTCTATCTCTATTCCTGGCTTCGTAAACTCCTGTCCTTGGGTTTGAAAGAGAACCGTAATTAACTAGATTTTGCAGCAATCTAGTAACATATCCTTATACGGTTGTACCCTTTCAAGGTATCGGTCAAAGTAAATATTGCTGGCAGCCTGAGCATCCAATAACACTTTAGCATATCATATTTTTCGTAATTTTCATACATTTTGAATTAACAGGCAGATGAGTATTCTTGTAAGTTCAAAACTCAGTTCAAAGAAGCTCACTAAACTTGCAAAGCAAACTGCATTTAATAATAATTGTTTGACAGTACGTATAGGCTGTAGTTTTTTTTTAGGCCTCCACTCTAGTGGGGTCTCCTAATGAGCTCGTTCTATTAGAACATACGCTCAGCAACAATGTAAATTAATATACAAATAATTATATAAGAAATTAATGAAACTTCTCTGCGACTTAGGAGCTACTAAAGGTGATTCCATGTCAAGGAGGTCCGATTGAAGTGTATATTAAGTTATATTCTCAAATTGGTCTTCTTTAGGAAATCGTAGAACATCAGATATAATGTTCATGTTATTACTAGCAATTATTGTATACCAATTTATGGGGCCTGCTTTCAGGCATCCATAGAGTGCAGTGAATAATTCTCTTCTATTATCTTCATACAAGGGACATAGCATGAAGATGTGTTCCATGTTTCTTCTTCTCCACATTGTCATAGGGATTTTTGTCTCAAGCCTATGCGAAACATGTGTTTACCGAAAAGGCCGTTGGATGTGCGTAAACGATTGATGGTGACTATAAAATGCCTGTGTATTTCACAATTATGATACCATGGTGTTAAAGATGGAGTGTTATTCATTAAATTTTTTTTGTATAATCCTTTTGGGTCTTTTCTGAAAGATTCAGTCCACTCCTGGCTGATATTCTTCTTCGGAAGTGTATATACCTCGTACAATGGGATTGAGAAGTGACTGGTCTCCATGGATTGTAGGGTTGACCTTTTTGCCAAACTATCCGCGATCTCGTTGCCCCTAATTCCTTTGTGTGATCTTACCCATAAGAATGAAATTTTTTTATTCAATTTGCTAAAGTATTTTATTTCGTATTCAGGCATGGCAACCCAGATTTTGAAAATTCTTCTAAAATAAGTCGAAAACAGCCACAAGATAAATGTTTTGAAAGAGAAGTAGCAACTAGTAGTATTATATATATTTGAAAAGAGAACTTCATTTCAAACACGAATACGTAAAAATATACTGGGTGGCCCATAAGAAAAAATACAAGTTTATGTCATAGTTTCAAAACCATATTTTGTAATACAAAACTAGGAACACCATTGGATTCCTCTCAAAAAAGTGCCTAAAGAATGTTCTCACACACAATAGAAAAACACCTTGTATCTTTAGAACAAGTCAAGATATCAAAGTGCGGTTTTCGACATTTTCTCACAAAAATCGTCCTCGTTACATGTAGGCTAATTTTTCTCTAACTCTTCTTGAAATTGGTGTTTCCTATCAAAAGTTTCCAATTTGGACCACTCTGTACATTATCACGTACACGAAAGGACAGATGTCAATCAATTATTGCCCTTATTTGATATGTTATCTCATTTGCGGGAAATTTAACTCTTCAAAATACCGATGCTGCAAACTATAAAACGCGGTATTTTTTAAAATTAATTGAGTTCAATAAATGCAATTAATCCGAATCTTTCTATAATGTTCCTACAAAATGTGTAGTATTGTTGATACAATAAAGGTAAGTAGTTCCAATGTATTTTTGTCCATTTTCTTGATTTCAACTAATGCGCTTTGGTATTTTTTTTCAAATATAGTTCATCAGTTAGAAACCACTGTTGGACAAAATAAATATTGTAATATAACATAACTATATATCATGTATTTTATAGGTATGTGTATTTTGTATTGTTACCTGATACATCGTATAGGTACATCAGCTATAATGCCAGAAACTAACTTCAAACTCGGTTCCTTTGTTAGAATAGAATAAAATATTTTTTTACGTTAATCAAACTTGAATATCGTAATTATTCAAATAAGACTACGGATTAAATTTTACTATGTATTGACTATCAGAAATCTAAATTTTTTAAATTTAATTTGCAATACTGCTGTTTCGAACTTTCGGCTTGATAAAACTGAGTAACATCTGTATTTTTCTCAATATTATAAGTGGCTTTCACAGCAGTATTCTAAAAGTGATGAGTAAGTAGGTACCAGTATTAAGATATTTATAGATTAAAGATATTTTGGAATCTAAATCTATTGTATGAGTACATTAGATCTATTTGTAAATTATGTAATATTAAGTGATTTGAAGATATCGGTCTCCAGCTGTAAAGCAATCGGAAAATGTCTCTCTTGACAATGGCGTCTAGTAAGACATTATTTGCATGTATCCAGATGTCTTTTTTCTATTTCTCATCTAGACATTCTTTCCGAAATGCAAATATCGCACTAATTTTGCGAAAACTATCCCAATAGAGAACTTTAAATGAAGGATATCTTAAGTATATGAACATTCTGCAAAATTAACGCAAACAGGGAAGGAGTGTCCATTCAAATTAATAAGTATTATTATGCTATTAGTTATTATTATTACTTTAATTATTTTATTTCATATACAATATATATATATATATATATATATATATATATATATATATATATATATATATATATATATATATATATATATATATATTTTAAAATCTTTATTCTTAAGCCAGAAATATATATGTGATAATTTTGGAATTTTTCTTGGGAATGTGGCTTAGCTAAAATGGAGATTTTTTGTCTTTGTTATTTAATCATTTATTCCTTTGTTCCAACGTTTCGCCTTCACAAGCCTTTTTCAAGGACTATAATGGAGAGAAAGAAAAATTATCTTGGGAAACACTAACACTTATTCAATTAATCGTATGCCCAAAATTTCGAATGAATTCATATTTATGATTTACTTATTCACCCATCTTTCCACTATACTTTATATACGCGTATGGCGTGCAAATGATATTAAACTAGCCGAGATTCGTTTGATTGACCGGTTGCCTGGACGTTTCAAGAAATATAAACTAAGAAACCTAGGTGCTTAAATTTTATTATTATTGTCTTTTTTCTCAATTTATTAGTGACTAACTGTTAAACATAAATGTATATGTAAATAAATAAATAAATAAATAAATAAATAAATAAATATAATAAACATTCATAAATTTAATTATGAATGTTTTTCTTAAATATTGGCTCCCCATATATTGGTTTCTTAGTTTATATTTCTTGAAACGTCCAGGCCACCGGTCAATCAAACGAATCTCAGCGAGTTTAATATCATTTGCACGCCATACGCGTGCAATATAGAGTATATTGGAAATAAGTTTCAGTGTTTCCGAAGATAATTTATACTAGGTAAAAATTTTTCTGTGATATTTATAAAAATTGTTATGTTCTTTCAGTGTTTTTTAAGTAATCGACTAAATGTAACTTTTAACTGTAACTTTGGTGACAATAATTTTTCTTTCTCTCGATTGAAGTCCTTGAAAAAGGCTTTGTGAGGCCGAAACGTTGGAACAAAGGAATAAATGATTAAATAGCAAAGACAAATGAATCTCAATTTTAGCTAAGAAATTCCCAAGAAAAATTTTAAAACTATCTGTAAACTGGTGTAAGAAATAAGGCCTATTTCAAAAGTAGGCTTCATTTAGTATATTATACTCCATAAATATTATAAGTAGTATTGAATTCGCATATGCTGAAAATTATAATTTAAAGTCATAGTTACCTTTTTGCTGAGTTATATTGTAATCCGTATACATTATTTGAAATAAACCTTCGAAGAATAATGTGATAAAATTCGATAGAAATTACGACAGCTTTTAAATTCTCATTCTTTTCAATCGCTTCAAAATATTTCTGATATATTAATTCATAGTCCGCGTTTAAAGTAGGTAACAAATAAAAATTTGAAAGTGGATCCTCCAATATTCAATAAGCCCTTTCGCGAAGGTATTTTCTGTGTAATTATATTATTGAAAGTTTGCTCATTTCTATTGACCGGAGTATTGGCCATAACCAGATATTGGCACACAGGGACAGTATACGTTGATGCTTTCTTTAATTATATCTTTTTGGATTTTAATTAATTCGGGAATTCCCGAGATATCGTAATCAAACAATAAATATTTAGCATGATCGGCTACATACATTTTTTAAAAATGTATAGATAACAAATTATGCGAAATCTCTCGAACAGAGGATACATGAACTTTAACCAATATAAATAAAAGGATAAAATATACGAGGGTACTCTGAAAATTAGGAAAACTAATTAGTGTTTTCTTTGTTTTATTCTATCTTTATGATAAACATGTTTATTTAGAGAATTTTTGATCCTAATGTCACTAATGATATTTAAAGGTATTTTCTCATAAGGTTCTCTCAATTTAGATTGAAATGGTTGTTCTAAATAATGCTCTTCATTTTCCTGTATATCTTTTTGATCTTGTCGATTCTTATTTAACTTCTTAATGTTTGCTTCATTTCTGTCCTTGGCGTATTTACTACTTGCAATATTTCTTTCACGTTTTCACGATATGTATGTACATAGTCTGATATTGTTTCTTGCGTTGTTTTTTTCTGAAGGGATAGAATAATTTAGTTCGCCTTCAATGATTTGTATTGTAGTATGTTCTAAATTTGAGTGTATAGACTTATTATACGTCATAATGGCCCTATTGATTCGTGACGTTAACAGAATTTTTCCTGTAAAGAGACATCTTAATTGTTCGATTAATATAGAATGAAATCTCTCGACTGGGGAATTTGAGTAGGGAATTAAATTAGTTATATAATGTTATACTATTTTGTGCGTATTACAAAAATTTTGTATTATTCTATTTTTGAATTCGGTACCATTGTCGCAAGTAACACGTACAGGTACTCCATTATTACTTATGAAAAGAATTAATTCATACATTACTGCGTTGGCTGTTTTATGCACTAAAGGGTAACATTGTGCAAATTTTGAAAACGAATCAATTATTGTTAAACAAGTAGTATTATCAACTTTGAAAGCATCTACGTACAAATGAAAAAAGGGTTTTGAGCCTACTGGTGTGCTTTTGAATATCATTTTAGTGGGTGTGCTTTCGTATTTATTTTTATTTTTCACTTGTATATTATATGTTTATTTCACCTTGGATACGGTTGCTATAAACACACTCATTATGCCCTAGGCCATTACGCCCTCATTTGCGGGCATAATGGATTTAAAACGCCCGCTTATTGTACTAGGAGAAATGAAGCAAATTTCATTGATTAAATACTTCTTAATCCTTATCGTATCCGACTCTGGATTTCTCCGGCAATTAATTATTCGCAGCTTTGGCTGCATTTTCTATCGTTTCTATCATTCATCCCTCGGGCCAGAGGCCCTCGGGCCGAATGTTTCCCTCAGGGCATAAGGATCTATATAACGCACTTAGTACATAAATAACTATTATGACATGTTTCGTAGGCATTTATGTAGTTTTGAACTGTTATGCCCAATTGAGGCTAATAAAATTTTCTTTTCATTGCTTGAATGTTTTCTTGAATTCCGCGATGTCGAGACTTTGATATGTGGTATAGTTCTATTTTTTCCAGTTGATCATTTTCTAGTTCCGCGTCTTCTAGAAAAACATTG
The DNA here is from genome assembly GCA_030704885.1 of Cynegetis impunctata. Taxonomy (NCBI): domain Eukaryota; kingdom Metazoa; phylum Arthropoda; class Insecta; order Coleoptera; family Coccinellidae; genus Cynegetis; species Cynegetis impunctata. The sequence continues at coordinate 1,120,049 of JARQZK010004339.1, forward strand.
AAAATGTTTTTTAAATCAAATAATTTAGCCTTGAAATTATTTTGCAGAATTCGTATGAACGGAATTTTTCGTTTATTGTTGTGCTTCGAAGATGAGGATTCATCTTTATTTATCTGAATCAAAATGTAACATTTAAGTAAGAAATTAAATAATTTTTTCATTACATATGAACTTAGGTACAAACATATGGAACAGAACATATATTTAGCTATTGTACAAAATTCGCTAAGTCAACATGTAAAATTTAAGAATCAAAATTGACCTCTAAATTTTAAACATAAAACGCACATCCCGTATCCGGAACATCATAATAGGTTTTTTTTTGGATGACTGATAATGCCCAGAGGTATTATTTTATATTAGTAGATGAGCTAATTTTACAATTATTATCTTAGTATTCTCAATTTTTTTGTAACTGTTATAAATCTCGGGGGTGCTACAGCCCCATGGCTTCCCCCTGGGTGCGCCACTGAGTGTCTCTAAAATATGTATATATGCTAAATGAGATTCTATAGATATAGTATATATAGTAAAAGCAGATTCATCTATACTTTGTTCATTTAACTGAATTTGGTGAAAACCTGATGCTAAGTCCAAAGATTAAAAGTATTTGGCTCCTTTTAGCTTATCTAACATGATACCTATCGATCTGAGGGATCGGGTATTTATCATCGATAGTTTTTTCATTTAGTTGCCTGTAATCAATAGCCATACGCCATTTTTCTAACAAAAGGACCAAATTGGTCTTTTTTTTCTTGACCACCATCACTACTAACTGGAAATGACCAGGGCGAAATGCTAGGTCGAATAATATTTTTATCTAATGAATCCTTTATATGATTTTGGATTTCTTCACGATGTTTCTCTGGATATCTATAAATTTAGGCATGAATGGGAATTTCATCTTTAGTTCTAATATTATGTTCGATTATTGATGTGAAATAAAGTGGTTGTCCTGGTAACTGAAAAGCTTTTTCGGTACTATTGAAAATTTTAATTGGTTGATTTTGTATTTTTGGTTCTCGTATTTATAGGCCTATAAATACGGTCACGCGACGATCGACCCGTCAGTTGACTCTGAAGAGTAGGCAGGTTGAGACTTCAGAGTTGTCAGGAAGCAGTACGGTTAGTGGAGTAGGCAGGTTGAGACCACGCAATCGTATTGTTTCCGATTCCTCTTAATTCGATTCGTGGAGTAGGCAGATTGAGGCCACATATCTGAATTATTCCCCTGAAGATGGCGCGGTTCGTCCCAAGAAGAAGTTTTTCATATATACATATATGCAGGGTGTCCCGTAAATAACACGCCAGAGTGACACTGGAGGTAGATTGGCTTCAGGTCAATCAGATAAAATCAACATGACCTTAGTAAAAGTTTTCTGGTTTTCGAGATATTGACACTCTTATGTTTTTTGCAAAAATCTATACTTTTTGGTCATTTTCTCGCCTGTTTTGAATATAAATAAGTTCTAACTCATGGTTTTTTTTCTTGTGCTATCATCAATATATGGTTGAGACAATCGATCTATCATTTCATCAAAAACTAGCTCGCTAACCTCAAAAAAAAATCAAGTTGTTTCAATTTAATTTAAATCCGAAAACCTTAAGTAAAGTTTGACTATTTACTGTGAAAAAATATTGAACCAGACAGAATCAGCAAATGATCTTAAAACCTAGCCTATTTAATGCTCTTTCGAAAACGTTCGTGGTTTTTTTTCTTTCAAAAGTCTAAAAATTCCAATTTTTGTCATTGAAGTCGTGCTACACTGCGCCGCAAATTTAACGCATAGCTTAAATATTTCCTAACTTTTGACTGAATATTTTCTCAGGCGGTGATCCGATTTGAATAAATTTTACACCAAATGGTAGCGCCGTTCTTTGAGAAAATGCAATAGTTATAAGATGATCAAAAAAAATGAATAAACTTATTGTACAGGGTGTTTGAATAGCGACATGTTTTCTTCGTCCAAGTTTACATACTTCTGGGGGCAATATCGGGTAGCTCAGGCAGAAAAAAAATAGACGGTGTTATAATCGCATGTCTTCTGAGTAATTTGTTTTTTCAATCATCTGTTCATCTTGAGCCGCTCGAAAAATATTTATGTTTTTATAACCGCTCACACTTTTCAAAAGAAATATTTTAAAACTTTTTTTTAACTTGTGTAGAAGACTGTGCAAACGAAATTTCATTAAAAGTTGACAACTTTGTTTATTTATTTATTTGTGATTGATTGGGCCGATACATGATGTAAATTAATGGAGATATCAAAATAATGGTTTATAAAAACAATATACATATTTATTTATATACGCAAAGTAAAATAGCGTATGACCCTCGTTTCCGTGAAACTTCATCTTCTTCAGATGCTTTATGCTACCTAATAAATAGGTTTCTCCGTTATATCGAATACAAGAAATAAATAAATGACAAATTGGGTAGAAAGGGTAAATAGAAGGATGGTTACAAATTAGTAAAGTAGGAAAAACCCATTCTAAACTGGTAGTCAGGAAGTTCGGTAATTTTGAAAAGATTCGGAAGGAACTTATAGTATGGAGAGACATACAAAATCAAATAAACACAGTTTCTACTTGTAAAGAAATTTTGTATGCACAGCCTTCTTCGCAAATTAACAAAAAAGTTTTAAAAAATTTCGTTTGAAAAGTATGAGCGTATAATATATAGACTAAGTGCCTACCTTTTGGAGGCATAAACTTTTTCTCTAATCTCCGCCATTTTTTTGAAAAGATTTCTTATTTCGTAGTATTTGAGGTTTTGCACACCCGCACAGCTTCTGCTTATTTAGAGGGTTGAAATTCGGTACACTCCAAATTCAGTTGGAGGTTTTGAACATTTTCACCGTCTCAATTTTGATGTAGATAAACCTTGAGTTTGTGTAGGTATTCAAGCTTTGTGCATCCCTTCAGCCCCTTCTGAATTAACTTGAGGATTTAAGAATTTATATTTAAAAAATTAAAAATGAGGGGAAAATACGATTTTAGTGACGAAGCTCTGCAGCTCACTCGTTTTTATTTATTTACAGGTGATATAAAGAGAGGCAACCAGATGAACAAGATAAGCAAGAACTGATGAAAATCCATTTCGAAATCAATGTGAAATAGTTGCTTCATAATGTCTCATAAATATTCGAGTCAGATTGGTAGAACTGAAGACAACAAACAGATCAATAACACATTTGATTTACTAAGTAGAGGTGAACAGGAAATTGTACTGAGCGATAAACACAAAGACATAGTTTTAGTTTTCGGCAACACTGGAAGTGGGAAATCTACCTTCACACAATGGATAACCGGAAGTGATAATGTGCTAAGAGCGAGAGAAACAACCGAGGGCACTGGTGAATTTGTAATTAAAGATGATGAAAACAGGATAAGTAATTCTACCATACAATCTAAGACCATTTTTCCCGAGCTTCTTGTGGATAGGAAGACGAACACAGCCTATTACGATTGTCCAGGATTCAGCGATACCAGAAGCACCAGTTATGATATATCCACAACCTTCTTCATTAAGAAAGTCTTGGACCACGCAACGAGCGTTAAAATGATTTTCATTGTCAACCATCACTCGTTAAGAAGAGGTGTAGACAGGAAGGATTTCATGGAATTATTGAGACATATTATCGATTTAATAAAGCATATTGACAAGTACAAAAATAGTATCGCTATTGTATCTACTAAGGTTGATAACCAATATATAAAAAAGGAAAAAACATTCGTTTTAGTTGGTGACGATAAGGTTATAACTGGTATTATTGATTTTCTTCTTCAAGTGAGGGCCGATTTGGAGGATCGATCGAAAGTTAAAGATGTTTCTGCGAAAGAAAAGATATTTTGTGAAAGAGCAATGAAGTTCATTGATATATTTACGTTGAAAGATGAAGCGAACTTTACCAAGATAGGAATTTTCAGAAGGCCAGAGGAACCAGGGCCTCTCAATAATATCAGTGTACTAAGAGAAGAAAATGAAGCAATCAAGAGTATCATTTATGACAAACTTAATTTCACAATCGTCTCCAAGGACGATTTTGGTTATACGATATCTGATAAATCGAAAAACGATATTAATAGTTTCAAGGAAGAAATTAATAGAAATATTTGGACAAGTGTTAGTCAATTCGCAGAGAAGCTGGAAAACTATTATCATGATCTTGTAAAGAATATACGAAGCAAGATAAAATCCCCTTCATCTGTGTCGTTCGATGTTTCAAACCGAACAGAAGCTGAAACGTTTTCGCGAAATTTTAAAAAAAGCCAGGACATTGCGTTGAATATGTTGGAAGAATTCAAGGTTTTGACAGATCCAGTGGAATTATCAAAACAAATTAATAACACTCTTATTGCACCTAACCTGGCCGTTTCCCAAGATATTGTAACAGATATTGAGAGGAAAGGAAGATACTTCAACTTCTTACAAGTTGTGTGTTATGAAGAATTAGGCACACGACCATGGGCAGACTTATTCATAGGTTTTCCAACATATCTCTCTGACTCTGAAAGAATTATCCTAGATGCTGTGAACCAAGTAACTGCAGAAATTGTTGAAAAAATACAGTGGGATCTCAACCTTACAGAGAGAGCCATACGAGAACACTACACTAAAAAAACAAAATTGCTTGAGATTGATAAACTACCAAGTATATTTGATCACGATTATACTGTTCTATTTAATATGACAAAGAAAATCCCGGAACAAAATACCACAATCAAATTATTGAAAACTATAATCAATGATGGAGTGGAGAAAATACATATCGATTTGCCAAGAAAATATATAATGGAAATTGTCTACCTTGGTCAATACTTCGAGTACTTACAAATCATAAGCAATCAAAAAGTGTGCATTGAGTCGTTCAATAAGTTTCATCCCTTCGAGAATGCTGCCAAGTATGTTTACGATTCCAAGAAATGGTACACGTTCTTGAATGATCTATATCTAAAATTTTCAACATATGAAATACAGAAAGATAGACATAAATATAACGTAGCAAACATAGAAGATTTCGGAATACAAGGAAAAGAAAACGGAATTTATATTACCGAAACAAACTTTCGTCAATTTTTACAAAAATTAGAACCGTTTAACATACAGGAAATTGCAGACATTAGGAATATCGAGGTTAGTGAATCGAGACTGAAAGAAATTAACCACGTTTTGACTTTGACGATCAAACACAAGACGGTTTTAAGTTGCTCCGAATCGATTCTTTCTGTACGTGGAAGTTATATCGGGGTGGACGACGTTTTGAACAACTTTATGGAATATCATGATGGCACGTGCGGTAATAATTTGGAAGAAATAGTAACCCACAAATATGACAAAATTGCATCCTTTAACATTTATGCTCTGAATGTGATTTTCATTGACTATGACTTACAAGTATCTTTTCCAGTAATCAAAATTATATCGCCAAAATGGGAAATTATTGGAAGTAGAAAATTGGAATTGGAAGGTAAAAATGGACACTCTCATAAACTGAAGGCAAAAAATGGTTCGTATCCGGGAAACAGAGGAGACGATGGGAAACCTGGCGGAGCTGGTTGGCCAGGTCCAACATTCTTAGGAATCGGTTCTATCTTTGTCAACGGTGGAAATTTAACAATCGTTAGCAAAGGGGGAAATGGAGGATCTGGACAAGATGGCGGGGATGGATGCTATGGTAAAAATGGTCGCACAATTGATAGGTCACTGATAAGCACAAATTGCGTGCACAGTTGTACGAAATACGAAGGTTTCAATTGCATCAGCAATGTAGATTATTCGCAAAATTGGGGGTGGTGGGGGGAACAGTGTATAATGTATATATTTGGAGAGTATGGGCGAAGAGGAGGGGATGGAGGTAACGGCGGAAAAGGAGGTAAAGGCGGTCCTCCAGGACAGATTGTACTATTTGAATTGAAAGAAAAATCAAGAATAGTGAAGCAGTTCAACAACGGACAAGAAGGTAAATGTGGCGAGGGAGGAGTTGGAGAAGCTGGTGGTATTCACGGAAATGGCATTAGAGTGGATATTTATCGGAATTTTTTCTGGTACATTGTAAAAAACATTCGTGAAGATTCTACCATTGGACAAGGTCAGTCGGGAGAAAATGGAAAAGATTGTTTCAATGCTAAAAATATCGAAGCACCCAAACCTCCAGTGCTAGTTGAACCAACAAAATTTTTGATGGAATACAAGAGATTCTCCCGTGAAAATATGAAAGATCAATACAGAAGGTCTTCACTGCGCACATTTTACAGCGAGCTGGAGAACGATAATAATGTAAGAAATGCTTATTCTATTTTAGACCTACTGAATGAATTTCAAGAGATTGAAAACCAATATAACGAATTAAATAAATTCATGGACCTAATGCCAATTTACGAATCATTCCTAGACAGGATAATTGATCAAGCTAAAAATCTCGCGGTCACGGAAAAATCTACCACACGTAGAAACGAACAGAAAAAGGCACTCACCCATTTGTATGTTGTAATACTAGGTAAAATATATAATTTGAAGGAGAACTCACAATTTGATCTGATAATTGATATCAGCAGATATCTAGATTTGTTAAAAACGGACGTACGAAATTTGAAAGATTCTCAGAAGGTTGAAAATAAACTTAATTGCGTGAATAGACTGAAAAAAAACTATAAAGCGAGTATTGACAAGAAGATTGAAGAAGCAAAACATTTGATTGAAAGTCACGTTACACCTGAAATAAATAAAATTAGCAAGCAGATTGATGATCAAATTGAACTGCTCGTACTCGAGACAATCGAATTAGAAGAGAAAACCGCGAAACAAACAAAAGAATTAATTAAGAAGAAACAAAAATTGAATGAAGCATTAGAATTAAAGGGATTATTCAGTGGTTTAAAATTAATGGGTCAAACTTTCTTAGGTCCTATTGGAGTAATTGCTGGAACTATAATAGGATCAACCGGTGCAATAACAGAACCTTTGACTTTAGATAATACTTTCGATTCGGGAAAAATATTACAGTTACCTGCCAGTGTGAAATCAGCTCCTCAAGTAATACAAGATCAAATTACGATTTATACAGATAAAAAAATTATAGACCTTGAAAGAATGATAGGAGATATATTATTAGAAACAGAAAAGTATCCGGAAATATTAAATGATACATCAAATAAATTATCCGAAATCAGAGAAAGGTCAAAAGAAATAGGTAAGAACCAACCGAAACAGGTAAAATTATTACAAGATGAGTTAAAAAGTGAACTGAAGGAAAAGGTATCAAAACTTAAATCACAAAAAGCGTCTGCTAATAGAAAATCAAAAACGGCTTTAGCGATTGTAGAAAAATTTGAAAAAGCTGTTCAACTTGCAGACGTGGGAATTGATATTTATAATAAATACAAAAACGATGAATCCAAATTGAACGCCATAAACGAAGCTATAAAGCAATCGGAAAATAACTTTCAAAAGCTCAAGCAATTTGAAGAGATCATATATAACACATTAACACCAACGCTGCAAAATATGGAAGATGATCTTCAAATTACAGCAGATAAGCTGGATAAAGAATCACGAATATCTTTAGATATTATCAAATGGCAGGTACAGAGCACCTTGAAGAATATGAAATTATTGATAAAACAACTAGTTCAAGGATTTCAAGGAGTGGAGGACAATTTGACTCGTTGCATAGAAAAGTTAGACGAGACAATGACTATTTTAATAACGGTCTATGATCATATTCAGAACTACAAGGAACAACAGAATTTGGCGAACTTCATCACAGATATCAACTCGCCGGTTGCAGTTAGCATGAATATCACAAATAATGAGCTTATTAACGCGATCAGTCACCTAGAGGTGTCGCTGCGATCTAACATAATTTTGCAGCAGTATAAAGTAGCATTTAATGCTTTCAATCAATTCGTATTTCCATTTTCTCAATTCTATCTGGAAGAGTTAAATCTGCCAGAGCAACTGATGAAAGTGGAAAATATCGATAACTTGATTGTCCAAGCTGTAACCAAGATAGAAAAAATGAAATCAAAAATAGATTTATACGAAATATCTGTAAAAAAATATGATGAGTACATTCATAGAGGAGAGTTCTGCAGCAGTTATGTCTCTAAAAAACCTTTCTTCGTTTGGAAGAACTCGCAGTATAGCCAATCGATATCAGAATTGTTAGCGGGGCAAGAAATTATATTGAAAGCGGATATCATGCGTTCTCCATCAGATAAAGACGCCATCAAATTCAATTCTATATCGTTCAATTTTAAAACATACAATGATACGATACAGCGTGAATTGGACAACACATTAAAAGCATTTCAAATCAGTGCCACACACTTGGGTAATTCGTATTACCAATTTGACCATCAGATTTATATGATTGCCAGTAGTAGCCAAAAGTTTCAGTATTCATTTGAAATGAACAGTGACGGATATCCAGTAGATAAAAATATCGTTCATGATAAGATTCAGAAAGGGGATTTGATGTTGAGTCCATATGCATTTTGGAAAATAAAGTTGATCAATTCAACTGATAATATTTTGTTTGACAGATTAAAAATTTACGAGGACAAAATAGATTTGGAGTTAGTTGGAATTGGCAGTTACTTGAATAAGGATGCCAGATCCTTGAATTTAAAGATGGATGATTACTATAAAGCAGATGAGACATATAATTACTTCGAGGTTAATACTGGCCCTCAGTTGATGAGGGAAGAATATTTTTCAAACGGTCGATATGTCAGATCAAATAGTATGGTAGAACGAACTGCTGTAGTAGACTACTATACAACCAGTGCTGGTAATACTGCGTCAGGCTTTTTTCCTATAAATTCTATTTGCCATTTTATCAAACAAAGTATATCTAAATTGTCGAATGTGTGTATAGAAAAGTTCAACAATTGGTTCATCAATCAAGATGAAATAAATTATGGGAAAATTATTTACGATACTAGTTTCATGGATAAGGAAGCAGTATCTTGTGAGTTTGCGTATTTGAATGAGGACTATACATTTCCAGGAACTAAATGCGAAATTGAAGCAATGGCAAAAGAATTAATAGGTACCGAATATCATCATAAAAATACAATGATATATGACACGTTCGACGTACAAAGTAATTTATTGCTACTTAACTTAATTTTTCATAAGAAAAATAACTCTAGATTGGAAAAATGTTTCAACTTTAGCTCTAATGACGCACATAGATTAGCTTACAATGCATATACCTCAAATATATAAATGTATCTAACAAACTTAACATGTAATAAATTTCATTAAACAAAATGCTTAGAAGTTGTATCTTTCCTAAAGTAATTGTTAAACATGACCTTAAACCATCACAATCTTTAGAATAACAATTTTCATTATTGCTTATAATATGCATATTATAGGTACAAAGTTACGAATTTTCTATCATCATTCGCGGATAATGACGTGGTAAAACATTAATATTGTTATTTAGAATGAACATTTGACCTAACGTTTCAGAAATATATTAAATAATAGAAATAGTCCTTATGTTTGGGTTCCTTATCACTTATCATTCAAGTAGAAAGTTTTCGTATATATATATATATATATATATATATATATATATATATATATATATATATATATATATATATATATATATATATATAGATAGCTTTAAAACGCTGTATCATCCTTACCTGCCACTTTGTCAGGACATTGAAAAGAAATTTTTTTGTAGGTGTCCCGATTCGCCTCGCGAATGGGGTCAATCGAGACACCCATTTATTTTATTAGAAATGATCGATACACCCCAGTGATGGGACAGAAAAATATTTGAAAAAATACATTGCACAAAAAAGGTATAAAAACGACAAAAACAACATGAAAAGGAGATTATCTAACAAATGAACGTTTAACATAACATAATTTTTCAAAATCTTTGCTCGGCCTCCCGTATGCCAATTTGACCTCTTTTGTTGTAGAGCCATCTGCAATATTTGAGCACTATAATTTTGGTACACACGTGTCCCAGGTACTTTTTTCTATGTCCTTACCAATGTCCCCATTGACCCCTAAAAGTGACATTTTTTTTCTTCAAAAAAAGTATTTAATTTTTTTTTATTTTTTTTCTGATAAATTATTTTTTCCTGTAAATAAAACACTTCAGACTCTAATATGAAAATTTTAAGTTCTCCTACCTATATTCCTTTTGTGCTTTCCAGGAAAAGTTTTTTAAACAATAAAAGTCTTAATTTTAAATAAAATTTTGTGGCTTTCTTATATTCTGTAGTTGACACTAAGGTAACAGGTGGCTTATGCGAAAACAAGCGCCAACATGTTTGTTTCATCTTCTAACTGCTGAGCTGAAAACGGTTACCTCGAGACAGGGTTGCCTTTAATTTAACCATAAACCTGAGTGTCCCGATTCACCCGTTTGACGGTACCTTCTACTTTAATAGAAGTGAGGAGTAAGTATGTTATGAAACTAATTTGAAGAATATTTTAGACGGCAAAGACTTTGTAGCCAAATTTAAAAAATGTTTCAACCTTTATATAACTTAAAAAGTAGATAAAAAATTTGCAAGACACTAAAAAAATTAAATTAGTAATTTTAATAAATATCAGTTCAGTTTATTGAGCATGTTATACATAAGTTTACATTTGTCATTATAAAAAAATATCTTGTATATTACAACATATAACTAAAACTAAATCACAATATGAAATTAAATTAATTGCACAGTTACAAATAACAAAACACAGGACATATAAAAATATTTTTTTTTATTTAAATGATATAAAAATAATGTACAAATTTTCAATTATGATTTAAAGCTGTCATTTGTGAACTGTATATTTAGAAATTCACCGAAATCAAAGAATGCGTTTTTAATTAGAAACAACTTTATTACGTATTTGAATTGTTTAAGAGGAAGTTCTTTCACTTTTTGTGGGAGTTTGTTAAAAAACACTTTGCTGTAGTAATTGTAACAAGATTTACTAGAGTTTAGGCGTAGAATATCTACATGAATTAGACTATTTTGTCTAGTGTAATAATCATGAATTTCATTATTCAGAATGTAGCTATTGTTGGATCTAGCATGTAAGAGACAAGAGAGAATATATAAAGAGGGAAAAGTGAGAATATTATACTCAGTAAATGTGCTTTTAACATCGTCTCTGTATTTTTTTTTTACCATAATTCTCATAACTTTACGCTGCATTCCAAATATTCTGTTAGCATGAGTGCTGTGACCCCAACCCGTTAAAACATAGCACATATGTGATTGAATGAGAGCAAAGTAAGCCGTCCGTATCACATCCACAGGTAAACATTTGACTAAGTTGCGTATGAGAAAGATATTTCTAGATATCTTTTTTGCGAGACAGTCAATGTGCCCCTCCCAGTTCAGGTTAGGACACATAGTTAGTCCCAGGAACTTAACACTTTTAGGATTCTGAAATGAAATGTTTCTGTGAGTGAATAATATTTTCGCGATTTTGTTAAGATTTAAGCTCAGCTCGTTTAGACAGAACCATTCAAATAGAAGCTCCTGAGTTTGTGCCATTGAGTCTGTCAAGTCCTGCTCACCCTGCCCGCTTCTGACCATAATGGTGTCATCGGCAAACAACAGGAGATCAGCAGCTCCCACAGCCTGAATTAGATCGTTAATAAAAATGAGAAATAGTGTAGGTCCTAATACTGATCCCTGGGGAACGCCCCTGGTGACACCAAGGAGGTCAGAAGCAATCCCATTAACACAAGTATACTGTTTGCGGTTTGAAAGATAAGATTTGATTAAGTTACAGCTGCATGTATCAAACTTGTAAGCTTCCAGTTTGTCTACCAGTTTGTTGGTAGACACACAATCAAATGCCTTACTAAGGTCATAGAAAAAGGTTCCTACAATGAGACCCTCTTCCATTCCATTAACGATGTATTGAACAAGCTTGTTGACAGCATCAGTGGTGGATCTGTTTTTGCGAAAGCCAAACTGGTTCTCAAAAAATATCCCATGACTTTCAAAATGATCAACGATTTGATTTTTGAGACATGCCTCAAGAATTTTTGAAAACACAAGCACAATAGCAATTGGCCTAAAGTTATTCATATCATTCGTGGGACCTTTCTTATGAACCGGGATGACCCTCGCAATTTTCAGAACATCCGGAAATGAACCGCCTCCTATGCTTTGATTGATGAGTTTAGTTAGCGGGTAAATTATTGTGTTCAAGACACTTTTTACCAAGACGATATTTAGATTATAGTGATCAGTACACTTTTTATTAGAAAATTTACTGATGATATCTCTAACTTGTATGTAGGACAATTTTTTAAAAGAAAATGATTTTAAATTAAGACTATTTAGGTGTTTTAAATATTTTTTAAATGATTTGTTTAATTTAGGGATTTTATTTTTTATTTCATGTGGTATATTTTGAAAAAAGGAATTTATATCGTTAGGAATAAAGTCAATTTTACCACTTTTTTCCTTGCCCATATTGGCATAAAAAATGTCCCAATAAGCTTTATTGTTATTTTTTGAACTCGAAATGTGTTTTTTGTAAGCTAAGGAACGATGCTTTATCAGGTCATTGTTGTAAGAATGCTTTGCTGATGCAAGGGAAACTTTGATATTTGTATCGTTTGGAAAATTTGATTTTAATTCAGCGAGACAACGTAAGTGTTCTCTTTTGTCGCGGAGCTGGTTATTAAACCAATTGAATTGTAGGTTATTACTACTAGAAGTTGATCTAACACGAACTTTCTCTGGAAAAGCCACACTGACTGCCTCGCAAAATACGTTTAAAAATTTATCCCACTTTCCATCAATATTTAGATCAATTTTGTTAACAAAATTCCAATTTGCTTTTTTAAGGAAAGAAAAAAAGTTTGCCTACCTGAGGACGTAATGGGTCGACTTACATATTTAACTTTCTCTTCAGATTTATTCATGGATACTATACCGATATTAACAGCACTGTGATCAGATAAACCCGGGTCATATACAGAGCTTTTAAACACTCTATGATTTCCGAAATTTACCAGAATATTATCTAGGCAGTTTGTGCCACGAGTTGGGTGAAAAATGGTATGTTCAAAACCAAATGACACCACAAAATCATTAAAAATCAGGAAATTTTTGTCTTTTGTATTAAAAAATAGATTGAAGTCACCATTTATGACGATATCTTTCTTGCCGGTAATTAGCACTGTTAACAACTTGCTAACTATCCCCAAAAACTCATCAAAATCACCATTAGGTGAACGATAAACTGTAACAACAATCAGGTTTTCATTAACTACGTCTGCTGCCGATATTTCACAGTGAAGCTCATGGGATAAGTTATTCAGTGGTGTAATCTCAGTACACTCCAAGTTACTTTAACATAATATGATACTTCCACCTCTTGAGGTTTTTCTACTGAAACAAGAAACTGTTTTATAGTTCTCAATTATAAAATTAGGTACCTCATCTTCGACTAGAAAATGTTCAGTCAAACACAAGACGTCAGTCTTGAGTATTGTGTCGGTTTCATTGACCAGCGCGTTAATTTGTAGAATTTTATTCCTGGCCGATTGTACATTAAGATGTAAAATGTTAACTAGTTTATTATTGTTGATATGAATTATATTTTCTCTTTGACGTTGGATATTTTGATGTATCAATTTAATTTGCTGAGCTGGGTAGATTCGATTATTTTTATTGTTGTGGGGATTTATTTCTGTATCCTCGAAAAAACTTGTATTTTTTAATGACCAGTCAATCATTCGTTTACATAAACGAATTCCTTGAAAATTAGTTTATCAATACATCTTCAATAGATCTATAAATAATTTCATTATATTCTATGCCCAACTTCCACCGTAATAACACTACAACAAAATAAATGTTTGTTGTACATTATCACATTCATGAAAGGACAGAAGTCAAGCAATCTTTGCCCTCATTTGATAATTTCTTATTTGCGAGAAATTTAACTCTTCAAAATACCGATGCTGCAAACTATCCTTCGCGGTATTTTGTTTAACTAATAGAGTTCAATAAATGCTAATAATGCTATATATTCCTACTTTTCCTACAAAATGTGTTGTTATACAATAAAGGTAGGTAGTTCCAATGTATTGTTGTCCATTTTCTTGATTTAAAATAATGCGCCTTGGTAATTGCTTCAAATTTAGTTCATTATAATTATATATTGCATCAGTTAGAAACCATTGTTTAGTTGGACAAAATAAATATTGTAATATAACATCATAACTATATATAATATAATTTATCTACAACCGTGCGTAAATTATGTTTTTACACACCCATATTAGTGCGGTAACTATTACTTTAACGCACTAGTGTGGTAAAAATCAGTTTAACGCACTAGTGCGGTAAAAATCATTATTATTATTATTGGCTATGGTTTTTCTTTTCAAATAAGCTATTAATCTGGGAAATTTGTCTATCTGCATGTTCTTTTTTATGGACAAGGGGACTTCAGCATTGAATAATAGCACCAAAGCGACTTATTTTCCTTGAACTTATGTTCAAAATAGGCAATTAATACATCTTCATTAATGTTATCCACTTTTTTATGGGAGCACCATTCGATTAACATATCATAGGCCTTTTCGAAGCGAATTCCAGGTTTCTGTGGTAGCAAGTTCGCCGTAGCAGCTTCAACTAGCCGTGAAATCTCCATATCTTCGACTGACATTTTGACTGACAACTTCAAAGTGGCGTTGCTTTTTTTTGTCGCTATGACATCCTAATTTTCATAACAATAAAAAAAGTTAAAACATTGCTGGTGACCAAGTTGGGAAATTTTAGACTATAATTAATTTGTATTTGATCAAAACGAACGGTTGTAGATAAAATAGTATACGTAACTCGCGTGAATGAAAAGACTCGCCTGCGGCTCGTTTTTCAAACTTCACTTAGCGTGTGCTAAAAACCTAGTTACCACACTTATTATGTAATATACTATTATAGGTATGTGTATTTTGTATAGTAACCTGATACATCGAGTGCTATATACTCCTATATATCAGAAATAATGCCGGAAAGTAACTTCAAACTCGGTTCCTTTGTTAGATTTGAATCAACTTTTTTTTGACGATAATCAAATTTGATTATCCTAATTATTTAAATAAGACTACAAGATAGATTTCTAAAAAAATGCTTGTTAAAACTGAGTACGTTTTTCTTAATATTATAAGTGGCTTTTACAGCAGCATTCCAAAAGGGATGGGTAGGTACCAAGCAGTATTGAGATATTTATAGATTGAAGGTATTTGGGAATTTGGAATCTAAATTTATTGATTGAGTACATTAGGTATATCTACTTGAAAATTATGTAATATTCAGTGATTAGTTGAAGATATTGGTCTTCAGCTATGAAGCAATCGGAAAATGTCTCTTGAATTACGCCCATTATACTATTTTTCTAGTATTTTAGGCCAAGCTACAGAGATTTAGAGTGAGCATTTTGTGTAAAAAGTGTAAGAAGAAAACCAGCTCCGCCATTGTTTGTAAAATAGTTCCAAATGATATAGTGATATGTTTTTCACTCGACTTTATTATTTATAACTTTGTTATTAACGTTTTTTTTAGTTTTTTGCTTATAAAATTGAAACTATCGGAGAAATCGTGATGGTGACAATAGACTAATTCTAGAAAATGAAAAGACGAAGAAAATGAGAGAACTCGATCAGACCCTTAGTTTAAGAGAAAATAGGAAAAAAACGGCCAAAAAATATTTTTTCTAAATTTCATAACTTGGTTATTTTATGAGTTGTAGCGTAAATCCTTCGGTAAGTATTATTCATTAATATAAACTTTATTTGTGCGAAGAGCAGGAACTGTCCGATGCATAGTTTTTAATCTGTGGCCATTTGAATATTTTACTATGCAATTTTCCAGCAGACCTGAATGCGACAGGTATGGTCCGACTTCAATTTAAAAATAATATTTGGAAAGTAGAATTCTCATAGTCTCTCCGACACACGGCCGTGTCTCGGTGAAGAATAGCCCCGTGCTTTCTTATGGGGCTGTCTTCACATCTCCGCACCGTGCGAGATAATTCATGTTTTACTTTTTGACGGACACGGTGCGTTCTCCGATGGATTCTCGGTATATAGTAGAAATGGAGACTAGAGCGTAGCTGAGAGAATATAGTTTAAACTTCAAAATAAAACGACACTTCGCTTAAGTTTCACTATTTTGAAATAATAAGGTACCGTATTCAACAGAAAAGTATTACAATCTAATTTTAAAATACAGACAATAGTAAATAGTGCAGTCACTTCAGCGATCAACCTCGGAATGAGAATTTTTTGTAGGTAGATATATACCTTCATTTTGGCGTTCTTGAAGTTATCTCGAGAGTCTCATATAATCTCGTGTCTGCATCTTAATTTGCATTATATATCAATAAAAATTTATTTTGTAATAACATTCTACAGATTTTTCTAATACCGACCGCGCTCGTAGTACGGCCGTCATGCGGCCGTGTGACGGAAATGTGTGGCTTTGAACTTCTTGGCCGACACACGGCCGTCTCTCGGTGCGGATATGTGTGGCCTAACCTTAAAACTTGAGCCACACATGTCCGCACCGACACACGGCCGTGTCTCGGTGAAGAATAGCCCCGTACTTTCTTATGGGGCTGTCTTCACATCACCGCACCGTGTCCGCATTCAACAGAAGAGTATTACAATCTAATTTTAAAATACAGACAATAGTAAATAGTAAACACGGCCGTGGCACGGACGTCTCTCGGTGCGGATATGTGTGGCCTGACCTTAAAGCTGAATGTGACATGAAACGACGAAGCGCGTGAGAGTAGTTGAAGAGTGGGGGTAAAGCAGCAGGCAAGGAGATGCATGACATTCGTCGGCATTTTGAACATGACGGTAATTTCTCGGCCGTTTTTTGTCATGTCCAGCTTTATTTTTAACATGTTTCTCAGCGTTTCCATGTGAAAACAAGATGAATGTTTTGAACTGCGAGAATTCTACTTTCAAAATCTCTTTTGTAAATTGAAATCGGATCATACCTGTCGCATTCAGGTCTACTGGAAAATTGCATAGTAAAATATACAAATGGCCACAGATCGCAAGCTATGCATCGGACAGTTTCTGCTATTCGCATAAATGAAGTTTACATTAATAACTAATACTGACCGGAGGATCTACGCCACAACTCAAAAAATAACTGAGATGAATTTTTGAAAAAACTGCATTTTGGTTTTTTCCGATTTACTCTTAAACTAAGGGTCTGATCGAGTCGTCCGATCTCTCATTTTCTTCTTCTTTTCATTTTCTGCAATAAGTCTATTAACACCATCACGATTACTTAAATAGTTTTAATTTTATAAGCAAAAAACTAAAAAAAATATCATATGGAACTGTTTTACAAACAATGGCGCAGCTGGTTTTCTTCTAACACTTTTTACATTAAAAGATCTCTGTAGCTTGGCCTATTTACCTACTTATATTATTTATAATTAATATTTATAATTAATTAGGTCTATTTTCTATTTTTCTTCTATATATTCTCTCCGAAATGCAAATAACGCGTTTATTCGCTCGAAAAATATTCCAATAGAGAAAATTAAATGAAAGATATCTTAGGAATATGAACAATCTGCAAAATTAACACTTACAGGGAAGGAATGTGCATTAAAATTAATAAGTATTATGGTGCTACCTATTAGTTATCATTATTGCTTTATTTATTTTATTTCATATTTATAGGCAATTTTTCACTATTAGTCGTATTTTCCCTGAACATAATATATATATATATATATATATATATATATATATATATATATATATATATATATATATATATATATATATATATATATATATATATATAGGGTGTTCTACAAGCTCTATGACAGATGGTAGGTCACTTGATTTTAAACATTTTTTTTTAATAAATATGGGTCCGATTCGTTTTTGTTTAGAAGTTACAAGCATTTGAAGAATCGTATTTTTTTCAGTCAACCAGGAAGTGACAGAAAGTCACTTAGCATGTTTAACAATGCACACTTATAAAATATACACCTGCTTCAATAAAAAACGTAGGCAGTTGATGGAATCCGTCGTTACTATGTGATAATTTAACATGATGAACAAAACTAAATTTGAATTTACTACGTTTATCATCACAAAATATTTTGAAAAATATAACACTGCGATTGCAATTTCGGTCACTAGACCATCATCGGGCAGATAGAGTTAAGAACTTTTAATTTGTTTTTGCATTTAGTTTTGTTCAAAAATGTAGGCATTTATTCTCCACTGAGTTATATGCAGATATTGTGTTTGTATATGGGTAAGCAGCTAGCCAAATAAGAAATGATCCAAATCTCATTCTTCGAATGACCGAATCTTCAGTTCGTCGATGTGAGGCTTGCATTCAAGCTGAGGGTGGACATTTTTTACAGTCTTTAGTTTTGTGATTATCATTTAATTTGAATTTTTATTATTAATTGTTAATAAAGTTTAAATGCTTGTAACTTTTAAACAAAAACGAATCGGACACATGTTTATTAAAAAAAAATATATTCAAAATCAAGCAACCTACCTTCTGTCAAAGTTTGTCATAGAGCTTGTAGAACACCCTGTATATATAATAGGTATATATATATATATATATATATATATATATATATATATATATATATATATATATATATATATATATATATATATATATATATATATATATATATATATATATATATATATATATATATAGTACTCGGTATCGAATCGAATCAGTGAGACTCGGACTGAATGGAACGAATGTTACTTTTTTACAATTTCTGAACGCATTTTCTTTGTGATCAAAAGCTGTTCCCCTGGATCCTGTGCTGAAGTTATATTACAATCACTTACTTTCTCTCACTCGCATGTAGGGCCCCGCTCGAGAAAAAAGAGGTTTTCTCTGTTTCCGTCGGAGTCGCGCACCAGCGCTGCTAGAGAAATATTGGAAAAAATCTCTATGTTCAGAATCGGGTCCGAACTATCGATACTTACTCATATCGATACATTTTAGACTTTTTTTAGTAATTATTTCTAAAAATGACAAAATAGAATTCATATGATACATACATTTTATATTAAAAAAAAAATTTTTTCTAATTTGAAATTCATGAATTCGATATTTTCTTGCACTCGGAGGTTAGAATAAGACAGGTTTGTTCAATTTTTTGAAAAAAAAAGTGAGGAAGCGGCAAAATCTCAATTCATATTCTGCTTCTTAAGGTCAAAATTAGTAAGTAACAAAAATGTTATGAATTTTTTCAATTTTTCGAAATAATTACCAAAAAATATCTAAAATGTATCGATATGAGTAAGTATCGATAATTTGGAGGTACTCATATGAGTAGTATCGAAAAATGATTCGAATACTATTTATATGAGTAGGTATCGATACCTTGTATGTATCGGAACGTCCCTAACTGAAACTAAAATATCTAATGCAAGGTTTTGCAAAGTAAAATAAATTTGAGAAATCCATTCTGGGATTCTAAGAACAAACTACCTTCATTCATTGAAAAGGTTAAGAAGGGGGGAGCTGTTCAAAGCAATTGGTTGTTGACTAACTTCTGGGAAGTTTTACGCCTATTAATTTCTAAAGTTTCCATAAGATTTAATTTTGAACCTTTTGTTCCGAGATGTAGGAATTTCGAAATCCTAATTTATTGAAGTCATGTTTCTCTTTTATTAAATGTCCAGCATATATTGAATCATCTTTATGATTTATGTAACTTCGCCTGTGTTCAGTAATTCTTTTTTTGAAATCTCTATGGTATAAAGAAAAAAATGTTGTCTGATACAATTTTTCTGTTGAATCAATATCGGTCGGAATGACCTAAATTGACGTTACGTTGGATATTCCCTGTTTCTTAACCATCAAAATTTGGATAAGTTCAGTCAAAATTAAATTTTTTTTCTTTTTCAAACTTATGGCGAGGGAGTAGAAGGGAGGTGCATAAGAGTCAATTTTTCAAACCGGTGGAAAAATATGTGAAAATTAATTTATTCAGCCTTCTAGTGCTTCTTGGAGGGTACATGGAGCTAAAAAAAAACCCAAACTACAATCCTAATTAGGAGCGGTTAAAATTTGCACGTAAACTGAGTTTACTTGGCGGCAAAAACTTTTTCTCTGGCCGCTCCATTTTTGTGTAAATATTTCTCGTTATTTCGTAGTGTTCGAGGTTTTGCGCACCTCCAAGCTTCTTCTTATTGAGTTAGAGCAGTGGTTCTCAACCTTTTCATAATGAGGGACCACTTAATGAAGTTTCTGTCTTTTCAGAGAACATCAACTTTTTGAAAGTAATATTACCTTCAAAAAGTGAATAAATATATACCTACGCCTACTGTAATTCTAAATAAATAAAAGGTTGTTCTATTTGTTAATAAATGAAACACTGATAATATTCAATTTCAATGTTTTCAAAGTTCATTTTATATTACACAAGTGAATGTATTATTTCAATGAGATTTTTGTAACTGTCTTGTCTTAACTAACTTTTGAATCCTTGGTTTAGTGCTACTCAAAGCCAAACGCATGTCGGCACAGGTATCCAGCTGATTTCGGTGCTAGAGTTAAATAAAGTAGCGCAATATCTTGAATGTTTTGGGAAAGAAATTTCCTTTTTGCTCCAAAAATCTCCAAGATTTAGTACAGTAACTCTTCTTCAAATGATTTATTGTCATGCAGAAATCGAACAAATAAAATAATTTTCGTAATCCCATACTGTTATTTCGATTTAACGGTATTCAGATGACAATTGAAAAGTCAGTATTAACGGCCGGCGGCCGTTAAGAAATCACGTGTTCAAATATTTATTTCAAAACATCATTCTGGTTACAATAACAATTATAATAAAACTAACTATTTATTTATTTGAAAAGTAATTTGACAATTGCTATTATTTGAAATGTCTATCTTATTGATTAGAGATTTACCATCTATAGCAACAGTTTTTGAACTTGTTGTCGGTGAAGCCTCATTATTATGAAAAAGTTGTCTCGTTATCTTCATTCTCTTCGAAACTGAATTTTCAATATACGACTCCGCCACCGCAGAGGAGTCCCAACCTCCAAGTTCTTTTACCGATAGTAGATCGCCACCATTTTCTACAAGCATGGTAGCCGAGGATCTGCGAAACGAGTGCCCTGTGTAGAGCTGAGGGTTTTCTAATTTTAAGAATGCTGCAATCTGAAAATAAATTTCTGTTGGTAATACTCTAATATGGTGCAAGATTTAAAATAACTAACCTTGAAATGTCAATGTAGTCATAAACTCTCAAAGCAAGTTTCAACATTGAAATCTTCGTCCACAGCGAGTTGGGAGAATAAACCTTCGATTTTCCTTTCGCAAAGGCTAATAAAACATCCTCATTAACCACCTTTACATTCTTGCTATTACGCCAATTTTCAAAATTTTCATATTCTTTTTTACACCGCTGTTGAGTTACTGCCGGCAGTAAATCAACACTCGCTGCACATGATTCTTCCAATATTTCAAAAGGAATTTCATTTTATTCCTCAATTTCATCCATAGTCGTCGTTACAGCGAACTTGCGAACACAAAAAACTGACGTTGTTTATAAAACTGGCAAACAGTTCCATGACAACAGAGTGCACGACAACAGAGTCCAACGGGATTACGAAAAGTCTTTAACGACACACGGCCGATACGCAAATAACGGATTCGGTTAGTTATAATCCTCGGCTGCGCCTCGGATTACAATATCCAACCTTATCCGTTATTTGCTACATATCGGCCTTGTTACGTTAATAACTATAACAGCATTGCGGAACAAAATAAGGACTATATTTTATGCATGGCTTCGCGGACCACTCAGGATGCCTCCAGGGACCACTGATCCGCGGACCACTGGTTAAGAATCACTGAGTTAGAGGGTTGAAATTCAGTCGTGGATTGAGTTGATGTAGGGGAAGTGCTCATTGCTAATTAATTTTTTTTATCGCCACAATTTTAATGTCGAAACATCCAGCGTTTCTGATCATTTTCTAGATTTACGCGTCTCTACAGACACTCCAAAGTCTGAAAATTAGTAGGTGAATTCGATGGATGTAAGGGAGGCATTATTTCTGGGTTTATAGGTATTTTTTCACCGACTCAATTTTTATGTACAAAAATCTTGCGTTTTGTAGGTATTCAAACATTGTGCATATCTTCAGCCCCTTCAAATTAACTTAAGAAGATAAGAAGCCTTCCCAAACGAACGTTTGGTTTAACCAAAACGAACCAAAATACCAACCAAGCTGTCCAAGCGAGCTTTGGTACTAACCGTGACGTCATTATTTTATGTCAAATGACGTCACTGGTTGAACCGAAGTGAACCTACCTCAGGAGTTGGGTACACTTTGGTTGACAGTTGTTTGTGTGTATTCCATGTGTTAATTTTTAGGTTATTGACTATTTAAATTTCTAAATTTATAAATTCTTTCTAAAACAAAAAGTAAACCTTATAAACACTTACCTAAATATATGATAAAATAAAGTTAGTTCTAAAAAGAACTGATTTTATGGAAAAAGTAAAATAATTTAATTTTAATATAACAACAGAGCAGTAGTAATTAAAATTATTAAAAACCAAGGTATTAATTTAAAAGGAAAATAACAAAACATGTGCAGTGTAAAGGTTATGTTCTACGTTTTTGGTTAAACCAACATATCCAAGCGACTAAACGAACCGTGACGTCACAGCCTGAACCTAAGGTGAACCAGTGGTTAAACCAAAAGTCTCGCTTGGGAAGGCTTAAGGATTTATATATGGAAAAAAATGTGGGGAAAATACGACCTTAGTGACGTAGCTCCATTGCTCAAGCGTTTTTATTTATTCACAGGTGATATGAAGAGAAGCAAGTAGATAAACAAGATAAGCAAGAACTGGTAAAGTTCTAAGATATTGTCAGAACCAAAGATTCATAGATTCCCATAGAAAGCATAATCTGAAAGGACTAATAACAGAAATTTCGCATACATGGGCTTAAAATTTGGTTCTCTGTAGAAATATATCACATCCAAGAAAATAACTTTTTCACTCTTTACGCTAATCCATTTCGAAATCAATGTGAAATAGTTGCTTCAACATGTCTCATGAATTTTCGAGTCAGATTGGTAGAACTGAAGGCAACAAACAGATCAATAACACATTTGATTTATTAAGTAGAAGCGAACAGGAAATTGTACTGAGCGATAAACACAAAGACATAGTTTTAGTTTTCGGCAACACTGGAAGTGGAAAATCTACCTTCACACAATGGATAACCGGAAGTGATAATGTGCTAAGAGCGAGAGAAACAACCGAAGGCACTGGTGAATTTGTAATTGAAGATGATAAAAACAGGATAAGTAATTCTACCGTTCAATCTAAGACCATTTTTCCCGAGCTTCTTGTGGATAGGAAGACGAACACAGCCTATTACGATTGTCCAGGATTCAGCGATACCAGAAGCACCAGTTATGATATATCCACAACCTTCTTCATTAAGAAAGTCTTGGACCACGCAACGAGTGTTAAAATGATTTTCATTGTCAGCCATCATTCGTTAAGAAGAGGTGTAGACAGGAAGGATTTCATGGAATTATTGAGACATATTATCGATTTAATAAAGCATATTGACAAGTACAAAAATAGTATCGCTATTGTAGCTACTAAGGTTGATAAACAATATATAAAAAGGGGAAAAACATTCGTTTTAGTTGGTGACGATAAGGTTATAACTGGTATTATTGATTTTCTTCTTCAAGTGAGGGGCGATTTAGAGGATCGATCGAAAGTTAAAGATGTTTCTGCAAAAGAAAAGAAATTTTATGAAAGAGCAACAAAGTTCATTGATATATTTACGTTGAAAGATGAAGCGAACTTTCCCAAGATAGGAATTTTCAGAAGGCCAGAGGAACCAGGACCTCTCAATAATATCAGTGTACTAAGAGAAGAAAACGAAGCAATCAAGAATATCATTCATGATAAACTTAATTTCACAATCGTCTCCAAGGACGATTTTGGTTATACGATATCTGATAAATCGAAAAACGATATTAATAGTTTCAAGGAAGAAATTAATAGAAATATTTGGACAAGTGTTGGTCAATTCGCAGAGAAACTGGAAAACTATTATCATGATCTTGTAAAGAATATACGAAGCAAGATAAAATCCCCTTTATCTGTGTCGTTCGATGTTTCAAACCGAACAGAAGCTGAGACATTTTCACGAAATTTCAAAAGAAGCCAGGACATCGCATTGAATATGTTGGAAGAATTCAAGGTTTTGACAGATCCAGTGGAATTATCAAAACAAATTAACAATACTCTTATTGCACTGAACGTGGCCATTCCTCAAGATATTGTTACAGATATTGAGAGGAAAGGAAGATACTTCAACTTCTTACAAGTTGTGTGTTATGAAGAATTAGGCACTCGACCATGGGCAGACTTATTCAAAGGTTTTCCAACATATCTCTCTGACTCGGAAAGAAGTATCCTAAATGCTGTGAACCAAGTAACTGCAGAAATTCTTGGAAAAATACAGTGGCATCTCAACCTTACAGAGAGAGCCATACGAGAACACTATACTAAAAAAACAAAATTGCTTGAGATTGATAAACTACCAAGTATATTTGATCACGATTATGCTGTTCTATTTAATATGACAAAGAAAATCCCAGAACAAAATACCACAATAAAATTATTGAAAACTATAATCAATGATGGAGTGGAGAAGATACATATCGATGTGCCAAGAAAATATATAATGGAAATGGTCCACCTTGGTCAATACTTCGAGTACTTACAAATCATAAGCAATCAGAAAGTGTGCATTGAGTCGTTCAATAAGTTTCATCCATTCGAGAATGCTGCTAAGTATGTTTACGATTCCAAGAAATGGTACACGTTCTTGAATGATCTATATCTAAAATTTTCAACATATGAAATACAGAAAGATAGACACAAATATAACGTAGCAAACATAGAGGATTTCGGAATACGAGGAAAAGACATAGGAATTTATATTACCGAAAAAAATTTTCGTCAGTTTCTACAAAAATTAGAACCGTTTAACATAACGGAAACTGCTTACATTAGGAATATCGAGGTTAGTGAATCTCGACTGGAAGAAGTTAACCACGTTTTGAATTTGACGATCAAACACAAGACGGTTTTAAGTTGCTCCGAATCGATTATTTCTGTACGTGGAAGTTATATCGGGGTGGACGACGTTTTGAACAAGTTTATGGAATATCATGATGGCACGTGCGGTAATTATTTGGAAAAACTAGTAACCGACAAATATGTTTCCTTGTACGTGTTTGCTTTGAATACGATTTTCATCGATACTGACTTACAGTTATTGTCCGCAATAACCAAAATTATATCGCCAAAATGGGAAATTATTGGAAGTAGAAAATTCGAATTACAAGGTAAAAATGGACACTCTCATGTTGAAAAGCAACAACTTGGATCGGGACTTATTAAAATATATTTGATTAAGGGTAAACTGAAGGCAAAAAATGGTTCGTATCCGGGAAACAGAGGAGACGATGGGAAACCTGGCGGAGCTGGTTGGCCGGGTCCAACATTCTTAGGAATCGGTTCTATCTTTGTCAACGGTGGAAATTTAACAATCATTAACAAAGGAGGAGACGGAGGATCTGGAGAAGATGGCGGAGATGGATACGAGGGTAAAAATGGTCGCACATTTTATGAGTCACCGATGAATAAATTACTTTGCCGGCCCTATTGTACGACAGTCGGAGAGTTCAACTGCAGAACAATGTTTTATTATCAGAAACCCCCACAGTACAACACCTATGGAGGCCAAGGATTTGTACAACCTTCTCCGGCTCATTGTACAATTAATATTTTTGGGACGTCTGGGGAAAAAGGAGGGGATGGCGGTAACGGCGGAAAAGGAGGTAAAGGCGGTCCTCCAGGACAGATTATACTATTTGAATTGAAAGAAAAATCAAGAATAGTAAAGCAGTTCAACAACGGACAAGAAGGTAAATGCGGTAAGGGAGGACTTGGAGGAGCTGGTGGTTATAACGGAAATGATACTATTGCGTTTTTTCAATATGGATGGATTACAAAGAAAAGTATTACCCATCAACGAAGTCAGTCGGGCGAGAATGGAAAGGATTGTTTCAATGCTAAAAATATTGAAGCACCCAAACCTCCAGTTCCACTTGAATCAACAAAATTTTTGATGGAATACAAGAGATTCTCCCGTGAAAATATGAAAGATCAATACAGAAGGTCTTCAATGCGCACATTTTACAGCGAGCTGGAGAACGATAATAATGTAAGAAATGCTTATTCTGTTTTAGACCTACTGAATGAATTTCAAGAGATTGAAAACCAATATAACGAATTAAATAAATTCATGGACCCAATACCAATTTACGAATCATTACTAGACAGGATAATTGATCGAGCTAAAAATCTCGTGGTCACGGAAAAATCTACCACACGTAGAAATGAACAGAAAAAGGTACTCACTCATTTGTATGTTGTAATACTAGGTAAAATATATAATTTGAAGAAGAACTCACAATTTGATCTGATAATTGATATCAGCAGATATCTGGATTTGTTAAAAACGGACGTACGAAATTTGAAAGATTCCCAGAAGGTTGAAAATAAACTTAATTGCGTGAATAGACTGAAAAAAAACTATAAAGCGAGTATTGACAAGAAGATTGAAGAAGCAAAACTTTTGATTGAAAATCACGTTACACCTGAAATAAATAAAATTAGCAAGCAGATTGATGATCAAATTGAACTGCTCGTACTCGAGACAATCGAATTAGAAGAGAAAACCGCAGAAGAAACTAAAGAATTAATTCAGAAGAAACAAAAATTGAAAGAAGCATTAGAATTGAAGGGATTATTCAGTGGTTTAAAATTAATGGGTCAAATGTTGACTTTCTTAGGTCCTATTGGAGTAATTGCTGGAACTATAATAGGATCAACCGGTGCAATAACAGAATCTTTGACTTTAGATAATACTTTCGATTCGGGAAAAATATTACAGTTACCTGCCAGTGTGAAATCAGCTCCTCAAGTAATACAAGATGAAATTGCGATTTATACAGATAAAAAAAGTATCGACCTTGATAGAATGATAGGAGATATATTATTAGAAACAGAAAAGTATCCGGAAATATTGAATGATACATCAAATAAATTATCCGAAATCAGAAAAAGGTCAAAAGAAATAGGTAACAAGCAACCTAAACGGGCGAAATTATTACAAGATGAGTTAAAAAGTGAACTGAAGGAAAAGGTATCAAAACTTAAATTACAAAAAGCGTCTGCTAATAGAAAATCAAAAACGGCTTTAGCGGTTGTAGAAAAATTTGAAAAAGCTGTTCAACTTGCCGACGTGGGAATTGATATTTATAATAAATACAGAAACGATGGATCCAAACTGAACGCCATAACTGAAGCTATAAATCAATCGGAAAATAACTTTCAAAAACTCCAGCAATTTGAAGAGATCATATATAACACATTAACACCAGCGATGCAAAATATGAAAGATGATCTTTATACTATAGCAAATAGGCTGGATAAAGAATCGCGAATATCTTTAGATATTACCAAATGGCAGGTACAGAGCACCTTGAAGAATATGAAATTATTGATAAAACAACTAGTTCGAGGATTTCAAGGAGTAGAGGACAATTTGCCTCGTTGCATAGAAAAGTTAGAGGAGTCAATGACTATTTTAATAACAGTCTATGATCATATTCAGAACTACAAGGAACAACAGAATTTGGCAAACTTCATTACAGATATCAACTCGCCGGTTGCAGTTAGCATGAATATCACAAATAATGAGCTTATTAACGCGATCAGTCGCCTAGAGGTGTCACTGCGATCTAACATAATTTTGCAGCAGTATAAAGTAGCATTTAATGCTTTCAAGCAATTCGTATTTCCATTTTCTCAATTTTATCTGGAAGAGTTAAATCTGCCAGAGCAACTGATGAAAGAAGTAAATGTCGATAACTTGATTGTTCAAGCTGTAACCAAGATAGAAAAAATGAAATCAAAAATAGATTTATACGAAATATCTGTAAAAAAATATGATGAGTACATTCATAGAGGAGAGTTCTGCAGCAGTTATGTCTCTTCAAAACCTTTCTTCGTTTGGAAGAACTCGCAGTATAGCCAATCGATGTCAGAATTGTTAGCAGGGCAAGAAATTATATTGAAAGCGGACATCATGCGTTCTCCATCAGATAAAGACGCCATCAAATTCAATTCTATATCGTTCTATTTTAAAACATACAATGATACGATACAGCGTGAATTGGATAACAGATTAAAAGCATTTCAAATAAGTGCCACACACTTGGGTAATTCGTATTACCAATTTGACCATCAGATTTATATGATTGCCAGTAGTAGCCAAACGATTCAATATTCATTCGAAATGAACAGTGAAGGATATCCAGTAGATAAAAATATCGTTTATAATAAGATTCAGAAAGGAGATTTGATGTTGAGTCCATATTCATTTTGGAAAATAAAGTTGATTAATTCAACTGATAATATTTTGTTCGATAGATTGAAAATTTACGAGGACAAAATAGATTTAGAGTTAGTTGGAATTGGCAGTTACTTGAGTAAGGAAGCCAGATCTTTGAATTTAAAGATGGATGATTACTATAAAGCAGATGAGACATATAATTACTTCGAGGTTAATACTGGCCCTCAATTGATGAGGGAAGAATATTTTTCAAACGGTCGATATGTCAGATCAAATAGTATGGTAGAACGAACTGCTGTAGTAGACTACTATACAACCAGTGCTGGTAATACTGCGTCAGGCTTTTTTCCTATAAATTCTATTTGCCATTTTTTCAAACGAAGTATCTCTAAAATGTCGAATGTGTGTATAGAAAAGTTCAACAATTGGTTCATCAATCAAGATGAAAGAAATTATGGGAAAATTATTTACGATACTAGTTTCATGCATAATGAAGCAGTATCTTGTGAGTTTGCGTATTTAAATGAAGACTATATATTTCCAGGAACTAAATGCGAAATTGAAGCAATAGCAAAAGAATTAATAGGTAGCGGATATCATTATAAAAATACAATGATTTATGACACGTTCGACGTACAGAGTAATTTATTGCTACTCAATTTAATTCTTCATAAGAAAAATAACTGTAAATTGGAAAAATCTTTAAACTTTAGCTCTAACGACGCACATAGATTAGCTTACAATGCATACACCTCAAATATATAAATGTATCTTACACATGTACCTTACAAATTTAACATGTACTGAATTTCATTAAAAAAAATGCTTAGATTTTGTATCTTTTCTTCATTAATTTTTAAACATGGCCTTAAACCATCACAATCTTTAGAATAACCATTTTTATTATTGCTTATAATTTGCATATTAGCGGAGCTGGTTATACGAGTTCACGATACATCGAAATATTTCCACGTACCTTAGATGGTAAATGTTAAAATGTCTATCACAATCGATGGAAATTGATAGACAGATGATACTGATGAGCCACAAAAAGGGCGAAACAGTATGTCTATCAATTTCCATCGATTGTGATGGACATCTTAACATTTTCCATTTAAGATACGTGGGAATATTTCGATGTATCGTGAACCCGTATAACCAGCTCCGCTAGGAGGTTTGTTTGATTTGTTTTGAATAAATGTCCTATTTTTCTTAACTTCATATTCACGGACGTGATATATATATATATATATATATATATATATATATATATATATATATATATATATATATATATATATATATATATATACAGGGTGTTCTACAAGCTCTATGACAAACTTTGACAGATGGTAGGTCACTTGATTTTAAACATTTTTTTTAATAAACATGGGTCCGATTCGTTGTTGTTTAGAAGTTACAAGCATTTGAAGAATCGTAATTTTTTCAGTCAACCAGGAAGTGATAGAAAGTCACTAAGCATGTTAAACAATGCACACTCATAAAATATACACCTGCTTCAATAAAAAACGTAGGCTGATAAATAGAAATATCGGTTGTTATGAAAATAATTATTGTTAGTGTCATTTTAATTATTTATTAGATATTTCTTGTGAAAGTTCTAAATGAAATAATTGATGACGTACATTTTAATATTATTCAAAATATGTGGTATCAGCACGACGGTGCACCGCCACATAGGGGAAGACAAGTAGTTGCTTGGCTAAATGAACATTTCCCGAATAAATGGATGGGCCAAGGAGGTCCAATATTATGGTCACCTCGTTCACCCGATCTAAATCCTCTGGATTTTTATTTATGGGGACACATGAAGCAGCTGCTCTACCATGTTGAAATCGCTACCCATCAGCAATTACTTGAAAGAATTCAAGATGCAGCTAACCAAATAAGAAATGATCCAAATCTCATTCTTCGAATGACCGAATCTTTAGTTCGTCGATGTGAGGCTTGCATTCAAGCTGAAGGTGGACATTTCGAACAATTTTTATAGTCTTTAGTTTTGTGATTATCATTTAATTTAAATATTTTTATAATTAATTGTTAATAAAAGTTGAATGCTTGTAACTTCTAAACAAAAACGAATCGGACCCATGTTTATTGAAAAAAAAATGTCCAAAATCAAGCAACCTACCTTCTGTCAAAGTTTGTCATAGAGCTTGTAGAACACCTTGTATATATATATATATATATATATATATATATATATATATATATATATATATATATATATATATATATATATATATATATATAAAAACGAATGCCAATGCACCCATAGATACTTACTCATATATATTAAGATTTCTATGGGTGACACACAAAAATTTCATTAGTACAAAAAACATATTTGCTAATGGAAAAATAATTGAAAGTACTTGAACTTTGCCCGTACCACAAATTTATAAATAATCTTCATGAAATTGCTAAAGGGGCACACAAAAATTGTATAACCTAATTTATAATTTTTGTATTTTTCTCTCCATTAAATATTATTTGTTTCACTTTAATTATCGAAAAAAATTTCTATTAACATATATATATATATATATATATATATATATATATATATATATATATATATGATTATATATGATTATATAGCTTAACCCATCATCAAGACTGGGTTAGTTATATCGGACCCATGTTGACAAATTATTATAATTTTTCCAATGTACCTTGTGATGTTAAGGCAAGTGTTAATTAAACTTGTTGAAATAAATTTGTGAAGCAATCATAAAA
Source organism: Cynegetis impunctata (assembly GCA_030704885.1). NCBI lineage: Eukaryota > Metazoa > Arthropoda > Insecta > Coleoptera > Coccinellidae > Cynegetis > Cynegetis impunctata. The sequence continues at coordinate 1,151,329 of JARQZK010004339.1, forward strand.
GTAGAACATCCCATGTGACAACAGTATTTTGTATCTGGAACTATTACAGCTTACTAAATGACCAGTTGGACCTAAACCACTCACCCCTATTGAACCACTAATAATTTGGAAAACACAGGGATTCAATTACAATTTAACCATTACCAGGTAGCAATCAAAAATGAATATATAAGTTTGAGTTCTTTGTAATATGTATTCAGCTACTTCTTGATAATGATGTCAAATGCATAACTACCCAAAAATAAGTTTTTTAGTTTGCGGTTTTTAGAAAGGTATTTTTATTACCTTATTCCTATTTTTTGTTTATAAATCAATTGCTCCATTACGCTATACCATTCTGAAAAGTATGTACATGAAATCCCACAGATGGACAAGAAAACAGGAGCATATAATTGTCTTATTTGAAGAAAACTTTTAGTGATAAGATTAACTCTATAACTTATATTCGTGTAGTTAATAGACTGTCTAATGTTCTAACAACATTAAACCATAGAAAGTTTATTTTGAGAAGTTAGCTAAAAGGCTGGGTCAAAAAAAAATTATCAACCAAGAGAGTTCTACATTTTAATTCTGTAGGAACAGCTGAGTTGATTTTACTGATTTGCAGATTAATTTCATGGTTATAATTGTTATTAGGGTTTGCGTTAGTTTGTTAGCACTCCATTTTAATCAATGACTGAATAAACATTATTAGTATTATTCATTTTACATCGATGCATCGAATCCATTCGATGTATACGATACGGTGCATCGGATTGATTCGATGTTTTGACAAAGATTTATCTATTCGATGCATCGAGTATTTTTTATCAAAATATCGAATGTTTTTTTGCTATTTGTTCCAGAAAATTTAGCTAAACCCAAAAAGTAATCATTCCTAACACTAAGTACAAATTTTCTTGTCTGTCGCCAACATCCGGAACGTTTAGGCACATTTAGAAGAAAAAGACCTGTTCTAATATTTCTATGGTTTGGCTATCTAGTTCTTGTTTCTTGTGGTATATATTTAAAAAAAGATTAAGCAAACTTTTGTTTCTCCAAAGTCTGCCTAGAAATCATTGGTATTAAGTGTATTTCACATATTTGTATTTTTTCTTTGTAATATAGTATTTTCTTTTGTTTAGCATTGAGTATTTTTATTACTAATTACAAATATTAGAAATGTATGTACATTAGGATGTTTCGCATTTCAAATAAAGATTATATTTAATATCTATTTTTATGTATGGCAAATTTTGCCTCCTACAGGTCTTTTTTTTTGTGAAAGGGAATTTTTTCAATAAATATTTATTTCAATAAAACACTTCTTTGTAATTTTTACTCAAAGCTATATCTTACTGTTCCTGTTCTTACTGATACAATGCTATTAAACCGACGCACAAAATCTTAAAAATTAAAGAAAAAGAAAAAAGTACTTGATGTTGAAAAACATCGATGTTTTTAAGCGATGCATCGAAAAACATCGATGCAAGGATCCGATGTTTTACATCGAGTAGAAACATCGATGTTTTTTTTGAATGAATATCCCTAATTGTTATTAGATGGTAGTTATTATTATTCAGTAAGTTATAGACCATGTCTTTATACAAGGAACATGTTTTCCTGTGTGGAATTTACTTTATGTAAATTGTTTGGTTTAAACAAATAAATGAACTTACAATTCCAAATATTTGTAATTCAGAATTCAGTGCATACGATCAACATGCACTTTGAGACTATACTTTCGAGTTGAGCTATATTCACAAAAATTGCACTTGAATCTCTTATTCATTAAATGTACAGAATTCACATGATAGTTGAGATGCAATTTTCTGTTCGTCGAATAGTCACATGATTGGCATTTGTATTTCTTCAACTGTAAATGCACAGAATCAACGTGAGTTTGGAGATAAGTCTTTCGATAGGACCCATAATTGCATATTTCGCACTTGAAATTCTTCAGTTTCAAGTGGATAGCATTTACGTGATCTCTGAGATTATTTCTTCTGTGTGTCGAATAATCGCAGAGTGAACATTTAAATTCTCTCTTCTCGGGATGCTCTAGTGCTACGTGTCTTTTAAGGCAAAACTCTAGTGGATTGCTGTAATTGCAGATATGGCACTTGAATTCAAATTGACGGTGGACCCTTTTCATGTGAGCTTTCAGTTCTATGGTATTCTCGGTATCATAATCACAAAATTCACATTTAAGTTTTTCCCCTTTCAACTGCCCATTAATTATGTGGAGTTTTGAGCTAGAAATTACGCAGTCATCATTTTTCAAAGTTATATCTTTGTCAGTCTTCATCTGTCCATGGTCAATATCTCTGTAAAGTTATGAAGAATAATAAAAAGAAAGCCATTATTTGATGTACCATGATTAAATATGTAATTAGAGATAATAATCAACTGTAATGAAAACAATACAATTCTAAAAAGTTATACTGACCAATTTTATCAATTTTGTTATATTAAAAAACTTACAGAACAGGATATTAATAAAAAAACTAATAAAATTGGTTTGCCAAAATAATAGATTCAGGCAGCAATTAGTAAAACTGAAATCAATAGTAAATTAACTCAAAATATGATTATTTAGCAAGAAAACTCTCACTCACTCTTCATCAATAGGACTTTCAATGTTGCTTCTGGAATCTTCAAATTGCGAAGAATGGTTTTCTTGTAAAAATACTGCATTTTTATTAAAATCTAACTTGCTATCTTCTTCTTGTTTGAACAGGTGGTAATCTTCGAAATCTGACTTTGCACATGAGAAGTATCTGAAATATGAAACGTATTCAAGTTCCCATATGATAACTGAAATTTAATTTTGATTTTTGCATAAATCTTTTCTAGGACATTCACAGATTTGACATACCTATCGCCCTTTTCCAAGTTATCCACCGATTCCTCTAGATCCAATTTTACTTCCTCCATAAGATAAAACCACAATTAAAGATAGAGTTGACCAAGAAGTCAGATTGTACATAATATCTCCTATTTACTTTTGTTTATCTAAATACATATTCATAATAATATATGTATTATTCCTCATTTTGTCAAACGTCAAACAGAATCACAGACCACCAGGGTTGGTGGTCTGTGAACAGAATGCACAAAGCACAAGCATATAAAAGTTTTCTTTCTCTTCAGCCTTGTATATTTCATATTCTACCAGCATGAAATCCCCTCAATCAATCAAAATAATAGCAAATTGGCTATTTGTATTTAACTTGTTACCAGAATACTTCAAATTGACTGCTAAATCAATGTAGGGTAATATTAATAATTGATTACATAGATGGCATGTATATCGACGATCATAAGTAGTTTGCATTCATTCCCGAAGATTATATTCAAATTCATTTCATATGATATTAAGATAATTTAATTGTGTAACTACTTGAATCATTTTGATATGTTCTTCATGCCAGTTGGTAATCAGTTGTAAGAACTCGGTTCATTAGGTCACACATAGGACTGGGCCTTACGTATCTTGTTACAGCCGTAGTAGGTTAGGATATTCAGTTGGTGACAATGGGGTGTATTCGAGGCGGGCACTACACGCTTTAAGCGCTCACAAGCTTCGTTTTCTGTGGTCGACTCGCGCTCACAAATGCTTAATACTAAAGTCAAAGCGTGAGCGTCTCAATGCGCTAGAAGCGTGTAAGCGCCCAACACGAATGCCAATACTCCCCATAGATATACACTATATGTACTTACTCATATATATTAAGATTTCTATGGGCGACACACACAAAAATTTCATTAGTACAAAAAACATGTTTGCTAATGGAAAAACGATTATTTAAATAATTGAAAGTACTTGAACTTTGCCCGTACCACAAATTTATAAATAATCTTTATGATATTACTAAAGGGGCACACTAAAATTGTATAACCTAATTTATAATTTTTGTACATTTCTCTCCGTTAAATATTATTTGTTTCACTTTAATTCTCGAGAAAAATTTCTATTAACCAATTTTTTTAAATGATTACCCGTTCTGTAGCGTACTACCTAGATGTCAAGGATTCTGTATCTGAACTATACTTACGTTATTTTAAAAATTACACGTGCAGGGCTCAATTGGTTTTTCTTTGATAGATTGGTGAATTTTTTAAAAATTTTATTTTATTGTATTTTCCTTGTTTTGAATTGTTAAAATAAATTTTTGTGTGTCCTATCAAAATCTTTTTCTTTGACATTGGTTCGCCATTCCTGGACTAGTGGCATTAGACAAAAATAACTAGTGTTCCAAATCCGTTTAATGAATCAAATATAGAACAATAACATAGAAACAATATTTACATTATAACAGTTTTAGTATATCAATTCTAATTCAAAATTTACATACAACAGCACTTCAGATATTTGTACAAAATTTTGTTAATTCATATCAGCTAATTTACATTTTATATTGAGTATTCAGGTCAGTCATAAAGTTTCCTAGAATCTTCTGGATTTTAAACCAGTTAGTATTACTTGTGACAACTTTTCCATGAAATTCAACAATTTATATTTTACGCCAAACCGGAACATTCTGATTTGGTTTCTTTTAAATGAATCCTCTTCATGTGACATTTAAGGTTAAATTTTCGCTGTGTGGCATACTCACACAAATGACATTTTAAATTCCTAATTTTCAAGTGAACCGCGATGGTATGTCGCTTAAGGTCCGCCTTCTTCGACGTACTATAATCGCACGATTCACACTTATGACACTTTGGTACCGGATCTTGATTGTTCAACATGAAATGTTTATTTTTCACGTGACAATTGAGGTTATATTGCCGAAGGGTGGCAAAATCGCAAAATTCGCACTTCAGATTCTTCACTTTCAAGTGGACTGCGTCCACGTGACGTTTGAGGTCTGCCCGTTTGGAAGTACCGAACTGGCACGATTGACATTTGAGTTTCTTCAGCTGAAGATGTACGTCGTCGATGTGAATTTTGAGGTTGTGACTCTTGGTCGTACTAAAATCGCACAACTCGCACTTGTGTTTTTTACGTTGCAGATGGACCCCGTTTATGTGATGTCGCAAGTAACTTCTACGGGCAGTCGAAAAGTCGCACATGTCGCACTTGTGGAGCTTCAAGTGTAAATGAATGGCGTCCACGTGCTCCTTGAGTTCAAATTTCTGCAGGGAGCTGAAATTGCAGAAATTACATTTAAAGTCCTTCTGCTGCAAGTGGATCCCGTTCACATGATTCTTCAAGCTAGTGGCGTGCTTTGTGCTGAAATCACAGAACTTGCAATGTTTTATGTTGAGTCTCCTTACACGCTTTTTTTGTGGATTTGTTTCATTAAAAGTTGCAGCAACGCTTTTCTCCGGCTTTACATCGTCGCGTTCGCTATAAGAAGACAAAACTATTAGTTAAGAACCTGTTAATATTTTCATTAACTCTCTAGACGTATAGGAGTGGTATTGATGTAAAGCAATGTTTGTTTTTCAACTCCCATTTCATAATGAACTAATTAAAAGATTAAAATCTGTTCATAATGAGCTTCATTATGATACAAATTTTTCAGGCACTAGAATCAAATTATATTTTAGCGAAGTAGGGAGTTATTTTGACAACTGTCAAAATATTTTGAATTGTTTAGTAGTTAATACCTCTACCAACATTTACATCGAATTGTTATTGAAATAATGAACAATTATTACAAATATCTTCAGAAATTAGAGAAAGAGTAATAAATGGACCTAATAATATACTACCCGACAAGTTCGAGAAAACCTATATGTCTTCTCGACTTAGAATACTCCAGTTTTGAATAAACAGCCTTAAATTATTTCAACGGTCCGTCTTTCTTATTGATCTCGAATTCGTAAATGTGACAATTGAAATTCTTCAATTTTAACTGTACTGCGTTTAAATGCAGTGTAAGATCGTACTTTGTATTAGTACTTAACTAGAGTTCAACTGAGTATGTACCTAAATACAGAATTAGATAAAGGGTCCTATTACAATCAATTTTTAACAGCCTTTCGAAAAATATAAACTTGACAAAATTTGAACCTGTAGAGAAACTCAGTTTTCTCTATTTTAGAGCAGCAAATGCCCTATAAATTGTGTATTTAGGAGATTTAAGCGATAATACGAACAACACAAATTCAATATCTGAGATGAATAATATCAATTATATTGACTATATAACTGATAACATAATATTTTCAAGAATTGATGAAACTGAACCCAATACCCCTATGAAGTGGGTTATAAGATAAATATTGCAAAAATGGTTTTCATTATTAAAACATACTGCAACTCCTAGGCAAAATATTTTAAATCAAATGGAAAACTATTTAGACTTACCAAATTCCTGCATAGTTGTTTTCTTTAACATCCACTGGCCATTCTTCCTTAACTAATGCATCATCGATGTGCAGTTCATTGTCAATTTCTTGTTTGACTTTGTTAGGCAATTGGTCATCACATGAGAAATGCTGCTCACATTTGAAAAATTCCTCATTCATGCTACAAAAAATTATTGAAACAGTACAATAAAATTTGTTCCTTTAAGCTATCAGAATCAGATGTACCTATACTGTAAAGAAGTTTTTGATATAACTATGAATGTTTTAAAGGTGATAAAATATTACTATATTGTATTTGTGTTTGTTCCTTCTGACAAAATGAAAATATATTATATAGATCGATTCTTGGATTAAGAAATGATTATAGCATAAGAACTTTTCCTACTAGTTTTCAGAAGTTGGAAAAGAGATAGTTTCACATGAGTATTAAGAGTAAGCAGAGCATTTTATTCTTTAATCTGCTTTGTTAAATCCAAATAATCTAAGAAATATTCACCATTCATTGTGTGCATCTCTTTCTTGAGTTGATTCAGATTTATTTTCAGAAGAAAATAGTTCATTATTAGAATTATAACAATCTAACTCTTCCTTTGCTTCCAAGTCCCTTGATTGTTCATTAGCAGTAACCCATTGCTCATTTCTTTGTAACTCCTCGATATTTCTGAGAGTAAATTCATTATTCTTTGAGAACTTCCATCATTTTCATATTATACTTACATGTTTTGGAAGTAATCTTCACATTCTACTTTAATTACCTCCATTTGACTTTATATTTTTGAAGCTATTTGATAAAGTAACTCGATTTACAATAATGAAAACATAATTCAATAAATAAAGGAGTAAATCATAAATTCTATTTGATTGAATACATAAAAGATAACACTATACAAAAAAGATTCAAACACAAGAAAACTTGTAAGAAACGTTGTTGATGAAAATTGTAATGACAGACATTGTTAAATGACAACTGACATTGATAAAGGTTAAAAATAGTACATTGATTGTGTTGTGTACCGTGTACCTAGTAGCGCTAAAAAAACACAAAGTCTCGACCCTTAACCCTTTTGCTTTCCCCCATAGGAACCTTACAAGGGCAGTACTCTAGTTATATGCTTACAGCTCAAAAACTGATGAAATAACCGTGGTGTTTTTTTTAAATTTTACTCCTAACAATATTACAAACAAATTATGTTCCATGCACTTTTTATGTAGATAGCCAAGTTTCATATATAATACCACTAGAGATGAAATTTTGCCGGCAAAATTTCTCGATTGTAATATGAAAGTTTGTTGCTTAGGCGATTTCGCGAATGACATTTGTATCAAAATCACGAGCCGTCAGACGAGTGATTTTGGAAAAAATCTCATGAGCGAAATTGTTAGCAACAAACTTGAATGACAAAAGAGAAATTTTACCTGCTTAAATTTCATCTCGAGTGGTATTCGACATGACTATTTCACGAGAAAATATATCTAACAGTAATATGGTCACATTTCAGAAAGTCAAGGAAATAGAAAAATGTCAAAATATTATCGCTGAAATACTAACATAGTAAGTTTTGCCGGCTTGCATGTTTTATCGCTGTGAAACTAGAGTAGCTATGGAAACTTTTTCACTAAGAATGGAATGAGTGAAATAGTCACCGTAATACTTAACCATATACAGAAAACTGTCACTACAAAAAACAAAAAATAACTTCAACAATTTATAGCGAAAGAAATGTTTAGAGTTTCGACAAAAACTTATAGATAATTTGATCGGCTTTGACATGATGTGTCTAGGACAGTCTAGGTCTAATAACGGTTACCGTTAAAACGATGGCTTTAAAGAAAGCGGTGCAATAGTAGCGGTCGCGGTCACCGCTCCGCCGATTCTAACAGCGCCTTTAACGCTCACCGCTGCATATAGGTACTGGTATTCATGATCTTGAATAGTCATTCCGTTTTACATAAAAAACAAAAAGGCTTTCCAACAAGCACCCGTACACCGTGTTCTGTAGTATGACACAGAGTGACACGGTGCTTCCTTGTTGGAAAGCTCCCGAAGATGATTGATGAGAGCCCTTTCCGGCAGTTCACCATAGAGAGCTTAACAAGTTTTCCATTTTCTCCTGCTCCAGTATCTCCGAGACCAGAGCTCAACAGGTTTTCGGCGTATTACGTGGGAGCTTCTCTCCCGAGGAGGCGATACAGGCCTAAATTCCGGCAAGGATGTTCTCAGATTCTTTTGTCGTATCGCCGCCAAGAATCGTACGATGATACTTCGTATTACGTATTTATCATTCGTACGATTTTTGTGCAGTCGATGCGGAGAAGTGTCGAGAGCACCTTGCCGGAACGATGCTTTGGATCCCAGATAGGGTGAAAGAGATGATAAATTTAGTGTAAGTCTTATCTACATACCAAAACTGTATTATAATTAAACTAAATGATATGTTTACTATTTTGGCATTGTAGGAAAAATTAGCTATTGCGGGAGATAAGGGCGGCAACTACTACTAGGCAACAGTTTGTTTCACAGGGGTCGATTGTGGAGGAAATGAATTTTGAGCCAGTTTCGACTCAAAATTCATTTTCTCAACCATCGACATCTTCAACGATGGTGGGAAAACATAATAAGCGATACGCCTCCTGCCGGTGTCGAATATTACTAGAGCATGGGAGATAGATTGCTTTGTTTACATCTGTTTACGTGTATTTTATATGAGAAGTTGTTGAGTTTTAATTGTATTTTGGATCGTTTACAAACGTTCAGAAGAGATGAATCACTATTGTTGTGTATTCTATTGCTCATCTTGGGCGAAAAAACCCGAATATAGCTTACATACCTTTCCGAAAGCTGGACAATTCAAAGTTGCATTCCAAACAAAGTTGGGAAACAAGGAAATGATGGACAGAAGAAAGGAGTGGATTCATAACTTGAAGATTGAAAAAAATGTCTGAACATAAGAGAGTTGTTCTTTACAGTTTACTAAGAATAATTATTTTCCCTGCAGTAGGTTTGTGGATATTTCCATATAGAATTATACCTACTAATGATGTGCAATTTTCAGCTGACCGAAAACGTAGAGTTTTTGAAGTCGAATGCTATTCCAACGAAAAATGTTCCACTTTTATTGTATTTTCTTTCATGTAACAAACAGAGATACTATTAAAATAATAATAACAAATGATGTTTATTTGCACTACCAAAATAACAGTTTATCATAACATCAAGAATATGAAATAAATCTTGACTCTATAGCTAGGTAAAAACTAAAATATTCAATTATATAATCAGGAAAACAGAGATTCTATCAAAAAAACCAGACTCTCAGAAGTCCACCGTACTTTTAGGATAGCTGTTATACGTCAGGAAAATTCAAAAAATATAATAACTTATTACGTTCAAACCATTCAAGCAGAGTATTCATATTAATTCTTCTTTTATTTCATGTTGTTTCTTTCAGTTTTGCTGGTAAGTACTTAGTTTTGTCCATTAAACTCAAAAATTCTTCAGTTCGTAATGAAAGTAGACATGTCACAGATGTTTTCTTGAAACTTTTGAAAGTTTTTTTTTATTTTTTAAATAAATAGATGTTTTATCATACAGCCTTTTCATGAGGTATACATAGTTCCTTCAACCAATGAATTTATTCGTCCTCTACTTTATTTTATTATTGATTTTCATGTTCAATGATAAAAATTCAGTGTAAATTTCAACTTGATGTAGGTAAGTTATCTACTGTTGAACAGAGATAATATTGTCCTCAATCGAAACACAATGAACCACTAGAAAATACGAAGTCCAAAAAAACACAAATTACGAAGCTAAACGTTCGAAAACTCAAAATGAAATTAGCGTAAATACCATTATCAATCAATGTAAACAAACAGCTAATGGCCCATGCTCTAGTATCGATATTAGCCGTTCCGGCGCTACGATCTTAATTTCGGACGCCAATTGAAGACGAATATGAGTTAATCAGACCTAAATACTATAGTATCATACAGGAGGAAATGACGTCTGTGAATATTTGCTGTAAGTAAATTTAATTTTAAAAAAAAATACCATCTTTATGGGCTAGCCTGTATACTATCAGATCAATAGAGCACGGTCTAAATTCCACAATTATATTTCTATCTATCTAGCTAGTTCTTCATTGATCACACAGTATATTCTAATACTTACCAGTCGTTTTCCCCTGTTTATTCAAACTTTATATTTGCAGTTAGAAGGAGAAACAAAGAGAGACCTCCCTGTCGTGTAGGCGACTGAGAGAGCTGACCCGGGAGACGCTATCTTTCAACTGCTGGAGCTACAATAAAATTGAATTGAGGTTCATTGATTTGAGCCTCAAGTATATTTAAAGCATGAGTTTTATTTGAGGGTAAGTAACCTGTAATAGGAAAGTTTGGTATTAACATTTACATTAATTTTTTTTTCTAGGGAAAATATTTACTACCTATTGTTATGTATCCACTGATACAATAATAAACACTACTGTAACACTTATTTATTTCAAAAGACTTTTGATTACAACTACAAACTATACGACACTACATATATCGTGATTACCGTTACAATCCCGCGTATTGTATATGTCAACTCTTACTATTCTAAGCGTCTACGCTAACCATAGAGTAGTCTTTGTACTCTTGAATATATTGGTCTTAGCAAGATTCACAACATTCTCCTCCTACTAAGAGAATGACCAACCTATACAATATTACAAATCTAATTTGATGGGGGGTTTTATTACCCTACCAGAGCGACTTATGTTCGGAGCTATGGCAACCTTTTGGTGTGGACTAGAATTTGAATTTTCAGCACTAATAGGCTCAATATTAGAACTTGATTTATTTGTCTGAGGACTGATCATAGCTTCACTCACAGGTCTTACAATGTCTGGTATACCCAACTCAGGCAAGGTCGCATTATCTTTGATGAGATCATTATTAACAGACTGATCTTCCTTACACTCAGAATTATAACTACTAGTTACATCATTAGGATTAGAACGCAAATTACCAGCATGAATATGTTTTATAATATTACCAACTTTCACAAGATAAGTACAGTAACTCAAAACTTTAACAATTATACCCTTCTCCCAGCGTTTAGTCTTAACATTTCTCACATATACACATTCATTTAAAGAATATAATTTGGTTCTTCTCATTAAGTAATCAACTTTCTCATCAAAATTACTATTGCTGTATGTAGGCTTTATCAAGTCAAAACGAGATCTTGGTCTTTTTTTAAATATCATGTCAGCTGGTGATATAGATGTTGAAGTACAAGGAGTCATTCTATAAGTAAACAAAAAATTTGCCAACCTACTTTGAATAATGTTCTCAGATAATTCATTACCTCCGCTTGAAAAAATATTTTTATCTAATGCTTTCTTAACTGTTTGCACTCCTCTTTCAGCTATACCATTACTTTGAGGGTGATATGGTGGGGATTTGATTAATTTTATACCATTTGCTTGACAAAACATGTGATATTCTGAAGAGTTGAATGGAGGGCCATTGTCAGAAACGAGCTCAACCGGTAAACCAAACGTACAGAATATCTCTTTCAATTTTAAAATTACCTCCTTAGCGGTGGTTCCCTTGGACATAAGTTTCACATCTATCCATTTTGATCTATTGTCTACCAATATGAGAAATGTATGATCATATTTATGAAAGAAGTCTATATTGACTCTATAAAAGTTATTTGGTGCTGTGGGCCAAGGTAAAAGTGATGCGCTATTTGAAAAGTTTTGATGTTCTTGACAAATTTCACATGCGCTTATGAATTTTTCAATGTCATTATTTATATTTGGCCACCAGCAATATGACCGAATTAACATTTTCGTACGTACAATTCCTACATGTTGTTCATGAAAAAGTTTCATTATGTTTATTCTTAAGTTATTGGGAACAACAACTCTACTGCCAAACATTAAACAACCTTGTTCAACAGATAGTTCATGTCTTCGTTGAAAATAAGGTTTCAGTTCATCTGAATTAACTGATTGTGGCCAACCACACGTGGTCATTTCTATTACTTTTGTTAAAACTAAATCCTTTCCAGATTCGTGAACAATCTCTTCACCAGTTAGTGGAGACTCATTTACTAAGTTGAATGAGAAAATACAATCTGAAATTCCAGTACTATCTTGAATAGGTAACCTAGACAAACCATCTGCATTTGCAACTAAACAGCCTTTTTTATACTCAATATCATAGTCATAACCTGATAGTGTTATTGCCCATCTAGTTATTCGCGCAGCAGCAGTAATGGGAATGCCTTTATTACGATTAAAAATAAATTTTAATGGTTCATGATCACTGATCAGTACGAATTTTCGACCAAATATGTATTTATGGAATTTTTTAATTCCAAACATTATGGCAAGAGCTTCTCGCTCTAAATTAGAATACCGTTGTTCAACAGGTGTTAACGTACTGGAAACGAATGCTACCGGACGTTCTTTACCCTCAATTCTATGGCTTAGGACAGCACCTACTCCGTATCCACTAGCATCTGCTGTTACATAAATAGGCAGTGTAGGGTTGTAATGTGTGAGGATATGATTTGAAGTTAATAACTCTTTACTTGCTTGAAAAACTTTTTCACACTCTTCTGCCCACAAAAATTGTGAATTTACTCTACAAAGATCATACAAAGGTTTCAATTTTGAAGATAACATCGGGATGAATTTTCCGTAATAATTTAAAAGACCCAGAAATGACTTAAGCTGAGTGATATTCTTAGGTGACGGCGCTTTCTTAATACTCCTTATTTTATCTTCTGTAGGGTGTATACCCTCCTTGTCTATAACATGACCTAGAAACTCTACATTTTTTTCAAAAAATTTACACTTACTTTCATTTATCTTGACATTATATTCTTCTAATCTAGAGAGGACTTCAATCAATGTATGATAACACGACTCTATAGTATCTCCCGAAACTATTATATCATCTATATAACACTTGGTGTTCTTCAACCCTGATAATATTGTATCCATAGTAGATTGAAAAATTCCTGGTGCTGTTTTAACGCCATAAGTTAAGCGATTGAATGAAAAGAGACCCATATGAGTGTTGATAGTAAGTAACTCTTTAGATGATTCACTTACTAATAATTGTTGATAAGCACCCTTTAAATCTAAAACCGTAAAGTAGCAATTGCCACTAAGGCTTGCATATATATCTTCAGGAAGGGGCAACAAACAATGTTCTGACTCTAATACACGATTCAAAGTTTTCTTAAAATCAACACAAATTCTTATACTATTGGAATTTCTTTTTGGTACTACTACTATTGGACTTGCCCATTCACTATGTTTAACTTTTTTTATAATTCCCGCACTTACCATTTTACCTAACTCTTCTTCCACTTTTGGCTTCAATGAATAGGGCATCTCATATGCTCTATGAAATATTGGTTGAGCATGTTCTTTAACTTTCAACTCAACTTTAAAATGTGAAATGTGACTATGACTTTCATCTTTAAATACTTTTGGAAATTTTTGTTTCAACCTAGAAATTAAATGTTCCCTTTTTGCTTCAAAATGAGCATTTTCTTTATCGACATCTATATGACCTTGACTCGTTTCACTTGACACAACCTTACCCTTACATACTGACTTAAATGACTCGTTCGACTTTGAAATTAAATTGACATTTACCAAAGATTTCCAATTTGGATTTAAAACACTTAACCAATTTCTTCCTAATAGTGGTGTGAATCTATGTCTACTTTTTAACACAACTAATGGCAATACAAATTTCTTATTGTTATAAATAACATTGACTTCGATTTGACCTGCTATGTTAACATGCTCACCTGTTACTACCTTCAATTTAAAATTTACAGGCTTTAAATGCACATGAGTAAACAAATCACTATAATCTTCAAATTGTATGACAGACTTACATGCACCCGAGTCTACTTCCATGAGTAATTGTTTACTTTCCACAGATAAGGCTACTTTAAGACTTTCAACTTCCTTGATTGAACCCAATAAAAGGTTATTCAAGAACCCTAATTCTAATGGTTCATCTTCTTCGGCTACTTCTTGTTCTTCATCTACAAGATGGACTTTGTTTTTACACATGGCTGACTTAGCTGTATGACCTGTCCGATTGCAAGCATAACACTTCCAATTGATGGCTGGGCAACTGTTTAGGTCTATATGCTCTCTAACGCAACGACGACATTTCATTTTGTGAACTTGATCACCAGTTTTATTTTCACGGTGAGGTTGACTGGACTCTTGGGTAGACTGACTAGACTTATTGTGGTTTTGACTTTTATTCCATTTATAAGACTTCCGACTTTTACTAAACTTATTTATTGCTTCTGTATCAGTATGCATGACTTTTAGTTGTCCTTCTGCCAATTCCATGGCTACGGCCATTTGATATGCTGTTTCAAATGTTAATTTTTCTTCAGAAAGTAGTTTTCGTTTTATGGCTTCAGAACGTATTCCACAGACAAGTTTGTCACGACATGCTTCATTTAAAAATGCACCAAACTTACAGTATTTGGCAAGACTTTGTAATTTAGCACTGAATGTTTTAATATCTTCATTTGGTTCTTGTTTCGCAGAATAAAATTTATATCTCTCTGCTATAACAAGTCTTTTTGGACTATAATGGTTCAATAAAACATTCTTCAAATCTGAATATGTTTTAGTGCTAGGCAGAACTGGAGACAGTAAGTCTTTTAATACATTGTATGCTACTCCACCCATTAAAGTTAGGAATAACGATACCTTCTTCTCGTCTTCTACATTGTTACAAATGAATAACTGTTCCATCCGCTCTAGATAACTTGTTACTTCTGTTCCTTTAGGGTCGAATGCCTCTATTGTTCCTGTTAGTGCCATTTTTTTTGGACTTTACCCTTAGTTATATTGGGACTTGACTTAGACGAAGGTTCTTTCTTTTAAGACTCGTCGCCAAAATGTTATGTATCCACTGATACAATAATAAACACTACTGTAACACTTATTTATTTCAAAAGACTTTTGATTACAACTACAAACTATACGACACTACATATATCGTGATTACCGTTACAATCCCGCGTATTGTATATGTCAACTCTTACTATTCTAAGCGTCTACGCTAACCATAGAGTAGTCTTTGTACTCTTGAATATATTGGTCTTAGCAAGATTCACAACACCTATCAACTATCTTATCTTAATATTCTTTCAATATTTTATGCTATGTATACTGCCCTAGTAATATACAGTGTTCACTTACTTAATCTTATCTGTATTCTGTTAATGTTAAAATTGAATACTAGGTATATACTAACTGCTTAGTAACATACGAATATTTCCTTATCGTCGTTCCTTCATTTGCATTGCTTACTATGGGTCAGAAGCGACCTTTGCTGTAGTGTATTAAATAATTTCATCATTTAAACAGCGTTAATATAGTTGGATTCTTTACCGTGGTACAGCGGCGAGCTTAGCTGTAATGTAGTAAACAATATATTTACGCACCCCGGTAACATCATTGAATTTCGAGCTGTAAGCATATTTATTACCAGAGTACTTCTCTTTTAAGGTTGTTGAAGGGATAGGGAAAGCAAGAGGGGTAGGGACTTTGTGTTTTTTTAGTGAATACTTTATATACTAACGCCCTGTAAAAAAAAGCAGCTCTCTTCTAATTAGTTTCGACACGAAACCTTTATTGACTGTGCTAAATAGAAAACGTGTATAAATTATTATTATTATATACGGTAACACAATTGTATAGAATTTTAATTCGAGAATGGAGGTAATGCCACCTCAGCTATAGAGACTAATGCAAGAATGGTTCATTCATTGCCTTGCCACAAATTAACAAATAATCTTTATGAAATCACTAAAGGGGCACACTAAAATTGTATAACCTAAATTAGAGTTTCACTTTCATTCTCGAAAAATTCCTCATTTTAAAAATTACTCGTAGAGGCGGGCTCAGTTGATTTTTAGTGGATAGATTTAGGGTGCATTCGCTTTGGGCGCTTACACGCTTTAAGCGCTTATAAGCTTCGTTCTCTGTGGTCGACTCGCGCTCACAAACGCTTAACACTAAGCGTAAGCTAACCTCTAACTATATATAATAAATTTGTAGGGAAATGTTAAAGCACAGTATTTGCGTAAACTATCGGGCTTTTGCCTACTTAAGCGTAAAAAGAAGATCTGACATTCACCTTGTAAGCGTGTAAGCGCCCAACGCGAATACACTGTTAGTGTGAATTTTTTAAAATTTAATTGTATTTTCCTTATCTTGGATTATCAAAGTAGATTTCTGTGTGTTCTATCAAAATCTTTTTCTTTGACATTGGTTCGCCATTCCTGGACTAATGACATTAGACAAAAGTAACTAGTGTTCCAAAAACGTTTAATGAATCAAATATAGAACAATAAGGTTAAAACAATATTTACATATAACAGTTGTAGTCTATCAATTCTAATTCAAAATTGACATAGAATAGCACTTCAGATATTTGTACAAAATTTTGTTGATTCATATCAGTTAATTTACATTTCATATTGAGTATTCAGGTCAGTCATAAAGTTTCCTGGAATCTTCTGGATTTACAACCAGTTGGTATTACTTGAGACCACTTTTTTATGAAATTCAACAACTTATATTTTACGCCAAACCAGAACATTCTGATTTGTTTTTTTTTAAATGAATCCTCTTCATGTGACATTTAAGGTTAAATCTTCGCTGTGTGGCATACTCACACAAATGACATTTTAAATTTCTAATTTTCAAGTGAACAGCGATGGTATGTCGCTTAAGGTCCGCCTTCTTCGACGTACTATAATCGCACGATTCACACTTATGACACTTTGGTACCGGATCTTGATTGTTCAACATGAAATGTTTATTTTTCACGTGACAATTAAGGTTATATTGCCGAAGGGTGGCATAATCGCAAAATTCGCACTTCAAATTCTTCACTCTCAAGTGGACTGCGTCCACGTGACGTTTGAGATTTGCCCGTTTGGAAGTGCCGAACTGGCACGATTGACATTTGAGTTTTTTCAGCTGAAGATGTACGTCGTCGATGTGAATTTTGAGGTTGTGACTCTGTGTCGTACTAAAATCGCACAACTCGCACTTGTGTTTTTTACGTTGCAGATGGACCCCGTTTATGTGATGTCGCAAGTAATTTCTACGGGCAGTCGAAAAGTCGCACATGTCGCACTTGTGGAGCTTCAAGTGTAAATGAATGGCGTCTACGTGCTCCTTGAGTACAAATTTCTGCAGGGTGCTGAAATCGCAGAAATTACACTTAAAGTCCTTCTGCTGCAAGTGGATCCCGTTCACATGGTTCTTCAAGCTAGTGGCGTGATTTGTGCTGAAATCACAGAACTTGCAATGTTTTATGTAGAGTCTCCTTACACGCTTTTTTTGTGGATTTGTTTTATTAAAAGTTGGAGCAACGCTTTCCTCCGGCTTTGCGTGGTCGTGTTCGCTATAAGAAGACAAAACAATTAGTTAAGAACCTGTCAATATTTTCATTAACTTTCTAGACGTATAGCAGTGGTATTGATGTAAAGCAATGTTAGTTTTTCAACTCCCATTTCATAATGAACTAATTAAAAGATTAAAATCTGTTCATAATGAGCTTCATTATGATACAAATTTTTCAGGCACTAGAATCAAATTATATTTTAGCGAAGTAGGGAGTTATTTTGACAACTGTCAAAATATTTTGAATTGTTTAGTAGTTAATACCTCTACCAACATTTCCATCAAATTGTTATTGAAATAATGAACAAGTATTACAAATATCTTCAGAAATTAGAGAAAGAGTAATAAATGGACCTAATAATATACTACCCAACAAGTTCGAGAAAACCTATATGTCTTCTCGACTTAGAATACTCAAGTTTTGAATGAACAGCCTTAATGTATTTCATTGTTGTTCTCGAATTCGTAAATTTGACAATTGAAATTCTTCAATTTTAACTATACTGCGTTTAAATGCAGAGTAAGATCGTACTTTGTATTAGTACTTAACTAAAGTTCACTGTACTGAGTATGTACCCAAATACAGAATTAGATAAAGGATCCTATTACAATTTTTAACAGCCAATCGTAGAACATTAACTAGACAAAATTTGAAACTGTAGAGAAACTCAGTTATAGAGCAGCAAATGCCCTATAAATTGTCTATTTAGGAGATTAAAGCGATAATATGAACAACACAAATTTAATATCTGAGATGAATGATATTAATTATATTGACTATATAACTGATAACATAATATTTTCAAGAATTGATAAAACTGAACCCAATACCTCTCTGAAGTGGGTTATAAGATAAATATTGCAAAAATGGTTTTCTTTATTAGAACATACTGCAACTCCTAGGCAACATTTTTCAAATCAAATGAAAAACTATTTAGACTTACCAAATTCCTGCATAGTTATTTTCTTCAACATCTACTGGCCATTCTTCCTTGAATAATGCATCATTGATGTGCTGTTCATTGTCAATTTCTTGTTTGACTTTGTTAGGCAATTGGTCATCACATGAGAAATGCTGCTCACATTTGAAAAATTCCTCATTCATGCTACAAAAAAATATTGAAACAATACAATAAAATTTGTTACTTTACTAAGGCCTTTGAGCTATCAGAATCAGATATACTATTGTAAATAAGTTTTTGATATAACTATGAATGTTTTGAAGGTGATAAAATATTACTATATAACTGAGATTGAATTCTCGCACATCACTTGGTGAAACATCATAAAGAATAAAGTATAAACTTTAAAATAAAAAACACTTGGCTTATGTTTCACTATATAAAAATATTTAGATACTGTATTTAGCAGTAACGAATAGTTGACATGTTTCGAGTTATGAACTCATTATCAAGACTGACTACAGGAGAGTATTTCATCTTATTTTATAAAACAGACAAAAGCAAAGGTGATACCTGAAAATCATTTTGTTCGTTTACACAGGGTAATTGACTATTATGGTCAATGTTTTGAAGGTGATAAAATATTACTATGAATATAGAATTTGTGGTTGTTCCTTCTGACAAAATAAAAATTATTATATAGATCGATTCTTGGCTTCTGTAATGATTTTTATAGAATAAGAACTTTTCCTACTAGTTTTCGGAAGGTGGAAAAGAGTAAGTTTCACATGAGTATTAAGAGTAAGCAGAGCATTTCATTCTTGAATATGCTTTGTTAAATCCAAATAATCTAAGAAATATTCACCATTCATTGTGTGCATCTCTTTCTTGAGTTGATTTAGATTTATTTTCAGAAGAAAATAGTTCATTGTAAGAATTATAACAATCCAACTCTTCATTTGCTTCCAAGTCCCTTGGTTGTTCATTAGCAGTAACCCATGGCTCATTTCTTTGTATCTTTTCGATATTTCTAAAAGTAAATTCATTATTCTTCGAGAAGTTCCATCATTTTCATATTCTACTTACATGTCTTGTAAGTAATCATCACATTCTACCTTAATTATCTCCATTTGACTTTATATTTTTGAAGCTATTTGATAAAGTAAGGAGTAAGTCATGAATTCTATTTGATTAAATACATAAAAGATAACACTAACACTATACAAATAAGATTCAAACACAAGAAAACTTGTAAGAACCGTTGTTGACGAAAATTGTAATGACCTTGTTAAATGACAACTGAAAATTTTGACATTGATTTTAGCTATTAGCATAAGTCAAATGAACGAGGGCAGTGTTGCCGTTTTGCCATTTTTAATGCTAAATCTAGCATTTTTTTGTCTCAGTTAGCATGTAAAATTTGAGTTTAGCATTTTGCATGTTTTTAGCATTTTTTGGTCTCCTTCTACCAATAATAGAAAATTTTCAATCTGCTATGGATATTAGCACTTGAATGACTTTTCCTATGGAATAAATGCATATCAAGATAAAGTCTATTGGCATTTCTGAAACTCAACATAATTATCTAATAGGGGAATTCATCAATGTTCGAAGAAACGATTAGAGGAATCGCTCTGTCAGCACCCGAAGCGAGTTAGCGACGATTAAGACGATTTTTTGTGTGATATTAACGTTTAAGTGAGCACACTTGCAATTCTTTTGTGAACATACCGCAATTTCAAGGGTCTATTACCTATCAGAAATATGCAAGACAACATTTTCTGACAGTAGAAGTACGGACAACATGAAGTTACATAGAACAAAATGTTCCTATTAATTATTAATCAAAATAAAAATTAAATTTATATAATTGTATTACAAATACTTTTAAACTGTTTGGCATTTTTTTCAGCATATCAATAATTTCATTTGGCATTTTTTAGCAATTTTCCCGAGAGATTTTAGCATATTTCTCAAAAACGAAACGGCAACACTGAACGAGGGTAAAAAATAGTACAAGTACTAGTGAGAGGCTCCCCCGCCTATTAAATAGATCCGTGAAAACTATAGATCGATGAAAATATAGTTTCCCGAACCACGATGAGTGCCTGCCTCTGTCGAACGGTACGCGATTGAACCGAACGCATCCTTTATCTATGGTACGCGACGCGTCAAGTACTGAGCTCGTCCCTGCCTCTGTCGAACGGGCGCGCCATCTGCTGCTCACTGTCGATAGTGTCAATCTGTAGTTTGTGCGAAATCGGTAGAAAACTACTATACTCGTTGGGCCTCGCGGTGGCGATGCTTCTCGATAGAATTCGACCCGTCCAACTGTCGGCTCGAGAGGCGGTCACGTGAATGCTAGTTGGATTCAAGCGAAAATGGTTCTTAAGCGTCGGAAATGCTGCCGTTTTCACGAATTCCGGAGAAACGTCAAACTTTAAACGTTCGATATCGAAAATCGGCGTCTCGGATCGAGGCGAGACGTAGCCTAAGCACTACGGAAAGGACGCGGGCGATCGACGGGGCCCTTCGGGCCCCGCGATTCGGGGCCGATCTCTTTATCTCGGCTTTGTAAGTTTGCCAAAATGCGGCCTTCGGCCGCCTGCATTTTGGGAGGTCCAAAATGGCGAAGCAATTATTTATTTAGTATTATATACTAGTGAGAGGCTCCCCCGCCTATTAAATAGATCCGTGAAAACTATAGATCGATGAAAATATAGTTTCCCGAACCACGATGAGTGCAAAGCCTGTCCCTGCCTCTGTCGAACGGTACGCGATTGAACCGAACGCATCCTTTATCTATGGTACGCGACGCGTCAAGTGCTGAGCTCGTCCCTGCCTCTGTCGAACGGGCGCGCCATCTGCTGCTCACTGTCGATAGTGTCAATCTGTAGTTTGTGCGAAATCGGTAGAAAACTACTATTCTCGTTGGGCCTCGCGGTGGCGATGCTTCTCGATAGAATTCGACCCGTCCAACTGTCGGCTCGAGAGGCGGTCACGTGAATGCTAGTTGGATTCAAGCGAAAATGGTTCTTAAGCGTCGGAAATGCTGCCGTTTTTCCCGAATTCCGGAGAAACGTCAAACTTTAAACGTTCGATATCGAAAATCGGCGTCTCGGATCGAGGCGAGACGTAGCCTAAGCACTACGGAAAGGACGCGGGCGATCGACGGGGCCCTTCGGGCCCCGCGATTCGGGGCTGATCTCTTTATCTCGGCTTTGTAAGTTTGCCAAAATGCGGCCTTCGGCCGCCTGCATTTTGGGAGGTCCAAAATGGCGAAGCAATTATTTATTTAGTATTATATACAAGTGTTGTGTACCGTGTACCCAGTAGTAAAGGCAATACAGTTAGGGGAAAGCTAAATTTTTGCAGGGCGTTAGTACATATAGTATACACTAAAAAAACACAAAGTCTCGACACTAGAAATCTTAATATATATCATATAGTATATATCTATGGTCTCGACCCTTAACCCTCTTATTGCTTTCCCCCACATGAACCTTACAAGGGCAGTACTCTGGTTATATGCTTACAGCTCAAAAACTGATTACATAACCGTGTTGTTTTTTTAAATTTTACTACTAACAATATTACAAACAAATTATGTTCCATGTGCACTTTTTATGTAGATAGCCAAGTTTCACTGTAATACTTAACCATATACAGAAAACTGTCACTACAAAAAACAAAAAATAACTTCAACTTTTATCATTACGTCTTGGAAAGAAATATTTCGAGTTTCGACCAAAACTTATAGATAATTTGATCGGCTTTAATGATGGGTCTAGGTCTAATAACGGTTACCGTTAAAACGATGGCTTCAAAGAAAGCGGTGCAACAGTAGCCGTAGCGATCACCGCGCCGCCGATTCTAACACTAACAGGGCCTTTAACGCTCACCGCTGCATATACTGGTATTCATGATCTTGAATGGAACAACAATGTAATAACTTTCACTAGTGTTAACTACCATGGTTCACTGGTAGTCTACAAAATAATGTCAATGCTTGGCTAAGTAATGAAAAGAAAACCAATGATAAATTTAATTTTTTTCTATGGAAATTATAATTAAGGAAACTCTCTGTTGTCTGTTCCTAATTAATTCGAACTAATGCAAGAAAGGTGAACCTCATTCATTGCCTTGCCACAAATTAAAAAATAATCTTTATGAAATTACTAAAGGGGCACATTAAAATTGTATAACCTAAATTATAATTTTTGTATTTTTCTCTTCATCAAATATTTTTTGTTTCACTTTAATTCTCGAAAAATTCGTCATTTTAAAAATTACACGTAGAAGCGGGCTCCGTTGCTTTTTAGTGGATAGATTTAGTGTGAATTTTTAAAAATTTTATTTTATTGTATTTTCCTTATCTTGAATTATTAAAATAAATTTTTGTGTGTTCTATCAAAGTCTTTTTCTTCGACATTGGTTCGCCATTCCTGGACTAATGACATTAGACAAAAGTAACTAGTGTTCCAAAAACGTTTAATGAATCAAATATAGAACAATAAGGTTAAAACAATATTTACATATAACAGTTGTAGTCTATCAATTCTAATTCAAAATTTACATAGAATAGCACTTCAGATATTTGTACAAAATTTTGTTAATTACATTTTATATTGAGTATCCAGGTCAGTCATAAAGTTTCCTAGAATCTGCTGGATTTACAACCAGTTAGTATTACTCGAGACAACTTTTTTATGAAATTCAACAATTTATATTTTACGCCAAACCAGAACATTCTGATTTGGTTTCTTTTAAATGAATCCTCTTCATGTGACATTTAAGGTTAAATCTTCGCTGTGTGGCATACTCACACAAATGACATTTTAAATTCCTAATTTTCAAGTGAACAGCGATGGTATGTCGCTTAAGGTCCGCCTTCTTCGACGTACTATAATCGCACGATTCACACTTATGACACTTTGGTTCCGGATCTTGATTGTTCAACATGAAATGTTTATTTTTCACGTGACAATTAAGGTTGTATTGCCGAAGAGTGGCATAATCGCAAAATTTGCACTTCAGATTCTTCACTCTCAAGTGGACTGCGTCCACGTGACGTTTGAGATCCGCCCGTTTGGAAGTGCCGAACTGGCACGATTGACATTTGAGTTTCTTCAGCTGAAGATGCACGTCGTCGATGTGAATTTTGAGGTTGTGACTCTGTGTCGTACTATAATCGCACAACTCGCACTTGTGTTTTTTACGTTGCAGATGGACTCCGTTTATGTGATGTCGCAAGTAACTTCTACGGGCAGTCGAAAAGTCGCACATGTCGCACTTGTGGAGCTTCAAGTGTAAATGAATGGCGTCCACGTGCTCCTTGAGTACGACTTTCTGCAGGGAGCTGAAATCGCAGAAATTACACTTAAAGTCCTTCTGCTGCAAGTGGATCCCGTTCACATGGTTCTTCAAGCTAGTGGAGTGATTTGTGCTGAAATCGCAAAACTTGCAATGTTTTATGTTGAGTCTTCTCACACGCTTTTTTTGTGGATTTGTTTCATTACAAATTGGAGCAACGCTTTCCTCCGGCTTTACATCGTCGCGTTTGCTATAAGAAGACATAACTATTAGTTGAGAACCTGTCAATATTTTCATTAACTTTCTAGAAGTATAGCAGTAGTATAGATGAGATGTACAGCAATGTTAGTTTTTCTACTCCCATATTATAATACACTAATTAAAAGATTAAAATCTTTTTCATAATGAGCTTCATCATAATACAAATTTTTCAGGCACTAGAATCAAATTATATTTTAGCGAAGTAGGGAGTTATTTTGACAACTATCAAAATATTTTTAATTTTCTAATAGTTAATACCTCTACCTCATTTCAATCGAATTGTTATTGAAATAATGAATGATAATAAAGAATAATAACAAATACCTCCAGAAATTAGAGAAAGAGTAATAAAAGCAGTTAATAATATACTACCCGACAAGATCAAGGAAACCGATTTAGAATACTCCAGTTTTGAATGAACAGCCTTAATGTATTTCTTCAGCTCGACTTTCTTATTGGTCCCGAATTCGTAAACTTGACAATTGAAATTCTTCAATTTTCAACTGTACTGCGTTTACAAGCAGAGTAAGATTTGACTTTTTATCAGTCAACTATAAGGTATGCATCTGAATATAGGCTTATTACAGTTTTCAACAGCCAATTGAAAAACATTAACTTGACAATATTTGAACCTGTAGAGTTCTCTATTGTAGTGCAGTAAATGCCCTATAAATTGTCCATTTAGGAGATTTAAGAGATAATATGAACAACACAAATTTAAGTAATATATGAGATGAATAATATTAATTATATTGACTATATAACTGATAACATAATAAATTCAAGGATTAATAAAACTGAACAGAATACCCCTCGCAAAAATGGTCTATTTTTTCATTATTATAAATACTGCAACTCCTATGCAATATTTTTTAAATCAAATAGAAAACTGTTTAGACTCACCAAATTTCTGCATAATTGTTTTCTTGGACTTCTACTGCCCATTCTTGCTTAAATAATGCATCATTGGTGTCCTGTTCATTGTCAATTTCTTTTTTGACTTTGTAACGCAATTGGTCATGACACGAGAAATGCTTCTCACATTTGAAAAGTTCATCATTTATTATGCTGCAAAAAATTTTAAATAAGTTTTTTAATAACTATGAATGTTTTGAAGTTGATAAAATATTACTATGAATATAGAATTTGTGGTTGTTCATTCTGACAAAATAAAAAATATTATATAGATCGATTCTTGCATTTTGTATTGTTTATAGCATTATTAGAGCTTTTCATACTAGTTTCCAAAAGGTGGAAAAGTCATAGTTTCACATGGGTATTAAGAGTGAGCAGGGCATTTTATTCTAGATCTGAATTGCTAAATCCAAATAATCTAAAAAATATTTACCAGTCATTGTGTGCATCACTTTCTTGAGTTGATTTAGATTTATTTTCAGAAGAAAATAGTTCATTGTAAGAATTATAACAATCCAACTCTTCCTTTGCTTCCAAGTCCCTTGGTTGTTCATTAGCAGTAACCCATGGCTCATTTCTTTGTATCTTTTCGATATTTCTAAAAGTAAATTCATTATTCTTTGAGAAGTTCCATCATTTTCATATTCTACGTACATGTGTTGTAAGTAATCATCACATTCTACTTTAATTACCTCCATTTGACCTTATATTTTCAAAGCTATTTGATAAAGTAACTCGATTTACAAAAATGAAAAAATAATTCAATAAATCAAGTAGTAAGTCATTAATTCTGATTAAATACATAAAAGGCTATATAAAAAAATTCAAAAACAAGAAAATTTGTAAGAAACGTTGTTGATGAATATTTTAATGACATTAAATGACAACTGACCTAACTGACATTGATTGAGAAAATGTGTATAAAAAATAAATTTCCTCTGTGATTGGTGAAAATGAAAAAAGAATATTCGGAGTTGAAATATAACTAACGTTCTGCTACAAGCTTAAAGCATACCATAATCTTCACTTAAATAAACAAGTTATAATAATAATTGATTAGAATTTTGATTTATATTGAATGATCAAAAAATATTTCTCATGTGTTTATTCCTTATGTTTTCTGAAAAAATATTTATTGAAGAGCAACGAAACAATGCAGATAATAACAAGGAATATAAAATCGGTTAAGTGGAAACTCAAGAAACACAATGAGTAAGATTTGTAGCTAGCTTGCTAGCGTAGTTATTTAGAAATCAACTATTTATAGTGACCAGCTCTTATCCTCTGTTCTTCGTTTGAAATAATGACTCATTAACAACAATAACAACCACAAAAGTTTTTGTACTGTCCCCATATTCCTTCTAAAGTGAAATATATAAGGTCAAATGTCAATGGACATTGGCAGATTGACAAGACAATAAAATTAAGAAGATTATCCAAATTTTATGGAACCACAGAATAGAATTAATCAGTGTACTGTCAGTGATTTTGTATGTGACAATTGTGACAGTCCATTGACGTAGTGACAGTCTCACTATAAATCTTTCACATACAAAACCCTGACAAAACTAACTACAAACAACTGAACTGAACTGACTACATGGTCTAAGTCTAGTTTCGGTATAGTAGTCAGGTCAAAGGTCATTCAAGAATCTAAGATATGGAACTAAGCTAAATGTGACAGACACAAATCACTTGGTCTATATCCACATTCGCTTACACTTAGAATATTTGTACCTTTCCACTAATTTTATAATGTCTTCCACCTTTCCAGCTGAAAATGTCCATAGTTCAGACCCCCCTGAGTCTGAAACATTCAATTTTGTAAAGCAAGAAGTAGATGAAATGGTTAATTTGAGAATTGATCCAAAATCTACCAAGAGTATATCAAATGAAGGAAATATATATATCATGGATCAAGTTATGGATGAAAATGATGAGTTTAGGCCAAAGGAAGATTTCTTAACATCTTTGTAAGATTGTTATTAAACTTTTATTTCTAACTATGGGGTTAATTTCTTCTATCATATACGGTAGTCAATATATCGATTGGTTTTAAGCATAATCCTAAAAAAGATCATTGTTTTGGTTCTGTTCAAATTTTTTCTTGGGATGCAGACTTTGAATTAGAAGTTTACTCTTTTATCTCTTCATTTTTGTTATTATAGGCATATTTAGCATATATATATATAGTGTAGTTAAATAATTTTGATACTTATAACTAGTAACCAAGTATATATGCTAATGTGATATTGTTTATACTACAAAAATTAACGTAAAAGGTTTTTATCTGAAAATCATGAACAAACTTTTATGATTATATGAACATTCCTTAGCACAGCCTTCAATGATGTTTAAGATAAAAATATATTTTTATTGTAGGTTCTCTTGTTCTGTTAAATCAGAAACAAGTGAGGATTTCAACAATGGAATTAACTCTACAGTTAATATATTTTCTATGCTTGGAGTAAAAAACGATCTGAATGAAATAAAAGTTGAGGAGGTAACAGGGGATTCTCATTTGATCAGAAATAAGAATCATCACATGCAAAATGAAAACAATGAATGTACCAAAAATGATAACCTCAGCGAGAAATGTGACCTTCTAAAGAGCTTGGATTGTATCCATTCTGTCAAGACCGAAACATGTGAGGATATTAATGCTAATGAAGAGAATAAATATATCATCAATCAAATGGATGAAAATTGCAAGTTTTTGCCAAAGGAAGAGGTAACAGCTTGGTAAGATTATTATTGTATAATTATTTCATACAATGGGATTAATTTATTTCATCAGCTTTTGTCAAGATATTGGTTCAATTTCAGGCGTAACCATGATCTAACAAAATTTATATAAATATTTATTTATTTATTAAACATAACTCTACAAAACAGCTATAGCTGATATCGCAGGTAATACAGTGTATTATTTTACATTTTATCACATAAAATTGGTTTAGGTAAGTTCATTCAAGTGTAGAGTAAGTTGCCTTACAAAGCTCCCATAGTTCTCTATGTTTCTTATTTTGTCTGGCAGTTCATTGAAATATTTTATTGATTGATGAATTACTGATTTTGTTCCCATATTTGTTCGCAGTCTTGATGCTTGTAGTTCATTTGTCCCTCTGGTGTAATGTATCTTCTCATGTCTGTATAGATCTAGATTGGTCTGTGTTTTTACATTTTTAGATTTAATTTTATGTAGACGTTTGCAATATTCAAGTTTTTTCAGTTTGTCGAAATTAAGCAGTGTCAATTTCTTGTAAAGGTCTGTAGTGCTTGTATTGTATGGGATATTGTAAATTGCTTCAATGGATTTATTTTGGAACCTTTGTATTCTATTTAAATTAAATTTAGATGTGTTACTCCAGACAACAATTAAATATGTTAATGCAGATCGTATATAGGCATTATATAGAAGTGCTCTACAGTCATCTGTAAGTTCTGCATTTATTCGTCTTATTGCCCCAATAAGACCTGTTAACTTGTTACTTAGTATTTCATCTATATGTTCATTCCAGTTCAATTTATTGTCTATTTTAAGTCCCAGGTATTTATATGTGTTTACTTCTTTTATATATTGCTTATTAATTTTTATTTTTATGGTTTTGGTCTTTTTGTTTTTTTGTGTTATTTTCATGAATACTGTTTTCTGTGAGTTTATGACAAGTCCATTGTGGCACAACCATTCATAAAACATATTTAGATCTTTATTAATTTCCCTCTCAAGTTCATCCATGTCTGCCCCACCATACACTAGCGCAGTGTCATCAGCAAACATATAGTGCTCACCTATTTTTCCCGATTTCGTCAGGCTTTCCACATGGTATAAGTACAGCAATGGGCCCAAGACTGTTCCCTGTGGGACCCCAGTGTTTGTTTTTAAGTGGTCACTTTTTGTTTGGTTTATTTTGGTGTATTGTGATCTCTGTTTAATAAATGATTTTATTAGTTTGTAAGCTGTTCCACGAACACCAGAGTTATGGATTTTATTCAGTAGTATCCCATGTTTGATAGTGTCAAATGCTTTTTGTAGGTCGATAAATATTACTATTACAATTTTTTTATTTTCTAACTTTGTTATTACACTCTCTATAAAATCAATTGCAGCACTTTGGGTTGAGCTTTTTTGCTGAAAGCCGTATTGTTCTTTGGACATCTTAATGCTAAGGGTTAATCTTTGTTTTAGTACCTTTTCGAGCAATTTAGAGAATATTGATGTAATTGCTATAGGACGATAACTCGCTGGGGTCACATCTTCTACCTTTTTTAAATATTGGGACTATTTTTGATATTTTCAATTTCTCTGGGAATTTTCCACTTTTAATACATTGGTTTATTCCAGCAAGAAGGTCCGTCTTAATTATGGGATAAATTTCCTTAAGGTCTTTTGAATTAATATCGTCTGGTCCGGCAGAGTTGGTGGTCTTCATTGTATTCATATATATACTACATCCAGTTCACCTATCAAATGTCGAATATGATGCCATTTTCAATTTATTTTTTAAATTTTTAAATTGTGATCTAATCTGAAGTACAGATAATGTACAGGGAGTCCAGATTTCGTTTTAATTGCGGAGTATTCCGTCTAGTTTTAGAGATGGAGCCATGCGGTTTTCAGACAAAAGCATTTTGTTGAATCACTTAAGAGAATCTAAATTCTATACAGATTCATCCTCTAGATATTAGAAATATACATATGGAATTCACATCCATTATCACAAGAAAAAAAAACAAAAATAAGCTTTATTGCACTTGCTACTGCTCGGCTACTGCTGCTATACCATTATCACCTAAAATAAAACTATTTCAAACAACCCATGTGATAATTCAGTAACAGTTCTTTAAAATACTTTTTGAAAATAGAGTTATCATCTCAACTACAAAAAAGTTTCAGGTTTTCATTATGAATCTGCACATCTTTTTTTTATACTTAGTTAGCCTATGGTATATGAAAAGTATTATTGTTACACACATTTACCGGATGACATTGTTCTTTTCTGACCAGTAGTTCATTCAGTTATGAGAGAATTTAGCAAACATAAGATTTCATGAATTAAAACTGCATACTAATAGAAATAAGAATCACACTTGAGTATCCTTCGTTCTACATAATTGTTTGTTTAAATTTGTAGCATAGCTCGTAGCAAATGTGTAGTGAACATAACTAGAATAACAAAATGGTGAAAATATTAATAAGAGTATTAGGTCTGTAATTTCCTAAATCATCTTTCTCTCCTTTTTTATATAAAGGTCTGACTGTGACTATTTTCAACTGATCTGGGAAAACTTCCTCAATGAGAGATATTTTAAAGTATAAACTTTAAAATAAAAAACACTCGGCTTATGTTTCACAATATAACAAATATTTAGACACTGTATTTAGCAGTAACGAAAAGTCGACATGTTTCGAGTTATGAACTCATTATCAAGACTGACTACAGGAGAGTATTACATCGTATTTTATAGAACAGACAATAGCAAAGGTGATACCTGAAAATCAATTTGTTCGTTTACAAGGGGTAATTGACTATTATGGGCGGAACTTATTTCGAGAATTTCAAGAAGGTCAAGGCGCTTTCCTTTGTTACCTGAATGTAACAATTTGGTTTTGTTGAAATCCAGGAAGTGATTGAATTTTATACAATGCTCAGAGAAGCCAGTGGTAATTTTGTTTTGTAAAATTGACTTTTTATGTTCTTCAACACGAATATTTATATTCCTTCCTGTCTGTCCAATATAGAAAGCAGGACATTCGTCGCAAAATATTTTATAAACACCACTGTTTTCTCCGATGTTAGATTTTTCTTTATTATTGACCAAGAATCACTTCAAGTTTCTTTTGTTTGTACAAATTGTTTTAACGTTATGTTTCGATAGTCTGTTACAAATTTTGCTACTCAAATTAGGCACATAATTTATTGGGAAATATTTTTGTTCTTCATTAATAGTTTGTGTGGTGTATATTGAATGCAACAAATACTTTATTCGTTTTTCCCAATGAGCTTGTCGATAAGACTTTCATTGTAACCGTTATTAGTGGCTAATAATTTAATTGTATTAACTTCAGTTTGAAAATTTGTTTCCGATAATGGAATAGTGAACAACCTATGTATGAACGAATGAAAAGCACTGAGTTTTATTTTAATGTGTTGGTTACTGTCGCTGTGAATTAAAGTATCTGTGAAGGTTGGTTTTCTATAAATGTTGAAAGTAAGAGAATTCAAATTCCTAGCAATCTGAACGTCTAAGAAAATTAAGATACCGTTTTCGTTTTCTACTTCTTTTGTAAATTGAATCGAGTTGTACAATTCGTGTTGAAGAACATAAAAAGTCAATTTTACAAAACAAAAATACCACTGGCTTCTCTGAGCATTGTAAAAAATTCAATCACCTGGATTTCAACAAAACCCAATTCTTACATTCAGGTAACAAAGGAAAGCGCCTTGACCTTCTTGAAAGCGAACAGTTTTGGTTACACTATATTTAATGTAACATATTATCGTTATAATATTGCAATTTCGGTCACTAGACCATCAGACAGATTTAGTTTGCAAGAATATAAGAAGTTTCCTGGGTCAGATACTATCTGTCAAACCAGTCATGTCATCCGGACTAATGACGTAGGTACTGAGGTTGGTGATGATGAATTTGAATGTCATGGTAGGAACAAATTATTGTGTGGTTTTATGAAACCACGATGCCAGTGAAACTTTTTTTCGGTTTGTAAGCATTTAACTAAAAATTTCTAGAAAATTATTTTATTTAGGTTATTAAAATTGCGTTTTCAATCTTAACTTAATAATTGAAAAATAAGGATGATACTTGAAAATCAATTGTAGACAAAATATTTAATTATGAAATTCAATTTCAATTTGCGTATTAGAGTACGGAATACATAATTAATACAATAATTTAGATGAAAGACCCATATTGAAAACTAGGAGCAATATTTATTCAAATCATTGAATCATTGTCAACTTCAATTATTCTATCAATAACGACCGGTTTATTCAACTCACTAGCTGTATCGTTATCCATCACGATAAAGTGAAAAAAAAACATTAACATTAATATACATATCAAAACACAGAAATACCGCGGAACCAGGCTTGCCAGATACGGGTTTATCTTTTCCTGGACATTTCTGGGGTTACAAACGAAGTTGGAGTTTGATAGTCGAAATCCAACTAAAAATATTGGTTGTTGGACGGGCAATAGAAAAAGATATTACAAAATTAATAGTTATGTATTTTAAAAGAAACAATGCGAATGATTATAAAATATACCTTCATTTTTTGTGAAATATATTAACTAACAAACTGCATATATAACAACCATACCATATACAGTCATAGATAAAAAGTTATAGTTAGTCTCCAAAAATCAAAAAATCAACGTAAAGTACTATCTAACATAAAAAAACTGATCTCCAAACAGAAATTGATTAACTCTCTAAGACTTATCAATTAAAATTTGGTAGAAAATCAACATGAGGTATTATATATATCAAAGAAACAAGTATTCATCAATTTCGGGACAGTAAGGTGTAATTACTGGACACGGGACCACATGCAAAATTCCGGGACTTTCCCGGAATTCCCGGCCATCTGGTAACCTTACGCGGAACACTTGCACGAATAATTGAAAATATAAACACGGTCAGCTGATATGAGCGCCGCCATATTGACCTTGGCTGCTCTGCCATGCGCCTTGCGGCTGTAATGCGAGACGCGATAGATGGACGAAAAATTTTGGGTCGATAGAATAAAAGTTTCACTTTAATAATAGTTTATTAGAAAAATTCGGTTTTCGCTGTAGGCCAAGCTATTGACGTCTGAAATTAATATCGTAGCGCCGGAATGGCTAATATCGGTACTACTCTATGGGCCATTAACGGTTTGTTTACATTGATTGGTAATGGTATTTAGGTACGTTCATTTCATTTTGTGTTTTCAAACGTTTAGCTTCGTAATTTGTGTTTTTTTGGACTTCGTATTTTCCAGTGGTTCATTGTGTTTCGATTGAGGACAATATTATCTCTGTTCAACAGTAGATAAGCTACCTACATCAAGTTGAAATTTACACTGAGTTTTTATCATTGAACATGAAAATCAATAATAAAATAAGGACTTACCAGCAAAACTGAAAGAAACAACATGAAATAAAAGAAGAATTAATATGAATACTCTGCTTGAATGGTTTGAACGTAATGAGTTATTATATTTTTTGAATTTTCCTGACGTATAACAGCTCTCCTAAAAGTACGGTGGACTTCTGAGAGTCGGTTTTTTTGATAGAATCTCTGTTTTCCTGATTATATAATTGAATATTTTAGTTTTTACCTAGCTATAGAGTCAAGTTTTATTTCATATTCTTGATGTTATGATAAACTGTTATTTTGATGGTTGTGCAAATAAACATTATTTATTATTATTATTTTAATAGTATTTCTGGTTGTTACATGAAAGAAAATACAATTATCTATAATCTCTGGATGATGGCCCAGGTTCAGATTTCCATAAAAGTGGAAGTTTTTTCGTTGGAATAGCGTTGGACTTCAAAAGCCCTACGTTTTCGGTTAGCTGAAAATTGCACATCATCAGTTGGCATAATTCTAGATGGAAAAATCCACAAACTTACTGCAGGGAGAATAATTATTCTCAGTAAACTATAAAGAACAAACTCTCATATGTTCAGACACTTTTTTTTCGATCTTCAACTTATGAATACACACTATTCTTCTGTCCATCATTTCCTTGTCTCCCAACTTTGTTTGGAATACGACTTTTAATTGTCCAGCTTTCGAAAAGGTATGTAAGCTGTATTCCGGATTTTTTTTGCCCAAGATGAACAATAGCAATCAACAATAGTGATTCATCTCTTCTAAACGATTATAAAAGATCCCAAACAAAATTAAACACAACTACTTCTCAGTTCTCATACAGAACACACGTAAACTGATGGCCCATACGTTAGTAATATTCGACACGGTAGGGGGCGTACTACTTATCTACGTTCGCCAATAGTATGTATTTTCGGGGAATACGATTAATAAAAAAAACTTTAACGTTAGTTGAACCTTTTTCTATTGGTTGGGAGAGAGTCCCAACCTACTCATTTGCCACGGGCCTCAAACGTTGTAAAACGCCACTGAACAATACGCCTATACTTTCCAATAATTTCGAAAATCGATCAAAGATGTTTCTTTGTTTGTTCTTTGGGTGAATAGCGAGTGGAAATCGGCCTCATATTTTATCGATCCGCCGTTTATTTGCGAGAGTCCAGTAAACAATTTCACGCAAATTACGAACCGGCGTCAGCTACGTGAATAGTCTTTGTTTCTGCGACATGTGCGTGCAAATTTCGAACAGACACGTTCGGAAATACAGAGCCGAATCGATCACATGAGTTGAACGCAAAGTGTAATGATCTGGTAATTTGGTAAGGATATTTTTGTTGAACTATAACAATATTAATAGAAAAGCACATGATCGATTTTCGAAATTATTGGAAAGTATAGGCGTATTGTTCAGTGGCGTTTTACAACGTTTGAGGCCCGTGGCAAATGAGTAGGTTGGGACTCTCTCCCAACCAATAGAAAAAGGTTCAACTAACGTTAAAGTTTTTTTTATTAATCGTATTCCCCGAAAATACATACTATTGGCGAACGTAGATAAGTAGTACGCCCCCTACCGTGTCGAATATTACTAACGTATGGGCCATCAGTTTACGTGTGTTCTCTCGATTTTCGCTCGTGTTGTTACACGAGCGAAAATCGATATTTCTAGTTATTGCGAAGGCGGAGTGGAATGCTCGATTCGTGATTATTGTGCAATGATTTGCTTCGACTTTTGAGCGATGTTTGACGTTTTCGCATTCATTCATTTGTTGTACGATGTATTATCAACAAGTTTAAAAAGGGAAACGCCCTCTGGACAAACGCGGGAGCAGCAGAGACCGTATTTTAACCTCATTTTTGTTCTTCTTTAAAAAAAATTCACCTGGGATTTAGGCACTTCTCTAACGTCAACCTAATCTGCTTACAAATGTTCAACCCTCTAACTCAATTTTGAAGGTTTCAAAAACAGGGTTTTTGAACCAGTGCCGAATTAGCCACGTAATAAGAGTAGCAAATGCTACGGGCCCTGCGAATTGGAGGGCCCCGCGCCCCAACGCCTATCTGACCGTAAATAAAATAAGTTTTCGAAAAATTCTCGAAATAAGTTCCGCCCATAATAGTCAGTTACCCCTTGTAAACGAACAAATTGATTTTCAGGTATCACCTTTGCTTTTGTCTGTTTTATAAAATACGACGTAATACTCTCCTGTAGTCAGTCTTGATAATGAGTTCATAACTCGAAACATGTCGACTTTTCGTTACTGCTAAATACAGTGTCTAAATATTTGTTATATTGTGAAACATAAGCCAAGTGTTTTTTATTTTAAAGTTTATACTTTATTCTTTATGATGTTTCACCAAGTGATGTGCGAGAATTCAATCTCAGTTATGAAAGATATTTTAATAATATGAACCTCGGGGAGCAGGTACTATATTGATCGATTCCTTTATAACACTCTGTTGAGGTGCACGTCGTTGTTGACTTAACCTCGTGCTGCACGCCAAGTAATATTGTGCAGCTAGTGAGTTGATAGAAATGGACACAGTGTCGAGGTTTGAAAAAAAAAATGTTCGTTTTTTCAAACTATTCATATATTCACAAAATATTTACAAATTCGAGACAAGAATGTATCTGCATATACATTAAAATAAGTTCGATGGTATCGTTCATAGGAAAAACTGTTTTGTACTGACTTATGCTAACCTAATATAAATTAAATCTCTCTTGCGACGCAACACACTCATTGGTATTTCATCATGGCCAAGAAAAGATTTATTATTCAATGATTTTACTACTGCTGAATGACTTGTGAACGTCAAAAACTTAATATTTGATAATGTTTATCTTGAATCTGTTAACATTATTTAGTTAATTAACTGCAAGAACATTAAGTAATTAGCACATATTCTTGAAATAAAGTTGGATTTTTATACTTCACTATGATAAACAACCCGACGCGTGGAGTGTCTATAGTAAAGTAACTCGTGCGCTGAAGTTTGACATAACAACGCTTTAGCTTTGTTGATATATCGATATCAGTAGAAATAGAATGATGTGAGATTAATAACCGATTGTAAATTCGAACTACAGGATTGGTTATGTGTTATTTTGTAATAGATCAAATTGTTGTAATGTTTTTTTCATTGTAGGAACTTTCACTCAGTCAAAATAGAAAAAAGCGAAGTTTTCAATAGTAAACGAAAAAGTAGCAACAGCAAAGAAGAAAATGCAAGTGAGATGCTTTCCTCAACACAGATAGAGCGAGGCCAACAAAAATATGACCTTCTGACGACTATGAGCTCAATCAATTTGAAACCGAATCTCTGCAAATGTGACCTATGCGAATACAGTTCGACAAGTGAAGGGAACCTTCAAAGGCATATTAAATCGGTTCATTTGAAACTGAAAAACCACAAATGTTACTTATGCGATTACAGCTCGTCACGAAAAGCGGACCTTCAGATGCATATAAAATCGGTCCATTTGAAAGTTAGAAATCACGAATGTAACTTTTGCGATTATATCTCCTCACGAAAAGCGTTCCTTGAAATTCATATGAAATCGGTCCATTTGAAACTGAGAAATCACAAATGTGCCTTATGCGATTACAGTTCGTCACAGAAAGCGGACCTTCAAATGCACATAAAGTCGGTCCATTTGAAACTTAGGAACCACAAATGTCATTTATGTGATTACAGTTCGTCATGGAAATCAGCCCTTCAAAGGCATATAGAATCTTTTCATTTGAAACAAAATAATTTTAAATGCAACTTATGCGATTATGTCTCGTCATACAAAACGAACCTTCTAGTGCATATAAAGTCAGTCCATTTGAAACTGAGAAACCACAAATGTAACTTTTGTGATTATAGTTCGTCACAGGAAGCGACCCTTCAAAGGCATTTGAAATCTATTCACTTGAAACTCAAAAATCATAATTGTGACTTATGTGATTACAGTACGTCACTGAAAGATGCCCTTAAAAGTCATATAAAATCGGTTCATTTGAAACTAAAAAATCATAAATGTCACTTATGCAGTTTCAGCTCATCACGGAAGGGGCATCTTCAAAGTCATATTACAACTGTCCATTTAAAGCAAAAGAATCATAAATGCAACTTATGCGATTACAGCTCATCACGGCAAAGGAACGTTCAATATCATATAAAATCGGTCCATTTGAAACTGAGAAACCACAAATGTCACCTATGCGATTATGGCTCTTCTCGTAAAGGGGACTTTCATAGGCATTTAAAAAATGTTCACAAAATAAAAATTTCAGAGTCACATTGATTAAGCCCATTTAGAAATAAGAAGATTCAATAAGGCCCTTCCCACTCTCACATTTAGACATAAAATAAAAATTTGATTTGAAATTATTTTAAACTGAGTGCGTTATGAAGTCATAAGTATCCCATGAAATAACTACATACATATCAAAGAAGTAACTAAACATTTGCAAAGTAGGTGTTCATCAGCACAGATACTCGTATATTGACCTTCGCCATCACGATATTAATTGTATAAATAAAATGGATGACAAAATTCAATTTAACTTTCAAGTTATAATGTTAATCTAATAATTAAGTAGCATATTGAAATTTTAAATTAATGCTGTTGTATGGGATTGTACTTGAACAATCTATGCTTGACTTATGTAGCAGATTTCAGGTTTTTCGAAATTCTGTATCCGACGATTCGAAATAAACCAACACTCGTCAGATTTAACAGTTACCCTCAGATCCTCTGGTACTGCCAGAACAGAAATAGAAGACACCATTATAATGGTGAATGGTCTCATCAGAAAATATAAGAGGGTTTTTAGAGGACAAATCGTAAAATAGGTTAAAATCATTATAAAAAATGATGAATAGAGAGAAATAAAAAATGCTTCAAAACATCAGTTTATGTGTTTTATTATTGAGACGCTTTAGCATACATCATTTCGTATGTATATATATATATATATATATATATATATATATATATATATATATATATATATATATATATATATATATATATATATATATATATATATATATATATATATATATATATATATATAATTATTCATTTGAATTGTTGTTGCCTGTTATTTCTAATAATTATCAAAAAGTTATCTGATAGAAATCTTTATATATACCTAGTATATATCTATGATAAAATCTGATTAATTTTATTAAGTCCTTACTAATGGAAACAAACCTCTTACACCTTCATCCTTAATCTATATTTACATGTACCTATTGATTGGTTTAAATCAAACCAACGATTGTTTTCCACAGGGTTCTGATATTAGGCCAGTACTATACAATCTCTTTCTCAAAGATATGGTGCTTGTAATAGAAAGAAGCGGAATCAAAATAATAAGGTAAGGATGACATTGGCAGTGTCTAGAAAGAAAGAGGCTCTCATTAAAACAGAAACCTATTTTAATTCCAACAATATTTAAAAGATGGTTAATTTACCCTTACTACATATATGTACAATGCATTTCATAGGTTCAACAACTTAAGTCATCCTACATAGAAACTTATACACAACTATGTACAACGACATAGCAATCAACCTTAGAAATCGTAATGTAAAAGTTAAAAATAGAAAAAAAAGAAATAGTCCTTATTTTATAGTACCACAATAGTATATTATTCAACGAGCACAAAATGATTGCTATTTTTCACGAGGGTGAAGTTTGCGACACGAGCTGCAAGCGAGTGTCGCAATTCACCCGAGTGAAAAATTGTAATTTTGTGCGAGTAGAATACTATACTTTGTCCACGTACTCCTCGAAAAAATTAGTAATAATCTGCATTTTCAACAATAAAAATAGTTATCAAAAGCGTTGACATAACATTTTCTGTGTTCACTGAAAACTGCATACTCACGTAAACGTCAACTATTTCACTTGACATCGATTCCATTCTTTTCTTTCACTCTGATAAAAATGAAATAGATAATTTATTAGAGTAAATATTCAATAAGTTGGGCATTATATTAAATATTAGTTTAATAATTTCCCTAAAAGTTATCTTAGTTACATAAAACCTAAAAATCTAATAACAATACTATCCTAACAATGCGAATGATAGTCTCAAGTTTGGACATACGTTTTGAGTATGACGTCATGCAGTGTATAATAAACCATTATACACACTAGTGAATAATAGGTATAATTATACTTCAGGAAGCACACGTATAATGAATGATTTATAGTACAGTCGTGGACAAAATATAATTACTCAGGGTACTGTCAAAAATTAGTCTCTGGCCACTCGGTCTAGTAGTCAGGTCATCCGAATGAGGTAACTAAAACTAACCTAAAACTTTATTTATATGGTCTAGCGAACGAGAGATACTCATCTTTATACTTTTCCATCGATTTTATAATGTCCACCTTACTAGCTGAAAATGTCCCTGCTTCAGATTCCTTTGATTCTTCAACATTAATTTTTGTAAAGCAAGAAGTAGATGAAATGATTGATGTGAGAAATGAACCGAAGCCTGTAGAGAATATACCAAAAGAAGAGAATAAATACATTACTGATCAAATAATAGATAAAAATGTTGAGGTTTCGCCAAAAGAAAATTTTTTAACACCTTGGTAAGATTATTACTAAACTATTATTTCTAACCATGGAGATCATTTTTTCTATCCTGAACTGTAGTCAATATATCGATTGGTTTTAAGCATGATCTGAAAAAAAGATCATTGTTTTTGATCTGTACAAGTATGCTCTTGAGGTGAAGATTTTGAATTAGAAATTTTCTCTGCTATCGTAGCATTTTTGTTATTACAGGTATTTGTAGCATATATATCAGGTAGCCAAGGAATGTAATTTTTCCATTAGTTAAAATAGTTTTGAGTTGTTATGACGTGTGATGTTTTCTATTTAATACAATAGAGATATTAAAGTATATAGTTTTCACTTGGAAATCACATAGACTAAGTTTTATAGTTATATGAAAATTCCTCAACACAACCCTTCAATGAAGTTTGAAGATAACAACATATTTTTATAACAGGTTCTCTCGTTCTGTCAAAACAGAAACAAATGAGGATATTAACAATGGAACTAACTCTCCAGTAAATATGTTTTCTATGCTTGGAGTAAAAAATGATTTGAATGAGATGAAAGTTGAAGAGGAAACAGGAGATTCTCATTTGATCAGACATAGGAATCATCATATGCAAAATGAAAACACTGAATGTATCAAACCTAAAAATGAAGAAGTAAGCGAGAAATGTGACCATCTGAAGAGTATGGATTGTATACATTCTGTCAAGGCTGAAATATGTGATAATATTGATGCAAATAAAGAGAGCAAATATATCATCAACCAAATTGAGGATTGGCCTAAGACAAATTTTTCAACAGCTTCGTAAGATTATTGTTTTATACTTTATCATCTTTGGTGAAGATTTTAGTTCGTTTCAAGTTGATCTAACAAAACTGTATATATAATATTATATATATATATATATATATATATATATATATATATATATATATATATATATATATATATATATATATATATATATATTTGAGTTTAAAAACGGACTTTATTAAACAGTTAACCTTTCGTCACGAAATTCATGACATTCAAAACTTTTGAAAGATTGAAATTAATTGTCATCAGTTACTAATGACATGCTATTCAGACCAATATCAGCAGTCATGTCTGCTATTATAAGATGGTAAGGGAAACCTCAGAAATTCTTACCAAATAATTAACAAAAGAGGTTCTTCATTATTTAATTTAAGGATGAATTTTAAAACTTGAAAAATCAGAAAACGTTACGGGAAACCGCAGAAACACTACCCACATAATGTACAAAACAGGTTCTCAATCAATTGATTTAAGGGTTTTTCTTTAAAAAAACTAGATTCGTGCTCCAACATCTCAGCACAATTATGAGAAAACGAAATAAAATACGAAGTAACTTTTCTGAATTAATATCCTCAATTGCAAGAACAGGTAATTAGCATCAATTCTTGAAATAAATTGACCTTTTTATACCCCCATGAAAAGCCATTATAATATTACACCCTTACACTTGAGTGAGGAGTCTCAAAAAGTGTATAAGAATCAACCCCACTTATCGTTGCTACCCTACTAGTTTATATATCTGTATTAGTAAAATAAGATGAGTGATTAATTATATATTGTAAATTTGAACTAAAGGATTGGTTATGCGTTATTTTGTAACGTTGATGCGATTGTTTTATTCATTTTTCATTGTAGGAAGTTTCACACTGTCGAAAAAGAAGAAAGAGAGGTTTTCAATAGCGAACGTGATAATATCAAAATCGAAGAAGGAGACATAAGTGAGATGCATTCTTCAATACAAATGGAACGAATCCCACAAAAAGGTGATCTTTCGAAGACTTTGAATTCAATCCATTCGAAACCAAAGATTCACAAATGTGACTTATGTGATTATAGCTCGTCACGAAAGGCAGACCTGCAAATGCATATAAAATCGGTTCATTTGAAACTGAGAAATCACGAATGTGACTTTTGTGATTACAAATCGTCACGAAAAGCGTTCCTACAAATTCATATAAAATCGGTCCATTTGAATTTGAAAAATCACAAATGTGACCGATGCGATTACAGTTCCTCACAAAAAGCTGACCTTGAAATGCATATAAAATCGGTCCATTTGAAACTGAAGAACTATAAATGTCATTTATGTGATTACACTTCTTCATGGAAAAGGGCACTTCAAACTCATATTAGATCGGTTCACTTGAAAATAAAAAATCATAAATGTGACTTATGCGATTTCAGGTCATCACAGAAAGCGGACCTTCAGATGCATATAAAATCGGTCCATTTGAAATTGAGAAACCACAAATGTGACCTATGCGATTACAGCTCGTCACAGAAAGGGACTCTTCGAAGTCATATAAAATCGGTTCACTTGAAACTAAAAAATCATAAATGTTACTTGTGCGATTTCAGCTCATCACGTAACGAACATCTTCAAGGTCATATAAAATCTGTCCATTTGAAACAAAAAAATCACAAATGTGACTCATGTCATTATAGCACGTCAAGGCGAAGGGACTTAAAATCGCATATGAAATCGGTCCATTTGAAACTAGAAAACCACAAATGTCACTTATGTGATTACAGTTCATTTCGGCAAGGGGACCTACAGATGCATATAAAATCGGTACATTTGAAACTGAGAAACCATAAGTGTCACCTATGTGATTACAGTTCGTCTCGTAA
This sequence comes from Cynegetis impunctata, assembly GCA_030704885.1. Lineage (NCBI taxonomy): Eukaryota > Metazoa > Arthropoda > Insecta > Coleoptera > Coccinellidae > Cynegetis > Cynegetis impunctata. The sequence goes on from JARQZK010004339.1 coordinate 1,193,860, forward strand.
GGGGGACCTTCAACGGCATCTCAAATCGGTTCACGCGACTAATGCGATTACATCTCGTCACTGCAAGCATTTAAAATCGGAAAATTTGTAAATTACACTAAATGACTTTTTAGATTTTTTTACTCCACAAAATCCAATTTTCTGTTATATTGATTCTGCCCATTTAGAACTAACGAGTTTCAATATGACTTAATGGGACGCTTCACAATCTCTCGTGCGATTGAAGACGAGAAATGCAAATCCCGTGTGCATGCTACGATCCATCGTTAATAGGCAGCGTAAGATGGAAAAAGTGTCATTTTCAATCGAAAAACACCTGTTTGAGTGCGTGTTTTGCTGGCCTTAAGGCATTTTATAATTTCAAGAGTTTGTTTCGGAAATGTACAACATATTTCGACGCAGCCACGAAATATTGCGTGAATTTAATAAATTGATTGAGAGAAAGGCTATTGAATAATGCGTCCAAGGAAGGTTGAATTTTGTCTCACGTGTAATTTCTGAACAAACACAAAGATGAGAGTATTAAGCGTGACGAAAGATTTTGAAATACTCTTCCTTAATGTGGGTACACATTTACTATTCACGAAAAAACCTTCATTTCGGTAATAAACTTAAGTTTAACGAAGTTTAAAGCCATTTTTTAAATATTATTTCAATAGCGCGCGAAAACAGCTCGCATGTGTCATGGCGTCGGTCTGACGTCACGCTTAGGTAAACATATCATTGTGTATATGCGTAGCGAAGAAAGTAAACAAAACATCATATTAATTCGTGTAATAAAAATGAAAGCCAAAAATTATGAGTGCGGTACCGCAGTGTAAAAACACATCAATAAGAACACTCTACAAAGTATTTGTACATGTTGCAAACAAGAAAATAATAAGTAATTAAAGCTCGCACGTCGAAACCCGAACTATATATATATATATATATATATATATATATATATATATATATATATATATATATATATATATATATATATATATATATATATATATATATATATTTGCTCTGGGCAAATCTTGCACTTTACTGTACAAATGTTTCCTTCCCGTTTCAGTTGCACATAACTTATTGATCATCCCCATATGTTGGTCTTGAAGACCTAAAATAATTGAAATTAATTAGAACAAATACATACACATTCACTTGGTTATTCATCAGATTTTAGGTGTTTTCTATGAGGAAAAATACTACTAGTACTAGTAGGTGCTTATTACTTACAGAAATGCAGTTGTTTTATCGGGTCTTAAAATGTTATTAACTCTAAAATAGCAACTTACAAGCTGTGAGGGAGCTAACCACAAAAATAAACAATGTTAAGTTCATTACAAAAATAACCTATGAAAGTAAAATCAACTCGCATGAGTTCGAAATGGGTTTGATTACATCTAGGATGTATCTAGGGTAAAGATAAATACAATTTACTTACAAGGAAGTTCTCACGTTTCTAAACTCAGACGAGCAAAATTCTTCATTTGTTGGGAGGAAATCGCCCAACATTAATACATCAATCCTGGGCAAATTTGAGCTATTTGCCATAACAAAGCTTGGTTCCATTGTTATAGTAGAGTGGAGTCGATAAACCACACGTAAAATAATAAAAAATCAATCCAAATGCGTAATCAGTAGTATTCACAACAACAAAACACATTGAATGAGAGTATTGACAGCAGAGTTTACCTAAGCGTGACGTCATGCTCTGTGATTGGTGTTTCAGTCAGAATGGCCGATTGCAGTATTCTAATGTTTTATTTTATTGAAAATATTAATAATCTCAATTTTTTAAATGAAATTAAAGCATTGTTTTAAATTTTTTAATATGAATTTTCGCCTAAAAGCATTAAATCGACAATTTTTTGATACTGTCGTCATGCCTATTGCCAAAGAAAGACTGATAGCTTCTTTACGTTATTTAGATACTATTTGAAATATCGCTATCATTTTTCAGTCATTTATTTTATCTTTGTTCTCTTTTTGACTCACACTGCAATTAGTATATTATGTTTAAATAATTTGCTACACTATTTTCCACACTCGAGGATTGAATTTTATGTGATAGCGAAAAAATTTTTCTCTCGTTCATTCCAATAAAGAAACATAGGTAATTCGTCACCTGTACTTGATCGTCGAAACTTCATAGTTTTAGGTTTAGATTCGTTTCTTCTTATACCTACTAAATGTCTCTGTTGTGATTTTCGCCCTACCTTGACAGGTTAATTCTTACCTTTACATTAACTCTATTCTTTATGTAAGCTATGCTTTAAGTTCTTTTGACTTGATTAAGTTAAACAAAATAGTGATAAAAAACAAAATATATAATTTCTCAATTATCGTTAATATAATATTTGAATAATAAAATGAGTTTTTGATTCTGGTAGTTTCCTTTATTTTTTTAGTCATAGTTTTTAATTACTGCAACTACACTTTGAGCCAAAATAATTTGACAACGAAATTAATATATTGATTAAGATTTTCCTATTCTGCAAAAATATGCAGACGTTTGTGCTTTAATAGTGTAAAATTCATAAAATAAAATTTTAAGAACAAAACTGATTACGTTATGAATATTCTATAATGAGAAGTATTACCCTATAAAATAACTCCATAGCAAAGAAGTAACTGAAAGTTTGCGAAGTAAATGTTTATTAGTACGTCACGGTATTAATTGAATAAACAAATGACGGAATTCAATTTTCAAGTTATTATTATGGGTTGCCAATTCAAGTGTTTGTTCAAATGTTACCTCAGATCCTCTGTTACTGACCGAACATAAATAGACGACACCGTTACAAACGTCCATTAGTAAATGTAAGAGGCTTCTTGGAGGTGAAAGCGAAAAATATGTTAGGAAAATCATTATCTAAAGTAATAAATAGAAAGGGATCCAGAATGCTTCAAAAGAGCAGTTTATCTACTTTTTTGTTGTAGGAAATCAAGTTAACTCCTGATGATAACGCTGAACTTTTTGAAAAACTTTACGGGTAATTTTACTTTAACTATAGAAAATCATATTTTTTTAAATAAAAATCGACATAGATTTTATTCTCAAATGAGTAATCTCATGTCAATATTCTTTGTGAGTTTCTCAGTGGAAACGTAATTCCAAGATGCCCGAAATTAAGATCGTAGCGCCGGAACGGCTAATATCGGTACTAGAGCATGGGAGATTAGGTGTTTGTTTACATTGGTTGTAATGGTATTTACGTTCATTTCGTTTTGAGTTTTCGAACATTTATCGTCGTAATTTGTGTTTTTTTTTGGAAATTGTTTTTATCATTGAACATGAAAATCAATAATAAAATAAAGTAGAGGACGAATAAATTAATTGGTTGAAGGAACTATGTATACCTCATGAAAAGGCTGTATGATAGAACACCTATTTATTTAAAAAATAAAAAAACTTTCAAAAGTTTCAAGAAAACATCTCTGACATGTCTACTTTCATTACGAACTGAAGAATTTGTGAGTATAATCGACAAAACTAAGTACTTACCAGCTAAACTGAAAGAAACAACATGAAATAAAAGAAGAATTAATATGAATACTCTGCTTGAATGGTTTGAACGTAATAAGTTATAATATTTTTTGAAATTTCCTGACGTATAACAGCTATCCTAAAAGTACGGTGGACTTCTGAGAGTCTGGTTTTTTTGATAGAATCTCTGTTTTCCTTATATAATTGAATATTTTAGTTTTTACCTAGCTATAGAGTCCAGATTTATTTCATATTCTTGATGTTATGATAAACTGTTATTTTGGTTATGCAAATAAACATCATTCGTTATTATTATTTGAATAGTATCTCTGGTTGTTACATGAAAGGAAATACAATAATCTAGAATCTCTGGATGATGGCCCAGGTTCAGATTCCGATAGAAGTGGAAGATTTTTCGTTAGAATAGCATTGAACTTCAAAAACTCTACGTTTTCGGTTAGCTGAAAATTGCACATCATTAGTTGGTATAATTCTATATGGAAAAATCCACAAACTTACTGCAGGGAAAATAATTATTCTCAGTAAACTGTAAAGAACAACTCTCTTATGTACAGACATTTTTTTTCAATCTTCAAGTTATGAATCCACACCTTTCTTCTGTCCATCATGTTTCCCAACTTTGTTTGGAATGCAACTTTGAATTGTCCAGCTTAAGAAAAGGTATGTAAGCTATATTCGGTTTTTTTTGCCCAATATGAACAATAGAATACACAACAATAGTGATTCATATCTTCTGAACGTTTATAAACGGTCCAAAATACAATTAAAACTCAACAACTTCTCATATAAAATACACGTAAACAGATGTAAACAAAGCAATCTATCTCCCATGCTCTAGTTTATATTCGACACCGGTAGGGGGCGTATCGCTTATTATGTTTTTCCTATATAAGTAGATATTTAAATTCACCTATCGTACTTATTTCTTCAAGAATGCTTCTCTTTAAATAAATTATGATTCAGAAGGTAATATCCTAGGTCCCATCTATATAAGAACAGATAAAATATCTGGCAGACTACCGGGACATTGCTCAATTTGTCCATATAAATCTTAAATATCTATGAATTTGTCCTGTGGAAACAATCAACAAAAGAAGAAAAAATTATTTGCCATCGATGAAATAAAGTAGAATTTTAAATTTTATGGTACCACAGAATGGAGTTAGTTTGTGAACTGTCAAATACATGGCCCTAACTAGCAGGAAATACCCATATCATAGAGATATATCTCTATGGATAATGGATATACCCAGCTGAGCTGACTTGTTCTTGCTGACTAGTGAAGAGGAAGACAGTGAAGAGAAGAGTGAAGTAATAACAATAACAATAACATAACATGGTCTAGTTTCTAGATGCCAGGTCATTCAACTGAGACAACTAAGCATAAAATTTAATTCCAACTCGAATCACTTCATCTACACCGAGGTCGACATTTGCTTACACTTACAATTTTTATATGTTGTCATCTATTTTATAATGTATTCCAGCTTTCTTGCTGAAAATGTCCATACTTCAGGCACCCTTGAGTCTGAAAATTTCAATTTTGTAAAGCAAGAATTAGATGAAATGGTTGATGTTATAAATGAGCCGGAGTCTGGATATAGCATACCAAAAGAAGAGAATGAATATAACACAGATCAAATAGTAGAAGAAAATGGCTATGTTTGGTCAAAGGAAAATGTTGGTACATCTTGGTAAGACAAGATTACTATTAAACTGCTACTTCTAACTACGGGGATAATTTCTTCTCTACCATGAACATAATTGCTCTGTATTCAATATATCGATTGGTTTTAGCTTGGTGATCTAAAATGATATATATATATATATATATATATATATATATATATATATATATATATATACATATATATCGATCTATATTGCAGGTACTCTCATTCTTCAAACACAGAAACAAATGAGGATTTTAACAATGGAAATTACTCAGTACAGATATTTCCAAAGCTTGGAGTAAAAAATGAGTTGAATGAGATGAAAGTTGAGGAGGTAACACACGATTTCTGTCTGATCAGAAACAAGAATCAGGACATGCAAAATGAAATTACTGAATGTACCAATAATGAAGACGTAAGTCAGATGCTCTATTCAAAATATCAGAATCTATCCCAAAACCTTCTAAGGAACATGAATTCTGTCAATTTTGTTAGGACCGAAACAAGTGAGGATTTGACCACTTATATAGTGACATAAGCTTATAATTTTTTTACATCTCTACTCTTCTAGTTGAAAATGTTGATACTTCAGAGCCCCCTGAATCTGAATCATTGAATTCTGTAAAACAAGAAATAGATGAGATTGTTGATGTTAGAAATGAACCTATGTTGGGAGAAAGTGTTCCGAACGAGAGTAAATGTATCATTTATCAAATGATAGATAAAAATGGAAAGATTTGGCCTGAGGAAAATTTCTTAACTACTTGGTAAGATTATTATTAAATCATTATTTCTTTAAATGTAGGTCCATTCTCTATATCTTCTCAAGATAATGAATGGAACATCATTGTTCAATAAGATAAATAAGTTTGATAGGAGCTCTCTTACCAGGTTTTCTACCTGGAAATCACATAGTTAGTCTTATGGTTAAATGAACATTTCTTAATAAGATCCCCCCCAATAAAAATGTAAGAAATATATTGCTTATTACAGGAACTCTCATAATGACAAGATAGTAACAAGCGAGGACTTCAACGCTAATGAAGAGAGCAAATATAGCATTAATCAAATAATAGATGAAAATGGCCAGGTTTGGCCTAAGGAAGATTTTTTAAAAGCTTGGTAAGATTGTTATTGAATTATTATTTCAAACAATTGTCATAATTCATTTCATCATCAACTTTTGTCAAGATATATCTTGGTTTCAAATATTAGCATAATGATCTAAAAACCAGTTTTGATTATAAATATATATATATATATATATATATATATATCTATATATATATATATATATATATATATATATATATATATATATATATATATATATATATATATATATATATATATATATATATATATATATATATATATATATATGTTAAATACTGGGGTTGATACACACAAATAAGAATAACTATTTAAACCAGTTCCGTTTATTGCTCCATACGTTAACAACTTGTTCATACGTTCAAGCATACTCGACGACTCCCCGACTTCAAACTCGTGCGCAGTAATTCTCTACTGCTTCATTGGTAAGGCGCATGTCTGCTTTCTACCACTCGTCCGTCCTGACGTGACAAATGATGGGGTGCATAAAGGGGATGTATAGGGATACCGTTAACACGGCCATCCTGTGATTAGTGCGTCCTCGCACTGTGTCTATCTGTAAGCATCAAGTACGAAACAGAATTTTCGTTATGTCTAAATCAACTACATAAAATTTTTTTTTTTTATCAAGTGGTATTGCCATTTCTACCACTTCATCTTATGTCAGTCAAAGTTTTCATAGAGTTTCACTATATAACATTTTCAATTCATAGCCACAAATTATGTAATATGGTACCTACTACCTTTAAAACATACTGATATCTTCTGCTTACTTCAACTTATATCAGAGTTTTACTATATGATATAACATTTTCTATTCATTGCTGTAATGTAATGGTACCTACTACCTTTAAAACATACTTTCACTACCCTTTTTAAACCTAGTGGTACTGCCACTATTTCATGTCTTGTGTGATCGCCACAAACATATAAGGCAACGTGAGATCGTCAAGTTTCTCTTTTTATTCAAGCGGAGTGGGATCGCCACCTCCTACTTTTTCATAAATTTTTAATGATACTTCATTTTGTTTTTAACCTAGTGGATTCACCACTAATCCATTTTTTAAATCTTTCACCATGCATGATATCGAAAAGAAAAGACAACAAAAATAAATGCAATACATCTGTATTACATTGCATTCAATAAACCTCAGGTTGCATTGCAATCGACACATAACTAATAAATTATTCAAAACGGCACCAATAATAAAGGTAATTCATCTGTATTACATTGCATTCAATAAACTTTAGGCAGCATTGCAATCATTCACGTAACCAATCAATTATTCAAAACGAATCATCCAGCAAATCAATTCAATTCAACAAAAATCATAAAAGTATTAATATACAAACATCACTAATCTTACTCTTCGTTTATGTTGTGGCAGGCCACGATCGTAATTACTCATGAGCGGCTACCGTCATCTGTCGACCTTGTTTATGTAGCACATATCTTTCGTTACTAGAGCACAAATAGTGTAAGGCCCTTGATATTTGTCCCTTAATTTCACTCCGCCGGCAAACTGAGAATACTCTGCAGCGACAAGGTCACCTGCTGTAAACAAGTTGGCTCGAGGTAGTGTAGATAGTCAAATTGCTGAGCTGGATGGTTTCCACTGTTTCTTATTTTATTTCGGGCATCTGCGACATCCTTATTTGGGTCAATAATATTATTAGTTGGCAGTGTGTCACCCAAAAACAGCTGTGTAGTCTCGCTAGTCTAGGAATTATTCCAAACTGAAGTACTTTTGGTGAGTATTCTGTCATCGAAGTTGAAGATTATAAGCATAACACTCTCAATATGATTTATTTTAACAGGAACGCTATTCAAGTTCTTTATAGTAAACACTTTTTCGATGGCAAGCTCGTTGTTATGTAGTTCAAGCCCATCGCATTTTTCTCAATTCTAAGGCAAAGTCGTCTAATCACTTCCCATCCCATAATAAGATCGATATCGCTTGGCATAACAATATCGGGAATAACCATAAAGTATATTTCTAGGGTCAGGGTCGGCAGTACAGCTATTAAATCACAACTCCCAATAGTGTAAACAACTTGCGTTCCGAGAGCCGAAAATGCATGTACTTTTTTTATTGGGTTTAATCTCACTGTTTAGTTTATGTTAAGCATGCTAAGAATTTCATTCCAAGCTATCATGGAATCTGCTGACGCTGAGTAATTTCTGGTTACGGAACTCGGTTAGTGACTCACAATTTCGACTTTTTAGCGTTTCTTTCTCGGGAAAAGCAACAATTAAGTCATTACAGAAAACTTTTGTCAGGGTCGAAGCTGGTTAGCTTAAATGATGTGAGCGCTAGTGTCGACATCAACGGCTGCGCAGTAATTCCATCTTTTCCAGATGTGCTAGGCGTTGGCGTATAACACGTCGACGACGCCATCTTGGACTGACGACTCAATTCTAATAATTGTTGTTGGCTAGCTACCAAGTTGACTAAGGTTTCTTGACATTGTAATTTAGTTCGTTTTGGACTTACAGAACCGACAATCTTCCTCATCAGCCACAACACTTTGCTCAGACACTTCACTGTCATGACGAATATGAATTTCATCTTTCATTTTAACTATATAATATTAATGATCATTTATGGCCACAGGGTACACACGGGAACATCCCACTTCTGATGTTAAATACTAGGGTAAATGTTAAATACTGGGGTTGATACACACAAATAAGAATAACTATTTAAACCAGTTCCGTTTATTGCTCCATACGTTAACAACTTGTTCATACGTTCAAGCATACTCGACGACTCCCTGACTTCACACTCGTGCGCAGTAATTCTCTACTGCTTCATTGGTAAGGCGCATGTCCGCTTTCTACCACTCGTCCGTCCTGACGTGACAAATGATGGGGTGCATAAAGGGGATGTATAGGGATACCGTTAACATATATATATATATATATATATATATATATATATATATATATATATATATATATATATATATATATATATATATATATATATATACAGGTTGTCCTAATGCCATGGGCCACTATTGCTATCTCGGTAACTATAATAAGTACAAGGTTGGTTAAATTAGATAAAATGTGCAGTTTTTGGAGAAAATTGACAATCCGGTTTCAGATTTGAAAAAAAAAAATTCTATCTCGAGCTACGGGGGTTATTCGAAAAATTGCTCAAAACTATTTGATCGAATATCTCAAAAAGTATAATTTTTACAAAAAATTAGTGAAGGAAAAAATTTATGCATTTTAGACGTTCTTCAATTTGGTATTTTTTGTAAAGAAATCTGTTTCGTCTAGTTTTCGAGATATGACCATCAACTTACTTATTTTAAATACGGACCTGCATTTTTCATTCCAAATTTTTGGAATCGGGCAACATTCATCCCTCGGGCCAGAGGCCCTCGGGCCGAATGTTTCCCTCAGGGCATAAGGATCTATATAACGCACTTGGTACATAAATAACTATTTGATAACCCAGGGCATTTGAAGGGCATTTTTTAGCTCCTTTTTAGTGGTAGGTCTCTCACTGTTTCTGGTTTTGTTTGTTTTGTGCTGGGATGAAGAAACATATTTATTTAAACGTATTTACTCTTTTTACAATATAATACTGTATTAGACACATGCAGGCATACATGTTATGCTTAGGTGTCAGAAAGGAAATGTTTGTTACATTGAAATAGTTATCGTATAGTAAATTATGTGAACATTGTAACAATATGTATTTTTGAACGAAATATTATTATAAATATTATATATATATATATATATATATATATATATATATATATATATATATATATATATATATATATATATATATATATTACTCTTGCTTAGCGAATATAGTAACCACCTTCGGGTGTCAGGACGTACGAGTTCTCGTTGCCGAAATGTTTTCTTCTATCTGTAAGATGTGGTTCATTTGTTTCCGACTGGTGGCGCTGTGTCATATTTATATGCCATATAGTCACTGGAAGGAAAATATAACGCCGTTAGAAATATTTGGTTGGTTATCACTTTCGATGGATGGATGATACTGATGAGCCCCAAATAAGGGCGAAACAGACTGTCTATCATTTCCATTGATTGTGATAAACAACTTAATGTTTCTAACATACACCATCCAAGGTATATGGAGGCATTTCGATGTTTCGTGAACTCGTATAACCAGCTCCGCTAGGAGGTTTGTTTGATTAGTTTCAAATAAATGTCCTAGTTCACTTCATTATATATATATATATATATATATATATATATATATATATATATATATATATATATATATATATATATATATATATATTTATATATATAAAATATAATATATTATATAATATATACAATATATATAATATATATATATATATATATATATATATATATATATATATATATATATATATATATATATATATATATATATATATATATATATATATATATTCTATATTTTTTATGCATGGTCGAATATTTCGAAACTATTCAATTTGTTCTTTTCCCAGCCGCACTGAGAAAAGGAGTCAAAAATATACTTCAATCCCGGATCTTTAAAACAAAGCCTTACAGTCTACTCACGCAATTGATATGTATATGAACAGATCCAACCACAAAAACTACAAAATAAACGATTATATTCAATTAAAAATTAATAACAAATGAGAAGATAAAACATATATTGATAGAAAAATGTATAACAAATGTTGAAAGCAATGATTATCAGATTATATCGAAATAAGTAGAAATATCGGTGTTAGGCATATCGTATCTCAGTTTTTCTAAATTTTGTTGTTATAGTCTGTATCGATCTTTTTTCAATAGGCAATGAGCGATATGCTCGTCAAGAACAAATGCCATAGTTAATGATGTGAGAGTTCAGTGTGACACCCAAGAACCTCATAGACTCAGAAATTGGAATGGGCCTCATAAGTGGTGACTCATAAATGTCATTTTTTGGAAACACCATCAGACCATTCTTTTCTCGTTTGAGTTTTAATGAATTGCTGGAACGCCACCGCGCCATTGCAGCAGCGACACGGGTACAATCCCTGAATAGATCCGCAAATGGACACTCGCTAGCTCACGGTCGTGTCGTCGGCATACTGGTTAATAGATCCTTCCATCCGCCTCATCGTAAAGACCATTGACGTATAATATAAGCACCAGTGGCCCTAAGATAGAACCCTGTGGCACACCCTGATCAAGTTTTACCCTGTTTGAAAAGTGGTTGCTACTATTTGTAACAATATATACAATTTGTGTACCACCTTCAAGATAAGACTATAAGTCCTCATTAGCCCCACGAATGTCAAAGCTTTGACAGCAATAACTTATAATATCCTCTGACAAATGTCTCTCTTAAAGATTGAATGTAGAATTACCAAGAGTTTTCAAAATACAATATGATGCCAATCAGGATGCCGAACCACCAGCTACAAAAAAATAACCTACTCAGATATTGTTGAAGTCTCCTTATATTATACCAATGCAAATAAAATTATGACCAAAGTGAATGAATTTAAAATTGCCGTTGGGAATAGGATTCCATTATTGCTCTACCTATATGAAATCCTGGCTAAATGACAATTATCCACATGGTAGATTTTCTAATGATAACTACATGGTATTTTGGAAGGATCGCACCAACACTAGAGAGAGTGGAGAGTCCTTACTTGTAAGAAATGAACTTCTGTGAGTTTTTATCCCACTGTCCATTGACTCCATATACATAATAATGCAAGAAGATATTTACTCTTTTGTGCATTTATCGTCCCAGTTACATTACTAATGATAACATTGTGACACTTGTTAATAAGCTAAAATCGTTTTACTGAATGGTTACACCATTCAATGCATTTGGAGACTTCAACTACTAAGAAATATCTGGACAATAACCTTTTACATGTTGATAAACTTTCCAACTAGAGTCTATATTTTTATTAGTAGAAATCAGATGATACAAGATAAATTACCAATTATAAATTTGAACTACTGGATTATTTGTTGATGTTATTGTAACATTGATCACATTCTTTTTTCATTGTAGGAACTTTCACTCTGTCAAAATGGAAAGAAGAGATATTTTTGATAGCGAAGGTGGAAGTATCAAGAGCAGAAAAAAAGGGCAAAAAATGATACAGATGGAACGTAGCCCACAAAAATGTGACATTTTAACGACTTTGGATTCAATCTATTCTAAACCAAAGAAACACAAATGTGATTTATGCGATTACAGTTCGTCACTGCAAGCGAACCTTCAAAGGCATATAAAATCGGTCCATATGAAACTGAGAAACCACAAATGTGATTTATGCAATTATAGTTCCTCTCATAAAGCAGACCTTCAAAGTCATATAAAATCGGTCCATTTGAAACTGAGAAACCACAAATGTGATTTATGCAATTACAGTTCATCTCATAAGGGAGACCTCCGAGGTCATATAAAATCGGTCCATTTGAAACTGAGAAATCACAAATGTGACTTATGCAATTACAGTTCATCTCAAAAAGCAGACCTTCAAAGTCATATCAATTCGGTCCATTTGAAACTGAGAAACCACAAATGTGACTTATGCAATTACAGTTCCTCTCATAAAGCGGATCTTCAAAGCCATATAAAATCGGTACATTTGAAACTAAAAAATCATAAATGTGACTTATGCGATTATAGTTCGTCACAGAAATCGGACCTTAAAAAGCATTTCAAATCGGTTCACTTGAAACTGAAAAATCATAAATGTCACTTATGTGATTACAGTTCGTCACAAAAAGTGGCCGTTCAAATGCACATAAAAGCAGTCCACTTGAAACTGAAAAACTACAAATGTGACGTATGTGATCACAGCTCGTCACGAAAAGCGGACCTTAAAATGCATATAAACTCGGTCCATTTGAAACTAAGAAATCACAAATGTAATTTTTGCGATTACAGTTCGTCACAAAAAGGGGACATTCAAAAGCATCTAAACTCGGTTCATTTGAATCTGCGAAACCATAAATGTGACTTATGCGATTATAGATCGTCACAAAAAGGGGACCTTCAAAAGCATCTGAAATCTGTCCATTTGAAACTGAGAAACCACAAATGTGACTTATGCAATTACAGTTCGTCTCAAAAAAGTGCTCTTGAAACTCATATAAACTCGGCACATTAATAAATTGAATAACAGTATATTTTTGTGATTAGTGTCATCTACTCAACGTTATTTAGCTACCGGACGTTATTTTGATTACTTCGGCGATTTCAAAAACCATCTACGGTTGAATTCTGAAAAATCGTACTGAATTAGGTCTCACGTATAATTTCTGAACAAAACTCAAAGATGAAAGATTAGGTACAAGTACCCAAGAAAGAATATCATTCATTTTATCTTTCATATCATTTTGATTACTCTACAATTTATATATATATATATATATATATATATATATATATATATATATATATATATATATATATATATATATATATATATATATATTGAACGATATGGATGAATTATTTATTTCATAGAAATTTTTTATAGAAAAGAAACAACTGTATTTTGTTAATTTTACAAGAAAATAACTGGTTTCTCACTGTTGTGATTTTGTATGGTAATTTTTAGTTTTACATTAATCATATCCTTTTAAAGCTAAGTTATTAAAAATATAAACATGAGTTTTAATACTGATTAATATTTGATATTTAATAAAACGAGACGTCTTTGGTTGTGGTTGTTTTCCTCTTTATTTTTTATGCGTAACTTGCATGAAAATACGACAACGAAATTAATATAATGAACGATATTTTCATATTGTGCGAGAATATGTTGAAGTCTGTGCCTATTTTGCGATAACTTTATTGTGTAAATTTTATAAAATAAAATTTGCAGAAGAAAATTGTATCTTAACTGATTCCGTTATGAATATTCCATTCGAGTGAGAAGTGTTACCTAATAAGATAACTACATTGCAAATAAGTAACTGAAGTAACTTATTGATTGGGCCGATACTTGATGAAAATCCATTATAATATTTTCAATAAAACTGCACAGTTTTTGATTTTCACTATATTTTGTTAACATGACAATTGTTTCGCCATTGACTTCTTCCGATGTATAATACATACTGAGGAGTATGTATTACACACAGGGCTGGCCTAAGGCGAAAATTGCAAGTGTGCTAGACTCAAATTTTATGCCCATGCCGGGGGTCTGGTGGGGTATGGTATATTTGAAATTTAAGGTCCAAAAACACAGTTTTTGTGCCTTGTAAAACATTAAATTTATGTATCAAAATATGATTCATTATTGATTAACTTGATATGTTCAGTACCTACTCTTACTTACTATAACCACAATTATGTCAAATAAACTAATGAAAGCTTAACTCTTCATTGTTCTTGTGAACATAAGAGAGTTGTTCTTTGCAGTTTACTGAGAATAATTATTTTCCCAGCAGTAATTTTGTGGATTTTTCCATATTGAATTATACCAACTGATAATGTGCAATTTTCAGCTAATCGAAAACTTAGGGTTTTTGAAGTCCAATGCTATTCCAACGAAAAATCTTCCACTTTTATCGGAATCTGAACCTAGGCCATCATCCAGAGATTCTAGATAATTGTATTTTCTTTCATGTAACAACCAGAGATACTATTATAATAATATTAATAAATAATGTTTATTTGCACAACCAAAATAACAGTTTATCATAACATTAAGAATATGAAATAAAACTTGACTCTATAGCTAGGTAAAAACTAAAATATTCAATTATATAACCAGGAAAAACAGAGATTCTATAAAAAAAAACCAGACTCTCAGAAGTCCACCGTATTTTTAGGAGAGCTGTTATACGTCAGGAAAATTCAAAAAATATAATAACTCATTACTTTGAAACAATTCAAGCAGATTATTCATGTTAATTCTTCTTTTATTTCATGTTGTTTCTTTCAGTTCTGCTGGTAAGTACTTAGTTTTGCCCATTATACTCAAAACCTCTTCAGTTGGTAATGAAAGTAGACATGTCAGAGATGTTTTCTTGAAACTTTTGAAAGTTTTTTTACTTTTTAAATAAATAGGTGTTCTATCATACTGCCTTTTCATGATGTCTACACAGTTCCTCTAACCAATTAATTTATTCGTCCTCTCCTTTATTTTATTATTGATTTTCATGTTCAATGATAAAAACTCAGTGTAAATTTCAACTTGATGTAGGTAGGTTATCTACTGTTGAACAGAGATAATATTGTCCTCAATCGAAACACAATTAACCACTGGAAAATACGAAGTCCAAAAAAACACAAACTACGAAGCTAAACGTTCGAAAACTCAAAATGAAATGAACGTAAATACCATTACAAACAATGTGAACAATCCGTTAATGGCCCATGCTCTAGTACCGATATTAGCCGTTCCGGCGCTACGATCTTAATTTCAGACGCCAATTGGCTAGAAAATCAAAGCCGGGGGAGGAAGGCAGGAAAATAAGTCACAACACTTTCCGCGTCCCGCCACGAGACGACTGTTCTACCGACCTTGGTTAAGGGCATCAGACTCATTGGGGTAGCCAGGTAGATCTTCGGTATTACATTGAATTTTAACTGTAATTTTAAGACACAATTCCTCCTATAGTCGGCGGCAAATCATTGGAAGCTTGGGATTTTTAGTTGTGTGAATTAATTTTTCAATCCACAAACTGGCAACGACACTGGGCGAGGGGTGTAGAGGGCAGTGTACAGCTGTTTAGTGTCCAAGTTTCCAATGATATGCCGGCGAGTATGGTTTAAATATTTCTGCCCAATATTTAAATCAGTTTCTGAAAATTTTCCAAATTTATAATTTTTTTTTTACAAAAATTGGTCAATTTAATGCCCCTCCAGAAGGCTTGAGTGTGCGGCTGCATACTTCGCACACCCCTTAGGCCGGCCCTGATTACACATATCGTTTGATGTCCATTTTCAACACATTGCGTGCCATCGTTAAAATCGAGAAAACAGTCCTAGAGGCCAAACCACATTTTAGTAATATTTATATGTATAAGCTAAAATGAATGTTTTTCTGGCAGATTTGTGTTTTTTTGTAATTTTGAGTTATTTTTTTGTAGTATTTCAGTGTCTCTCGTATATGAGCGACGTGGCCCTGTAGAAAAAAATGCGCGCTGCTGGCCATGTCTCTCAAATATGATCGACGCATGTTTTTCAGTTTTTTCTCTTTTCTTGCAAGTTTGACGATTGAAAACTGAACGGTTTGTGTTGCGTCGCAATAGGGATCTAATTTATCTGCTATATTTTTATGTTTGTGTATTTTCTATTATCCTATCATGAAATTTTTTTCGGAGTATCAGACCCTACAGACAATTTCGTTCTCTTGTATATTTTATAGTTTTATGTTTATCTATTGTATATTTCATTGTATCACCATATTTATAACGGATTATTAGAACCTACAGTCTAATACCTCTGTCACAAGAAAAAATTCGTCGCACTCGTCGCAGGTGTTCCTTGTGCTATGCGAAAATTCAGAAGGAAACAGGACGTACACTTCCAAAAACGAAAGCCAAATTGACTCACAATTATTGTGACAAGTGCCCTGGACAGCCGCCAATGTGTGCGTTATGTTTTAACGAAAAACATTAAGTTTTCCGGTATTTAATTTTCGTAGTTAAAAAAAATTTTTTGCTTTGTTTTGTTAATTTCTGAACATGAGTTTTCAAAGTGAGTTTTGTGTTGATATTTTTTGTTAAGTTCTAAATATGTATAAACTTTTTCAGAATGAAATTTTGTGTTGATATTTCGTAAAATAAATATTTTTTCAATTTTTTTTGTGTTAAATATATCTTTCCGATTTCGCTAAAACCAAGACGTATATTACTTTGCCTAGAGGCCACGCTCATGATTTCCCATAAGAAATACACGGTAGCGGGTGTTATATTTGATATACATGGCCCAACAGTGAGAGATGTGCATCTCTCAAAAATGAGCGACGTGGCCCTCTGCGACATTTGGGTGTCTCTCATATATGAGCGACGTGGCACGCAATGTGTTAATAGGGTTAAAACACAACACAAATCTGATTGTTGCTGAGGTGACCCATCGCCATCTTATAAACTCCTGAACTTTCAAATTTTGAAGTGATATCTTTGGCAATGAATAAAAATCCTGAGAGTTTTGTCTTAGGTTTGAAAGCAATTTTAATATTACATTTAGGTATGACATAAGCAACTTTTTCCTAAAATATAATATTAACATTGCTTTCAAACCTAAGACAAAACTCTCATGATTTTTATTCATTGCCAAAGATATCACTTCAAAATTTGAAAGTTCAGGAGTTTATAAGTTGAATTGTCCTGTATGTAAAGGAGTGTATATAGGTCAGACTGGTCGATCGTTCAAGACAAGATTTAAAGAACACCAACAATCTTTTTTGAAAAATAAAACGGATTCAACGTTTTCAAATCATTGCCGTGAAAACCACCACCCATTTCCACAAATAGATAATTTTCAAATCATGCACAAATTACCGAAAGGAACCAAACTTACTTACTTAGAATCATTAGAAATTTTTAAACTCAATCATAATGCAAAAGATATCTTGCTGAACGACCAGATTGACTTGATATCTTCTCCTATATTTAGTGTATTCAAACAATAACGATTTTTCTAAAGAACATTGTATTGTACCAATTTGGGAAATCCACTCGATTAGCCCTTCTTGAAATATGTTCCTCTTGTCTATTTAGGTACCTGCAATAATTCTTTCCCACCCGTAAGCGCAAATCTATAATTATGTACCTATTCAGTTCTTAACTCAATGTACCCGATGATGGTCTAGTGACCGAAATTGCAATCGCAGTGTTATATTTTTCAAAATATTTTGTGATAATTCAAATTTAGTTTTGCTCATCATTTTTTTTCATTTTAATTCATTTTGGATCCAATTAAAATTTTTATAAAATTATATTTATTTTAACTACACTAATATTAAATAAATCCGATGGACGATGAATCAACTCTGTGGTAGTTCATATTTATATTAAAAATTAAATAATAAGAAAACAACTTGTCTAAAAACCACAAAATGAAAATAACTTTTTATTCGACTAGTTTCGCCTGTTACAGCATTATCAAGACTGATATAGTCTTGATAATGCTGTAACAGGCGAAACTAGTCGAATAAAAAGTTATTTTCATTTTGTGGTTTTTAGACAAGTTGTTTTCTTATTATTTAATTTTTAATACACTAATATTTATATCTCTATTTTAAAATTCAGTATTGAAAAAAATTAGTTTCAAAACTCTTAAGTTTTTCGAAAATAATACAAATCGCTTAGACTAAAACAGAATTTACTTATGTATGTGCATATACTAACATTCTGTTACAACCACAAGGACGAAGCGTCCCTAGTTTTTACCACAATTCAATAAAACATTCAGTCATGTCAATAAGTTGTTTTCTTTCTAAGCTTTTACTAATGATCCACCTTTGAAATCTTCTTCCTAATCATTAACCTTAATCCTTAATATTATTTGTGAATATACAAACAACAAAATATTATGGAAATAAAGGGCATTTATACCAAATCATAACTAAATAAGTTACCAGTTAACTTGCACAGAGAAAAAGTTGCTCACTTTGGTAAATTTAGATTTCTCTTGTAATCTATTTACTGAATCCCAAACTTCTTCAACTTCTGCTTCTCTAAGTTGGATTCATCGACATCAATGTCGAAAAGTGGAAAATATTCATCCAACCACAATGCTGCTATTATAGTCAAATGAATCAATTTTAGTTTTCACATCATAAACCAATATTACTAATTCAAAAGAAAAACATGGAATTAAAAAGAATTTTATTTGAGACAACAAAAATGTTGCATCCACAGATTGCAAATCCCATCTCAGAGAATAATATCCCATGTTAGGATTTACTGCAGAATAACTGAATGAAAAATAAATAAGCACCTAATATTACTTAAACCATTTTCCCTGTTGAACAAGTATTCATGGCGCAGGGCCGGCCCGTGCCGAAGGTGCATACTACACGGGCGGCATTCTACAAATAAGGGGCGGCAAAAAATAAATTTTTTAAATTTATAAGCACATTCAAAGAGATGCCGATCCCTATGAAAGTATTACTTTGTACACAGTCAAACAGTAGATTTTGGGAAATCAGTTAGACTTAAAAACTAGGCTTTAGGCGGTACTTTAGTGAGACAAAAATATGTATGAAGTAAGAGTGAACTAAAACTGAAATAAAAGTTAATGTAGACAAGTGTTTTTTGTAAGTTTAAAGTTTAGAAACATAAGTATTTTTCTTTGATTATTTTGAAATTCAAGCTCTTATTTTCATTGAATTATTTGGAAGAATTACATGTTGATATTAAAGATATGAGAGGGCAGGGATATTACAATAGTGCCAACATGAAAGGTAAACAAAAATTTACAGTCTTCATCTGGAACTTCGTCTTATGAAAAACGCTGTTGGGCATCAACATCTTGTTCATCCCTTATAATGTTCATCAAAATAGCGGCTTCAATGTCTTGATCATTTCCACCACCAATAATTATCACTTCAAGATCTTCATCCATTGCGGAGATTCTAGTGGAAGTTAGGAAAAAGGATTGAAAGTAAAATGAATCTATATAACAAATAATTTTCGTCTTTTATTGGAACAATAATAATTCAAAAAAACCCCGGGTATGGATAAGGCAAACGCACAAATTCAATTAAAAACATAAAAACTGACAAGAGAAACAAAAGACACAATAAAGCATAAAACTAGGTTAAAAGGTTGAGTCACATTTTCGAATAGCGCGGGTGAATTAGGGCACGGTAAAACATCGGTGCCGATAACTGTTAAATAAAACCAAATTACCTCTTGCCGTAACACCAATACCGTAGAACGTTCACAGGCGCTATTCATTTTACCGATATCTCTCTCTCTCTATAATATATATATATATATATATATATATATATATATATATATATATATATATATATATATATATATATATATATATATATATATATATATATATATATATATATATATATATATATATATATATATATATATATATATCAGGGGCGGCTATTCAAAGGAGGCTAAGCCTCCTCAATAATATTCCGTGTATCACTAATATATTATATTGTATAGTCAGCATTCAGCATATTCATATTAATCAAAATCATATTATTTTATGCACCTACCTTCCTTTCAACCTACATTATATAATATAATTTATTAATTACGATAGAAGGTATTTACATTTACTGCATTTCATTCATTTCAAGATTTGTGGCAACGCTGCGGAGGCATGGAAAGGTATATTCTCAACGTTCATTATGCCTGCCACAGAAAAGCAAACAACGGTGCAAATACTCCGAATGAATACTTCATTGCAATAGAAAAGCAAAACACATGTAAATGGCAACACGGATAGGAACCCAGTCTCATACAATGTCGACCAATCACAACTATAGAATTTCGCGTGACATCGAGTGAATTCGTTGGAAAGCATTAATTGAATCGTAGTGTGATCGTAGTTACTAATGGCAGCGTGTTTACTTATATTGCTCGCGTATTGTTTTAAAATGAGTTTGGTTACTGAAGTTAATTTCAAAAATTTCAATGGTGACTTAGTGGAATATTTGTTATCCCATAACTTTAGTGCACTAAGTTATGAGGATAAAGTTTTGATAAAAACATTGCGACCTACCCCTGAATTAAACAATTTGGTGCAGCGTAACAGACAACAAAACCGCGGTTTTAATACAAGGAATTATGAGCGACATCCTTGCCTAACTCGATCACAAGGTAAAAATAAATTATTTTGTTGGCAGTGTTTACTTTTTACTAGTGAAAATGTCTCTGTTTGGGGCCGCTTAGGATTTAAGGATTTAATTCTATACCTAGTTGAAAGTGAGGAATTTTTCACCGATAAAGTAACTTTAAATACAGCACGCGGATTAATATCTTACTTACAAGATAAGGAATTTATATATTTTTTAAACATCTTTAAATTAATTTTTGAACAAACAGAAATAGTTTTTCAAATCTTACAGCACAAGTTTTCAGATGTAATTTACTCACGAAATCGGCTCAAGTTTCTTTTGGAAAAAATTTCAGAATTTCGTGCAGAAGTTTATTTTAAAAAACTATTTTCTGTATTTCAAACTACTGATAATACGACTCAATTTAGCCCAAAACGAAAGAAATTCAGTTACGCAGATATGGAGCTTCACTATAAGCAAATATTTTATGAAATTTTGGATACTATTAGGGGTCAAATAGAAATAAGGTTCTCTGATTTGAAAGAACTGCATTTCTTCGACTTACTCAATAAAAATTTGTTTACCGGATTTTCGGCTAATTTTTCAGATAACCTTTTGGAAAATTTATGTCAAAAATACACTTTTTTTGATAAGGTGGCCATAAAAAGAAAACTGTGTGTTGTTTATAATGACAATGAAATTTTGGGGCGAAATGAAAATCATGTGAGGACTATTAAATACCTTTTTGATAATGATTTGAATCAAGATTTACCCCAAGTTTATAAACTCTTATGTCTAATTGTTTCTATCCCGGTGACATCGGCTTCCGTAGAGCGCTCGTTTTCCACTCTTAAGAGAATTAAAACTTATTTACGAAAGACAAAAAATTTTATGAGGATATTATAGATCATTTTGCTAACGTTAAAGATCGCAGAATCCCGCTAATCTTCAAAAATATATAATAACTTTTTATTTGCTCTCACCAGCTGTTAACAAATTCGTTAAGTAGGTAGGTAGGTACCTATTTTGTGAAAGAAAAAAAAATTTGATGAATAGAGGAATTGATTAATTGGCTGAAAAGAGTTTTTGTGAATATTGTAAATAGGAGTTGTAGGTCTCAAGGTAGACACTCGAAAGTGAAAAAAAATCAATAGCTTAGGGTGCTTGTTTTACTATGATTTTCTTTAAATTATAAGGCGGTTGACCTTGAAATCCTAAAAATTTTCGCCTATCGTGTATTTTTTAACACCTCTTGTAGCCTCCTCAAACCAAAACCTCACGAGCCGCCACTGATATATATATATATATATATATATATATATATATATATATATATATATATATATATATATATATATATGATATTTCTAAATATCGAACTAGTAAAAAATAAAAGAGTAATAGTTAAATTTGAAACCGAAAATTTGAGCGTTTCTGATTTCTAAAATTGTTGCAATTTTTGATCTTGCAGAACAATAAAAATGGGAAATAGACAGAGGAAAAAGCACCCTTACATATGTATTCAAATAAACTTCGCCTTTTTTGATTCTCCTAGATTTCTTATAAGTAAATGTTTTTTTCTCAAAAGGAAAAATTAATCCAATTTCTATTTTATGCCTATCTCTTTAACATTTCAACATCTAGCTACAAACGAAAACTTTTGAATGCTTTACTTAGTAAGAAATTCTTTTTTATAATAATCAGGCATAGGCAGTATATAGGAAAACAAGAAATATTAAACACTATGCATGAAAATAGCTAAAACTGATTTTTTCGATTTGACTTTAATTTGCTAACAATTCCTCTGTAAGTCCCACCACTTTGTAAGAATTATGAAGCTTCTGTATGTGCATAGTTGTCAAAAGTTATATTTGGTGTGCTATTCAAAATCAATACTTTTATAGTAGATCAACAGATGGCAGAACGCCTTAGCTCATAGGAGATACCTTCACTTTCTCCATCAACCTATTTTGTTCCACTATTCTTTTTAAATAACCCAAATTTGTACTACACACTATATTCCATGTTCCCCACTACAACCAGAATATATGTAGTAAATATTCAGATGACACATAATTATTACAATATGGATACTGATGTATTAAAACAATTCAATTAAGAAAATATTTATATTTTCATTGGTATATTCCCTGTATTTTTAGAAACTTTGTACAGACACAAAGTGAAATTTAAAAAAAAACACATTCACGCTTCTTCACTTCTAAATTGGCATTTATTAACGTGAAAATTTCAGTACACTTTTTCTGCTCGATTTGAATTCACACGAATCGCACTGGAAATTCATCAATTTCAAATGAACAGCATCATTGTGAATTTTGATATCTAGCTTTTTATTTGTTTTATATACACACAAAGGTCATTTGATATTTTTCTTATTCAAATGGACAGTATTCACATGAGCTACTAGGTTTCTCTTTCTATTCGTCCCGAAATCGCACAAGTCGCATTTATGATTTTTCAATTTCAAGTGGACTACATTCACGTGAACCTCTAGATTCCTTTCAGTGACCGCTGTATATTCACAAGTAGGACATTTATAAGTTTCTAGTTTTAAATGTTCAGAACGCACGTGAACTGCCAATTCATATTTCAGCTTAGTTTTCAAGCCGCATACTTTACATTCATGATACTTCTCGTCAGAATGAACCACTTTCACATGTGTTTTGAGCCTGTATTTAAAACCCGTACGGTAATCGCACATTGGACATTTCAAATGTTTTTTTTGTAGATGGATGGAATCAATGTGCTTTTTCAAAGTATCAACTCTGGCTGTGCCGTAATCACAAGATGGACATTCGAATACCTTCCGCTTCAAATGCACGGCATCCACATGGATGTTCAGACTTGGCCGTCTATTCGTTTTAAAGTCGCACAAATGACAAGCGAAATGTTTTAACTTCAAATGAACTGCTTCATTGTGCTGAATAACATTGCTTCTACTTGAAGCACTGAAATCGCACACGTCACATTTGTAATTATACTTTGTATTCTTCGATTGTTTGATAGGTTGTTTAATAGGTTTTTTGGCAAGTGAACTTACAACTGGATGTTTTATGGATACGTGACGTTTGAAACAAAACTCAAGTGGAGTGCTAAATTTGCACGAACCACATATGAATTGATGATGAACAGTTGTACCATGGTTCCTGAAATCCACTTCATCTACTGTGGTATAATCGCAAAAAGTACATTCGAGATTTCTCCTCTTCATCTCAGCTTCAATTTCTGGCCTCTTTTCCAAATAGCAATTTGTTCTAGATATTTCTAAACCGCCCGATACTACTGTCGTTTGAACTTCAGTATCTTGATTATTCAAACGGTTTCTGTGATTTGTGATATATCCAATTCTAGAGCTGTGTCGTATTTCCCCTATTTCGTTCCGATCAGTGGTCACGTTTTGTTCCATACCGGAAACTGATTCTTCAATTTTATCTAAACAGAATTCTTCAGCGTTGTTTCTCATCTCCAGGTTAGAAAGATCACTGAAAAAATATACCACTAATCGTATTGTCAATATATATATATATGTATATATATATATATATATATATATATATATATATATATATATATATATATATATATATATATATATATATATATATATATATATATATATATATATATATATATATATATATATATATATATATATATATATATATATATAAATGAACTGGATATCTTTGCTGAGTTATTTAGGTAAGCTATAGGTTTTTGGGATGGCAGCAATAAAACAAGTGAATTACTCTTTTTTCTTCAGCTCGAGCTTTCGAGATTGTTTTATCTCATCATCAGGAGCGAGGAGTTGAGTTTCTGTTTTGACAAATTTAATAACATTTAGGTTTCAAAGAAAAATGGTAAGACAGCCAGACTTCTACAATTTTGCAACAGTATATTCTATAAGATCTTATAGATATATGATATGTTAGAAAGCTTTATTCAAAGTAATAACAGTTGTGATATTACATCTGAGATATATTTCAATGGCTATCCAGGAAGAAGACAACCTAATAAATCTATTTTCAACTGATTAAAAGAAAATCTAAATAATTGTGAATCATTCAACAAGCCAAGAAATAAACATTAGATATTTACATAATTTTTTTTATAAGACATTACAATTATAAACAACAATACAAATTACAATAAATGTTCAAACTTATGTTCATTGTGGTTGATACATAAATTACATCTCTCTATAACATTCTGAACTGCATTATGAATATGAATATTTGAAACTGAATTCACAAAGTATAAAATTTACGTGGGTGTCGTGTTTTAACGTATCATATATATCAAGAAAATCTTAACTAACGGTACTACGAAATTTTGAATCAGTAAATTATTGAAGAATTCATGGACAATCCAGCCTTATTTGAGACACAAAAGCAGTTCCAACATGATGGTTCACCGCCTCATAATATAAGTACCGTTTCAAAATTGTTTAATACTAATTTTGGAAATACCTGGATGATGAATAATATTCCAGTGAGGTCGCCACCACAATCACCTGACTTAACACCACTGGATTTTTTCTTTTGAGGATAAATAAAAGACAATTATATAAGAAAACCAGTAACAATATAAATGAACATAGACAAAATTTTATGGAATGTGAATTACATTTCAAATATTGATATTGTATATATGCATAATGTCGTTTAGAATATTATAAAGATAGGTATGTAATTTATGTATCAACCATAAAGAACATCAGTTTTTAACAACATTTATTGTAATTTGTATTATTTTCGTATAGTTGTAATGTCTTATAAAATTAGATGTAAATCTCTAGATTATACAGAAAAATGTGCCTTAAGAATGTCTCGTAATTTCACAAAAAACCATGATATGCACACTTGTCTGAAAGTCAAACTTTTGTTTAGAACTCCAAAATAAAAGACGATTTCATATTTTGGTTTTCGCCATTAAATTTGACTCTAAAAAAGAGATAAAAAATGCGCCCTCCATTTTTTTGTATCTCCTATAGTTACATAGATACCCCATACAAACATGGAAATTTGCCCACTCTGTAAATTCTTTTTTTTAAACTTTCTGTCTACAAGAAAATGATTAAAAAAATATTTATGAATTACTACGTGAAAACTAGAGGGGGAGGGAGGGGGTCTTGGAATATACTACGGATGGTCACCGAGGGGGGCGGGAGGGGGATAAAAAGTTGTAAAAAATAGGTCACGTCGTTTGGGTACGTTCCCTAAACTAAAAAAGTAATTTGTATATATCACTGCGAGTCGGAGTAGATTTAAAATGTAAGAATTCGGATCGACACAATTTTTTTTTCTATACGAATCCCATCAATAGCGTGATCATTTTTTCTATTATATTTCGAGGCTGTCTACATTTATGAATATAATAACTTCAACAATAAAGCATTGTGCTAGAGGTAAATAGATATACCCAAACTGCATGAACCACAAAATTACTTCTATTCAATGTTTTTTCATTAACATCATTCAATTAAGCAAATATGGATATATGCAAGGAGTTGCAGAACTTTTACGGGCCCTCTAGTTTCATTAACTATACAGTTAAGTAAAACTTAAAGTACAAAATAATTAGCAAAAATTAATGAAAAAACGGAAACGAATATTGTGCTTTATGTTCTAATTTACATGCCCTTAATATATGTTAGGGTTAGGATTCACATAAATCATCAATGTGAAAAGTTTGGATCTTGCTGGCACCAATACATTAACAACTACTATTTTATAAATTTTTTTTAGCAAATTATAAAATTTAACATATCACACTAATTAATGGATAAACTAACTTGAAATAACTTAGCATTGAATTTTTTTCAGTCAAATAATATTTAAAATTAGAATAAACTCATAAATCGACAAACAAATACATTAAAATTTTCAAATGAGGAACTTCTTGATGAATTTCAAATAGGCTTATAATTCTAATATACAAACTGAAAGTTAAAATGAAATAAAATATATATATATATATATATATATATATATATATATATATATATATATATATATATATATATATATTACTGAACAATGAAAAAAGGAATCTAGTAACAAATACAAAATCTTCATGACAACTGAAGAAAGAGATAACTATGTTATGTTTTAATTTGCTATAGAAATATTTCTTTTATACATATCACTTAAGTTATCTCTTCGTCAATGTTTCACATATTATTTTCATTTAGAGTTCGATATGTTAAATAATTTATGTTATTAATGAATTTACGTTATTTTCGAGTTACAATTGGGACAATTGTATCTCCCTCCCCTTCTGCCGGGCCATGGATATATGAACCAATCGATTGGTATCATTCTAAATCAGAAAGGCTATGTTTCAATGTCATTATCGTCATTCCTCAATGAATTCACATAGAGTTTCGAATAGGTGGTTCACATTTCCTTTCTATGGAATTATCGATAGTTCCGTTTACACGTTCCATTCAATATCATTTTTATGAAACATTCGTGTAATCTGTCAAGTTAAATATTCAGGACAATGTCCATGCTTGACTTCATATAAAATATAACCATTAAAATCTTCAGTCCTCATATGACGTAAACGCTCATTCCGACTGTATGTCCGATAGGTTAACTGCATTTAAAATACTCCAGTTTTGAATGAACAGCCTTAATGTGTTTCTTCAGCCCATCTTTCCTGGTGGTCGCGTATTCGCAAATTTGACATTGAAAATTCTTCAATTTTAAATGTACAGCGTTAATATGCAGACTAAGATCGTACTTTCTACTCGATTCATAATCGCACATTTTGCATTTATGCTTTTTCAATTTCAAATGGACAGCGTTCACGTGACAGTTAAGAAAAGATTTTTTGCTCGTTTTGTATTCGCACTCGTCACATTTGAAACTCTTTTGGTCCGAATCAACAGAATCGGCCTGGGCTTCAACGGTACAATCACGGCTTGCTCGATAGTCGCTTAAACCACATGCGTAACTATTCTGCTTCGCGTGAACGGCTTCAACGTGACTCTTCAAATAGAGTTTCTTAGCGGCGGCATAGTCGCACATTTCACATTTGAAACTCTTCAACTTTAAATGGACGGTATTCACATGAAAAGTGAAATGCGATTTTCGGCTCGTTTCGTAGTCGCACGTTTCGCATTTGAATGATTTCTGATCCGAGTGGGCGGCTTTTACGTGGTCTTTAACGTAACCCTTGTAATAGGCTGTGTAGTCGCACAAGTCGCATTTGTAATTCTTCAGCTTTAAATGAACCGCTTCGACGTGATTCTTCATTCTGTACTTCGTTGACGCGGCGTAATCGCACTTACGACATTCGTACTGCCTCGATTTTAAACGATCGGCGTCCCCTTGGGATCTGACATCCACGTACAACTGGGATGAGAGATCGGTGTCCGCTTGAGAAGCGAGGTCGGACTTAATGCCCGATTTACGGTTGGACAAGTGGGATTTCAAATTTTTCGAGTGCGTTACGCTGAAATCTTCCGTAGACGAACGTTCTTCGTTCGAAAGTCTCTCAAGACCTGTAGATTCGGAAGGGCAAGACGAAAGTTCACAATTATTACGATTACAATGTACGGAATGGCGCAAGTGGTCCCGCTGGAACATTCCCTGTTCGCCCAGATGACATTGAAGATACTGCGTTATATCAGCCATGTTCGCGTAGCTTTGGGATTCACTATCGTCGGAAACTCCCGAGGCAACTTCGTCACATTCGGATTTGTTAATGTTCGAGTAGTCGGAATTGTTCACTTCCGACTTCACCCAAATAACATTCGCGTGATCACTCGAATTCTGTGCATGATCATCTATAGAGCTGCTATCTCGTTTTTTCTTTCTGCGTTTGCTTTTGACAGATCCATTTTTCGACCGACTTGTCGCCTCAGCGGTAGATTGTTCACTGAAAGAATATGAAACATTCGGAATAGACATTCGAGATTAATTTGAATAAAATTAGCTAATGTAACATAATATGTATTACAACGATACATTTATATTGGGATCTGACATGAAGGCGGAGCTTAGGTGATGACGTCAAAACATGGCGTCTCAAAACCAACTTTCAACACGAGTTATATGAGAGACTTGAAAGTTTTCTGAGTTTATCCTATAACAATGTTAGTTTCGAGTGAAAGTGTGAAGCTTCATGTAGGTGAAAATTTACTCCAGCGGAAATACAGAAAAGGCGATAGGCTGGAAAGATCCAAATTCATAATACAATGTGGGAAAAATGAATAGAATTCGAGGCCTAGTATCGTCAACTTTACTGCTTTTTGTTTATCTATTTTGATTTGATTTAATTTTATTTGTAGAGTACCTACTCTAAATCAAATGTATTTGTTTAAGTGATATGAAACTATTAATTCGAGCTTTTTTATGTAGGAAGTTTATGTTCGGCCAGATATGATGGGCAATTATCAATAAACATATTTCATTATTCTTTATCCAACTCTTCATTTAATTATTTCTGAAAGAACTTTGGGCAAAATATATTCAGGATTTCACGAAAAACATTTATTTAGTAGTTGGTATACATGGATTCAATGAGAAATCATGATGTTTCAAATAATCAAATGTGAGTTTTATAATAAAACGCCATCAACCATAATGCAACTCAAGATGTATTAAAAATGAATATGCAAAGAAAAACTTTTTCATTCCGTGTGTATTCTTATTATAACTAACTTCAATCTAAGAAGCATCATATACATAGTAAAAGTAAAGTAAAGTATTTCTTTATTTGCTGACCCTTAAACAGTAAATTACATTACTGGCACCAGGGCCTACTAATACATTTAGAAAAACTAGAAAACACAGAGTATATTCAATCTAATAACAATAATAATCATCATCATCATCATCATCATAAGCAGCCTAGTCGTGTCCACTCCTGAACATAGGCCTTCCCTTCCAATTTCCATCTTTGACGGTCTTGTGCAACGTGTTGCCATCCTCTCCCTGCTCTCCGGTAAATGTCGTCCATCCACCTTTTCTGGGGTCTTCCTTTGCAACGTTTGTGTGTTCTTGGTCTCCACTGCATGACTATTTTTGTCCATCTGTTGTTCGGTTGCCTCGACACGTGGCCTGCCCATCTCCACTTTGCTTCCGCTATGCACTGAATCACGTCTTTCACACCCGTACGTCGACGTATGTCGTAGTTATTTATCTTGTCTCTCAGACTAATGCCTAGCATTGCGCGTTCTATGGCCCTCTGAGTAACTCTCAGTGTGTTTGCACTTTTTATGGTTAGCGTCTTGGCTTCCAGACCGTACGTCAG
Organism: Cynegetis impunctata; assembly: GCA_030704885.1. Classification (NCBI taxonomy): domain Eukaryota; kingdom Metazoa; phylum Arthropoda; class Insecta; order Coleoptera; family Coccinellidae; genus Cynegetis; species Cynegetis impunctata. The sequence goes on from JARQZK010004339.1 coordinate 1,224,184, forward strand.
TACAGGGAGTATGCACATGTCATGCACTTTTCTTTTCAAGTTTATAGGAATATCTGGATCTCTTAGGATAAAGCGTAGCTTTCCAAATGCTGCCCAGGTCATGCTCACTCTTCTGATAATTTCAGCCATTTGGTTCCCTTTCCCAAGTTTGATCTGGTGCCCCAGATAGACGTACTCTTCTACCTTTTCTATTTCTTGGCCTTCGATGGTAAGTGTGTTTGCCCCACTTAGACTCATCGACTACATACTCACTAACAAGAAATACATAGTAACTGACGTCTCGGTAATTAATAGATTCGACACGAACAGCGACCACCGACTAGTTAGGGCCACGGTTAAATTAAATTTTAAAGCCGAAAGAAAGACTCATGAAGAATAACCCCTACCCTACTCTAGGCGAACTAAAACAAAATGAGGAGACATACAAGAGCGAGTTGAACAAAAAACTCGCGGCAGAACCCAGCAATGCCACAATTGACTGCTTGGCAGAAAAGATTAAAAATGACATACATACAGTCCTTAAAAAACTAAACTATCGAACTACCCCTCAAAATTCAAAGCTTAAGCCGGATACTCGCAAAATGATAGCGGAGAGAGGGAATCTGCATAGAGATACACCTGAATACACCGAAATAAACCGAAACATCTCAAAGAAAATTAGACAAGACCTAAGACTTTACAACACCGAAAAAATAAAAGAAGTAATAGAAAACAACAAAAGCATGAAGATCCTTAAGCTGTCGCAACGAAGAGGTAAAATAAGAATACACCAAATGAAAGATAAGGATGGAAACATACAACACGAAAGAACTAAGATTATAACGATCATCCAAGAGTACTATAAGGAACTTTACTCAGCACCACACCACAACCAAGATGTCGAACAAAACATGAACATAAAGAATGCAGGCTCTGAAGACATACCAGAAATTACCATCTCGGAGATAACACTCTCACAGCTTAAATCTGGAAGAGCCCCTGGGGAGCACGGAATTACAACAGAAATGTTAAGACTAGGGGGAGAAAATGCGCTGAAAGCAGTACAGTCTCTCTTAAACAGATACGTTGAGACAAATCAAATCCCCCAATCGTGGAAAAACGCACAGGTCGTTATACTCTACAAAAAAGGTGATAAAAATTCAATAGAAAACTATAGACCCATAAGCTTGCTTCCACATTCGTATAAACTTCTTACAAAAGTCATAACAAACAGGCTAACATCAAGAATGGACTCATATCAGCCAGAAGAACAGGCGGGTTTCCGGAAGGGATATAGCACCATAGACCACCTTCAAACAATTCACACACTTATTGAAAAATGCACAGAGTACAACGTCCCGCTACACATGGCTTTTATCGACTACAGTAAGGCCTTTGACTCCATACACCTATATATATATATATATATATATATATATATATATATATATATATATATATATATAACATATAATATATATATATATATATATATAATATATATAAATATATATATATATATATATATATATATATATAATATATATATATATATATATATATATATATATATATATATATATATATATATATATATTATATAGTTTAACAAAATCACTTCAACCAGAGTATGTAAATGAAGGTTTAGAAAAGGTTTCACATTCCTCACTAAGAACATGTTTTAACCCTCTCGGTCACGAATTAAAACTATTGGAGCGAAAAATCTAAAATTTACTGTAATGCAACTTATGATTTTTTGAAATTTTTTTATGTTAAATTCAGATTTTCAAATTGCTCCGTTTGGGCACTATGAATGATACATTATGATGTCCCCAATTGAGGACATCATGAGCTGATGGGCACTATGACATGTCCCCAATTGAGGACATCATGAGCTGATGGAAGACAAAACATTTTCAGAAATATGTTCAGAGGGTAAAATATTAATATGTTTTATTAAAATAACATTAAAGGGTATGGTATTTCATGAAACAGTTTTTGTGTTTATTTAAACAAAGGTGAATGTTACATTTGTCACACTTAATTCTTGATTTTCCCGCACACTGCGGGAATTTGCATCTTGTGGCGTTAGATTTCTCATCTGGAATAGGCCAATGATGAACCCCATCCAGCCTTACTTCTCTCACAGGCCGAGTTTCCCCAGGTTTTTCTCTCAAGGACTTTGGCGTTGAAGGTCCAGGTTGCAGTTCTACACTGGTTGGACGGCCCCTTTTTCTCGAAGGCGTTTTTGAGGCTCTTATTAGAACCTCTGCGACATAGGCTCTAAAATGGAGAAGATCCAGGATCTTATTTTTCTCCACGCCTAATGCAGCAGCCCTTTTCCTATATTCAAGCCAAGCGTTGGCACAACACAAGTCAATAGCATGGGCAAACATCCGCAAAGTCCACTTTTTCGTTCGAATGGAAATTCTATAGATCGTGATTAGGTAATCCAATTTATCAACACCTCCCATATGCGCGTTGTAATTTTTAATTACATTGGGCCGTTGGACATAGATGTATTCCTTTTTGGTTTTGTCCCACCGTCTACATTGGTCTGGCTCTCCAATGCCCATATAATTTGATGCCATTATGACGGCTTTGTTGTCGAACCATTTAGTCATTATCACGTCTCCATCAGCACTAATCACTTCTTCCCATGTTCCTCTCCCTCTTTGCTTCATCTCGTTGTCTGATGAGAATGGTGGTTTTTTAAATCTGTCAATTCTGGCTGTACAGGAGACGTAAATAAACCTCCTTCTCAAAAACTGCAAAACATTGTAATTGCTGAAATAATCGTCAAAATACAGCTGAAAATTTGGTTTGGTTATCCTCCTAGATAAAGCAGTAACCACAGAGCCGCCCAATCCAAACACTTGAGACTCTGTTTCATTCAGCTCGGTCGTTGCTCCTTGGTAAATTATGAAATCATACATTACGCCACTACTTCCGCATAGTGCAAAAATTTTTATACCCCAAGGCTTCGGTTTATTTTTGACATATTGTTTTATATTTATTTGCCCTTTGAAGGGAACCATTTGCGCATCGATGCAAAGTTGTGTTTCAAGGGGTAAGGAGAGGCACCTTGTTTTGATTGCATCGTACAGCGGCCTTACTTTCCACAGCCTGTCTTTTTCTTCTGGATTATGGTCTTGGACGTCCACGAAGTGTAAATGTTGCCTCAGTTTGTAGAATCTGTTGACAGACATACTGCTGGAAATCATGGGAACTTGTAGCATGGGATTCCAGTAGCACCTAATTCTAGGGTAATGCAAGTTCCCCATCAGAATGTGAACTCCAACGAAAGTTTTAATTTCTTCAACTGAAGTAGGCGGAAAATCGCTGTCTTTTTGTACAGCATATAGGTTTGTATATGTTACCATTCGCGCAACAACATCGTCAGTGATATACTGACTGAAAAAATTATACGGACTTTCAAGTTCTACTACTTCAGGCATTTCTTCTTCGTGCCAATTTATGGTTTGAGTTATATAGGTCGAGCCTCTTCTCCATTTAATATTCATTTTGTTACTAAGCTCATTGTTTTCCATGAAATCGGTTATTGTTTTGGTTTTACTTCGTTTTGTTGCTCCACTAGGACCAGGTTGTGATTCTTCTTCAGCCGGAATTACCTTTTCTTGTTCTGCATCCACAAGCTCCTCTTCTACATCGACTTGTACCTCTGGTCCTTCCAGCTGTTTTCTTACCTCTATAACGAAATATTGTTCATAACTGTTTTACTAATATGAATAACAATTTTGTATACCTTCTAGTTCACTTTCTTGAATCACAGATTCATCATCCCAACCATCCGCATCGTCACTCAGGTATTCAATATCAGACAGCCCATTCTCAATTGCCTGCAAGAGCTCCTCTTCAGTCAAAGGCCCTTTTGGGTCCATTTTCGAAGTACTAAAATGTATGAAATTTAACTTTTGCAGAAATAAAATAAAAATGCTGTTATATTTACCTAGATGTTGCCTTTGCCGCTAGCTCACAATGTCCTCAAATTAGGAAAATAAAATAAATAAACAAACAGTTTTCAAACACGCGGTCTAACGAATATAACCAACAAAAAAATAAACAGTAGAGCGCTACACTGCTCTCACAGCTACCCTACGGAAACCTATATTTCAAATGAAGCTTGTAGATGGCAGCACATATATTCATTTGGAAGTATATGATGTCCACAACTGAGGACAATGTGACATAGAAGTAAGAGCAAGCGGCACTTCATAGGAAAAAATCCAAAGTAGGTTGTCCTCAATTGAGGACAAGGTGAGCGAGAGGGTTAATAGTCTATAGCAGATATTAAGTTGACAAAATATTTAAAATAATGGAGAAACCTAGTTTCCTCCATTACAGTGCAGTAAAAGCTTTATGAATAGTCTTAACTAGGTTGGATTTATAAACTAAAATTATATTTTGCCAAAGTAAGCTTAAGAACAACACTACTTCAATTTTTCAAATAAATAATTGTATATTAAAAATTAAATAATAAGAAAACAACTTGTCTGAAAACCACAAAATGAAAATAACTTTTTATTCGACTAGTTTCGCCTGTTACAGCATTATCAAGACTGAATACATAATTGCAAAGACATCGCTTGAAAATATAAGTATTTCGGTTCGGTACCTGGGGGTGGTAAAATTTAATCGATGGGTCCAAGTTATCAGAGATTTAACAGTGGGGAGTGGTTTAAGTCTAACTGGTCATTGAGAAGAATGTAATTATGGGATTTGTGGATCTTGTTTATTTCCATGGCTTCCAGGAAGTTCATTATCATACCTTTATCACAGTAATGAAGAATTTTTGGTTTGAAAGAGGATGAGATGTTATGATTTTTTGACTCTAGATGTTCCCTAAATGCTGATTGTCCGTTTTTTAGATGTTCATTTAGCCTGGTTTCAAAACATCTCCCGGTCTGACCTATATACCTTTATATGTTGAATTACATTCTTCACAGTCCATTCTATAAATTCCTGTTCTCTTCATTGGATCGACTCTCGACATTTTGTTATTAAAAATCATTCTATCCAATCTGCTGTGACTCGAAAAAGCAGTATTCAAATTATTATTTTTAAAGTATTGAATGATCTTCGAAGAGGGGATGTGCGTATAAGGGACGCTCACAAACTTTTGTACATTTTTGTTATTGCAGTATGGTCCATATAATTTCAAATTGATAAAATGTTTTTCTCCGATCGTGGGAAAAATGAAACTATTTTGACCTGTTTTCTATGCGCAAAGCTCAACATTCCAGAATAGTGGTCAGTTGCTAAGCAATTAGAAAATAACAGTGCGGTAATATTCTTACCGCACTGCTGTAGCGTGCGGTAATGTTACAAATGGATTATTACATTAAAATGAAACAGAGTATGTTTTTAATTTTTATAATTGTTGTTAATATTTACATTTTTTGTATCCTGTAGTTTGACGTTTTAAAAATGCTCTCAGTTTTTGGTACTGGGCAATATTGATATTATTTTTAACAGACAAAGTTGATCGAAGCATGGAATAATGTGCCCACAACGTCGAAGATTTCATTGTTTTAGCCAATTCAGCCACATACGCCATCAGTACATTCTCAGAAAAGGATACACTGTTGTTTTTTCTACAAAAATTCATGAAGCGTTAGTACGCAAGTTCATACTTCTCTCTGGATTTCGCCGGAAGTAAATTAAGTGAAGCCGCATTCGCGGCTTCTACTAGTTCAGGAGCCGCGCAATACAACAAATAATCACTATCAGTGTTCATGTTTACTAATTCTTTTTCAATTCCTTATGAAATACAATGAATCAAACAAAACCGGCTTTAAAATTATTTTACTGTTCTCATAACAGAGTAATTTCCATGGTTACCACTTCTATATTTCAATATGAACATAGAGAATCCTATTTAAACTTACTTGATTACATCTTGGATGAAATATTTTTTAAATTTTTAAATTTAAATCAACGATCGGAGAAAAAATAGTATGTATACATCGTGGGAAAAGCATATTCCCAAACTCCTGTGTTACCAGACGAGGAGCGTAGCGACGAGTCTGGTAATTATCACAGTCGTTTGGGAATATTATGCTTTTCCCACTAATTATACAATATACTATTCTCTTTTTTCGAAATTAAACTATTTATTATTTTTAGTGGAAAATCATTGTTAATACCTATCGCGCGAATCACGTCAAGTTCTACCATAAGGTCTTGTTTTGATAAAGGAACCGAAAAAGCCCTATGAATCATTGAGTTAAGAGCCGCGAGTCGATGGCTAATTGGACTGAAAGAATTATAAAGAATTATAACTTATGATGGCGTCTGAGAAAGTAGGTTTCCTGAATACTCTATATGAAAATTTATCCTGTTGTTTCGATATTGTTAGGTCGAGAAAATTTAACGAATTATTTTGTTCTGTTTCTACTGTGAACTTGATCTTATCATGTATTGAATTTAGATATGTTAGGTATAATTTAATATGTCGGTCTGTCCCATTGAATCCAACCAAGATATCATCCACATAGCGGTACCAAAAAATAATATGTTTTTTAGATAGATCTGATTCTAATATTGTGGTTTCCATGTTGTCCATGAATATGTCTGCTAATAACGGGCTGAGGGGAGAACCCATAGGAAAACCTGAATTCTGTAAATATATTTTGTTCTGGAATCTAAAAAAGTTCTGTCTCAAAACAACATTAAATAATGTTGAGAATTCTGTTTTTGTTGCTGGAAGTGTTTTTTGTTTTTCTAAGATGTTTTCAATTAGAGGTATACACTCTAATAACAAAAATGTACAAAAGTTTGTAAGCATCCCTTATACGCACATCCCCTCTTCGAAGATCATTAAATTCTTTAAAAATAATAATTTGAATACTGCTTTTTCGAGTCACAGCAGATTGGATAGAATGATTTTTAATAACAAAATGTCGAGAGTCGATCCAATGAAGAGAACAGGAATTTATAGAATGGACTGTGAAGAATGTAATTCAACATATAAAGGTATATAGGTCAGACCGGGAGATGTTTTGAAACCAGGCTAAAAGAACATCTTAAAAAAAAAAAAAAAAAAAAAACCGGGCAATCAGCATTTAGGGAACATCTAGAGTCAAAAAAACATAACATCTCATCCTCTTTCAAACCAAAAATTCTTCATTACTGTGATAAAGTTATGATAATGAACTTCCTGGAAGCCATGGAAATAAACAAGATCCAAAAATCCCATAATTACATTCTTCTCAATGACCAGTTAGACTTGAACCACTCCCCACTGTTAAATCTCTGATAACTTGGACCCATCGATTACATTTTACCACCCCCAGGTACCGAACCGAAATACTTATATTTTCAAGCGATGTCTTTGCAATTATGTATTCAGTCTTGATAATGCTGTAACAGGCGAAACTAGTCGAATAAAAAGTTATTTTCACTTTGTGGTTTTTAGACAAGTTGTTTTCTTATTATTTAATTTTTAATATAAATATGAACTACCACAGAGTTGATTCATCGTCCATCGAATTTATAAATAATTGTAATTATATATCTGATCAAGTAATAATTTTAAGGATTGATAAAATTGAATCCAATAATACTGTGATGATGATTATAAGAGAATTATTGTAAAAATTGTCTATTTTTTCATAACTATTACTTACCAAATTCCTACATCATTGCACTCTTGAATATTAGGTCTCCATTCTTCCTTAAATAACGCATCATTGGTGTCCTGTTCATTGTCAATTTCTTGTTTGACTTCATTACACAATTGGTCATGACTTGAGAAATTCTGCTCATGTTTAAAAAATACTTCATTTATGCTGCAAAAAATTATTGAAACAAGAAACAATAAAATTAGTTACTTTAAGCTATAAGTAGCTATAAATAAATTTTTGATATAACTATGAATGTTTTGAGGGTGTTAAATTATTACTCAAAACATAGCATTTCTGGCTGTCTATTCTGACAAAATAAAAAAAATATTAATAGGCTCTTGCACTGCATATTATTAAACTAAGTTTAATGAAAAACCGAGTTTAATTTGACATTTGGCAAGCGAAAATGTCAAATTAAACTGGCTTTATCATTAAACTTGGTTTAAAATATACGGTGCAAGAGCCTATATATATATATTACATAGATCGATTCTTGGATTTTGTAATCATTATAACATAAGAGCTTTTCATTTGTTTCCAGTAGGTGAAAAGGCGATAACAAAAGCAGCATTTTTTTTAAAAATTCATTGTATTAAAACGAAAGAATCTTATAAATATTTACCATTCATTGTGTGCATCACTTTCCTGAATTGATTCAATATTATTTGCAGTAGAAAATGGTTCATTTTTATAACAATCCAACTCTTCCTTTGCTTCTGAGTCTCTTATTTGTTCATTGACTGCAACGCATTGGTCATTACTTTGTAGCTTCACCATATTTCTGTAAATAAATTTATAACTCTTGGATAACTACTATCATTTTCATATTCTTCTTTTCTTACACGTGTTGTAAGTATTCATCACATTCCACTTTAATTACCTCCATTTGAACTTATATTTTCAAGATGAGTAACAAAGTAACTTTATTTACAATGACAAAATAATTTAATACATCAGAGTAAGACATAAATTCATTTAAACTGTTAACTACATAACAAGTAACACTACAGAAAAAAAGATTAAAACAGGAAAATTTGTAACAGCCATGGGTTGATCAAAATTATAATGCAATGACTTAACTTTGATAAATGACAGTTGACATTCATATAGAGAAAAGGTGTGTTCACCACTTTCAGTGTAGATAATACCGAAGCACAAACTATCTTCTCTTGACTAGAAAATTTGTAGTAATTTTCTTGATATAGTCATATCTATTATATTCTTGAACCATTTTAAAATACAATACAATAATTTATTCATGTTATTACATTGTTAATGTTTACACACGTCAAATAAATGTGATATAAAATTATTTTTTTTCCTTATATAACTAACTTATCTTATTAAATTTGACATTACAATAAGTACACTAAGACTATGAATTTAAAATATGGAGTATAGAACCAAGTCGAGACCAATAATACACGAAAATACATAAGAATCAGTTTTAAGGACTATTACAACAGATTAAAATTTGAATTGAAGTACTCCTCCAGGGAGTAGAAAGCATGTCTAGTCAGAAACCCTTTGGTTCGGCCCTTGAACTCTGAAAGTGGCAACTCTCTTACCCTCTCAGGCAGTGCGTTAAAGCACTTGATCGCCCAATACCCCGGGCCATCCTGACACCTTCGCAGGCGCTGGTAGGCAGGAATCAGACTGCCCCTGGCTCGAGTGTCATAATCATGTACATCCTGATGCATCAGAAACGAATCAAGATTCTGCCTCACATACACCAGGCACGCAAACACATACAAACAAGGCACAGTTAAAATTTTCAAATCAATGAAAGCATTCCTGCAGTCCTCTCTATAGTCCAAACCAGACACAACCCTAATCGCCCTTCTCTGTAGTCCAAAAACTCTTCGCCACCCCGACGAATGTCCCCATGCAAGGATTGCATAGTTAATATGAGTATGAAAAACTGCAAAGTATGTTGTTCGTGTTAAATCATGGGAGACACACTGAGAGATATGCCGAAGAAGATAAAGGCTCCTGGCTAGCTTCTTTGCAAGGGCATTTACATGTTCATTCCACCGCAACTCCGGATCCAGTACCACACCCATAAATGACACTGTCGACACATTTGGTGTACCGTGTAGTTCTCTAAGGGAGAAAATCACCATCTGGGTTTTATCTGCGTTCAGCAGCAGTCTGTTTGAACAAAACCAGTGTTCCGCCCTCTCCCGTGCCAACCCTGAAGCCTCCAATGCCCCCCTAACGTATCAGCAGCAAGAGAAACAGTGGTGTCATCAGCAAAGAGGGTATATTTAGCAACTGTTTCACCACAAGGAAGGTCATTGACATATATTAAGAAAAGTATGGGTCCCAGAATTGACCCCTGGGGCACCCCTATTTTGATCTGACTCATTTCCGAAGACACCCCAGCCACCCTCACTACTTGACGTCTATGTTCCAGATATGAACGGATCAAATCCACACTTTTAGAGTTAAAGTTATAATATTCGAGTTTGCGGAGGAGGATACCATGGCTAACACAGTCCTATACACAGTATTTTATGTATATTTTAAAACGAAGTTAGTGGGTTTTTTGGTTCAGTTAAACAATCTTACGATTTATATTTTTCCTTTATCAAAATGAGTGGATCAATATGTTATCATCACACAATGAAAAACTTTTCACAAATTATAAAATTCTATTAACAATTTATAAATACTACGCAAAATGAAACTTACCAATGAAACACCGTAACAAATTTTAAAAATTTTTCGTCTACATAGACACGTCAGGTTTCACTTTCTAACTGAAAGCGATAATTAAGTGAGTCTATAATTTCTTCCATCATATCAATCAAAATATATATATATATATATATATATATATATATATATATATATATATATATATATATATATATATATATATATATATATATATATATATATATATATATATATATATATATATATATATATATATATATATATATATATATATATATATATATATATATATATATATATATATATATATATATATATATATATATATATATATATATATATATATATATATATATATATATATATATATATATATATATATATATATATATATATATATATATATATATATATATATATATATATCTATATAATATAAAAGTACTGTGTACTTCTGAGAGTAAATGGTTTTTTTTTGATGGGATCTCTGTATGCCTGGTTATGTAATTTTCAATATTTTAGTTTTTTTACCTTATTTTAGAGTCAATTTTCTTTCCTTTTCGTTGTTTTTTCATATTATATTATTTATAAACTGTAATTTTGGTAGGGCAAATAAAGATTATTATTATATATATATATATTTATATATATTTATATTTATATATATATATATATATATATATATATATATATTTATATATATATATATATATATATATATATATATATATAAACTAAATAGGGATTTACAAAAATATTTTTATTTTTAGAAAAAGCAGTGGCCTAACATTTTTCCTTAAAAAAATATTTTGTCCGAATCCAATACGGACGCCACTGATGGAAATTTAAAAAATATATTTAGACCAAAAAATGTTCTTCAATGCATAAAAGCCGTAAGCCAAATTTCATAAAAATATTAAAAATTGTATGAAAATGACAATAAAAAATGAATTTTTCCCTTAAAACTTTAACACCCTGTATTCCGGAAAGGAATCGTTTTCGGACCATAGTTTATATGGCGAACTACCATTATTTTTTCATGTAGATGCACCTCCTTAAATATTTTACTCTACTTTTGAATTAGCCTGTATATACCTATATGTACTTTATATATATATATATATATATATATATATATATATATATATATATATATATATATATATATATATATATATATATATATATATATATATATATATTTATATATAAACTTATAAGGTTCCTCCATCATTATTCTATATTTTCTCTCTGTTCGGATTGCAAATATCAATAATAGTTTTGTTTTCTTGAACATTCACAAATTCTATTTCTTCCTTATATGCTGTATTGATTGAATCATCTTGGTCCTTAACTTCCTGTTTAATTTTGAATGACAACTGCTCATCACTCAAGTAATTCTAGTCATATTTGAAGAATAATTCAAGAAACTGCAAATTAAAGGGAAGTGGTAGAGATTGGAGTCATCTTCAAAGTTGCGTAAAGCTATGCACAGACATTCACTGGGAGATAGAAAAGTCATATTTTTACAAGATTGTTCGGGTTAAGTTTGATAGTGAAAACAGTTCTATGTTCTAGAGACTCTTCCAACCAAACATAGAAATACCTTTCATTGTCTGCAGTACAGGGCCGTATCCAGGGGGCGCCAGAGGGGGCTGAGCCCACTCTAGGAAAGATACCAGAATTATTACAAACCAAAAATGTTTATATCTGCTTTGAAACATAAAACTACCCTAGTTAAAACCAATTCTACCTAATTGTAAAACTGACTTAAAATTATTTATTTGTGGCATCTTTTAACCCGCAAAAAATGTTGTTTTTTATTCTAAAATGAAATAGCGACAAACGAGCGGCTACCATCAGGGTTGCCAGATTTTTCAGAGCCGTGTTGCACTTTAGACGCTAATTTGTCGCCCAAAAGCGCAACCGTGTTTGCGACATGTTAACGGGGAAACATTGGTAACAAGTATTTTTCATTTAAAATTCACTTATTCTAGGAGTTATTTCATACGTGTTTTGCTGCTAATTTGTCGCCCAAAATCGCAATCATGATTTGGATGACGGTAACCTTAGGAGAGTAAATGCAAATAGAGCTAAATCTTCAGACATGAATTTTTAGGCTGCATTTTTTAAATCTATAATCTTCCTCCAAAAAGTGGCTCTATGATATAAACGTCTATAGATATATTTATTTGTTTATATTTAATGATCAAAGTATTTCATTTTTTTTTAATATTTTTTATTTTTATTAGTTTTATTTATTTAGAGTTTTCTAGGAGAGATTTTTTATTTATTATTGTTATTAGAATAAATTTTTTATTTTTCTAAAATGTTTTTCAATTAATATTCGTTTTCCAGTATACACTTCTAGGTAAAAAGACAGAAAAAGCTGTATATTCCTATCTTTTTTTCACGTATATTCATTTGACTACTATGTAAAAAACAAGCCCCCTCTAGAAAGTAGTGCTGGTTACGGCCCTGCTGCAGTATTGGAATCCTTGTATTCTCGTTTATAATCATCATTTAATACAGGCACAAAAAAATCACAAGTACCATCTGATGTTCCTTGGATTGATATAGAATTCACTTTAGATACAATTATTTCATTATTGTAACTATCACATTATCTCTTCAGTAACTTATCTGATTCCTCTTCATTTTTTTACACTTCATATAATAATCGAACTCATTCATATTTCTCAAAGTTCAATAAAAGCTAAATAATTCAATTCAATTCAATGAAATACCAGAACAGGGACGGCCTAAGGGGTGTGCGAAGTATGCAGCCGCACACTCAAGCCTTTTGGAGGGGCATGAAACCAATTTTTGTAAACACAAAATGATAAATTTATATATATATATATATATATATATATATATATATATATATATATATACATATATATATATATATATATATATATATATATATATATATATATATATATATATATATATATATATATATATATATATATATATATATATATATATATATATATATATATATATATATATATATATATATATATATATATATGTTCGTATGTATGTGCTTATGTATTTTAGCATTGTTTACACGATAACGGGCGCAATTTTGAAGCAATAGCAATCTTGTTCACACGATAAAGAGCGCAACTTGGATGTGATTGGTTTTGATACGAATTGGTTCGGGGGTTGATCCCCCGAGGAGGAAGTAAATATTGTTTACACATTAGAGGGCGCATTTTTTTTTTAATTTGGAAATATATTTTTAAAACTGGATACTTTATGAAAACCTGCTCTTCTAATGCAGCTCGCTGCGATAGAGTTTTTTTTTTCGTTTCTATGAAGCGTACATACCATATATGAAAGCATTCATCCATCGCTCATTTGTGAAGTTAGTGGTAATTTCATATTACATTTCCAATATTAAAGATATGAGTTACATAGTAATATGAAAGTGTAATGCCTGGTCTTGGGTGTTAAATGAAACACAGGTTCATACTATACTTTTAGTATTTATTTATAGTATTACTGAATATAGGCTTAGCGCTGAGCGCTCGGGCAGCGTGACGAGTCTATATCTCCGTCTCACTTACTTCCTATCTTAAATTCCCTCTGATTTATATATCAGTGTTTATCAATATATCGGCCTTGGCCTCACGTACTTGCAGAGTAAGTGTATCGTACTTGCAGGTAGTTTACAAACAATATAAAGTATAAGCTATAACATTCTTCATCTGATATGGAATACAATCGTAACATTGACCTACTGATCTACTCACCACAAAAGTATTGAACAAGCTCGTCTCCATTTTTTGGATAATTAATTTTATTTTAGTTCATTCAATTTTTTTATGTGTCGATGGAATAATTAGTTTTTCTTCACATTATTTTCCTTATCTTTATATTTCATTAACATTCAATATGGTTTTTGTTTTAGTTTTGGAATTTTTTCCATCATGTTTTACAATTATTCCAATACACATTCCTCTTTGTTTTTTGTACTTCCTTTGTTTCTATAATTCAATTTTTAAGTCTCTGAAAATTATGGTACCTACCTAAACTTCTTCCGAATTTCTTCTCACATTCCCATTCACAAATTTTTCGGGTATATTCTCTTATTTTCACTAGTGTAGCTACATTAGTTATTGTTTGATTATTAGCAGCTTTTCACTTTGCAATCCTGCTTATTAAAATGGGTGCAATTAGCAAAGTTCGACCTGGGACCAAGATCGTTTCATGACTTTATATGATGCTTGGCACTTAAAATTCAATTTCATATATATATATATATATATATATATATATATATATATATATATATATAATCTCTTGATAATTATTAGCAATAACAGGCTGGTTGAATCTTAAAAAACTCGATTTTATTAAAAAGTTGACGTTTCACTACGATATTCGTAATTGAAATTTCTTTGACATTTATTGATTTGAAAAAATTGAATGTGTGATTGTCTTCCGTATCAGAGGATTTTGTTTGTTGTACTATTTTCATCTTCAAATTTTCAATCCAATGCTTGGCTACGCCGTTCTGATGAGGACCAAAGAGTCCGAAACACGTGTCAACGGCTGCTTCCATATAAACGTGCTATACCGATAATTCTACTCCACTTCTTTAATGTTTTCCCATGACTAATTTCTTTGTTGTTAGATAAATAGTACCCTATTATTATTATTTTCAAACATTACGTAGGTAAAGGTTTCTGTGGTTTCCCTTACCATCTAATGATAACAATTTTGAACGTTAATATTAGACTGAATAGCATATAATAAATAACAAAGAACAACCACATCCGAAAAAAATTTTAGCAGGACAAAGTAGCTTTGTCTATTCAATTTTTTCAAATCAATAAATGTCAAAGAAATTTCAATTACGAATATCGTAGTGAAACGTCAACTTTTTAATAAAATCGAGTTTTTTAAGATTCAACCAGCCTGTTATTGCTAATAATTATCAAGAGATTAAAAATAGATCACAGGCAACAACAATTCGAATAAATAATTATATTTATATATATATATATATATATATATATATATATATATATATATATATATATATATATATATATATATATATATATATATATATATATATATATATTTATATATATATACATTAGCTAGGTATTTATTCTTAGAGTAATTGCAGTATAAGCATAAAAAAAATCATTGCAACGTTACCTAGAGTTAAGCTTTCATTAGTTTATTTGACATAATAGTGGTTACAGTACAAGGAAGAGTACTGAACATATCAAGTCAATCAATAATGAATCAAATTGTCATACATAAATTTAATGTTCTGCAAGGCGCAAAAGTGCATAAAAACTGTGTTTTAGGACCTTGAATTTCAAAAAATTCCAAAACCCCCCCCCCAGACCCCCTGCAGGGGCATAAAATTTGAGTCTAGCACACTTGCAATTTATGCCTTAGGTCGGCCCTGTACCAGAATCATAATAAAAATTGGTAATTAATGGTACAAACAAACAAAAAATATACAAACCTTAGCCGACCCCCGTCGTTGTCACAAGGAGTCAGTTTTGTGTGACTTGTTTTGAGCTATTCTGACACTGTCAGTACACAGAGTGGATATCGCTGGCGCGGTTGTCACGTACAAAGTAATACAAATGAGTTTAAATCTTAAAATAATCACAATAGAATAGCTAATATTTTTAAGTTTTTCGTCATAGTTGAAATTTAAAGTTTTGATACATGTGGCATCACCCAGCTTGTGGCTCCCCTCTAGACACTATTTACCTCTCACTACCCGTAAATAGTACCTAGTATAGGAAAGAAAAAATTTCTTATCGGTTAGATCTTAACGAATTATCAATTTTATGAATATATGGATCCTTTAACAATACCTTCTATTGCAGGCATTAGAAATGCATTAAATAATCGTTCAATAAATAAACCAAAATTATTCGATGGTATAAAGTTCTATCTAGACGTTTCAGAAGAAAAGTGGACAATGTATGACTCACAAGTAACCAAACTTCTTCAGATTGTTTTAGATAACATGTTTAGTTAGATATCTTTAGATAAGTTTTAATTGTTCATTCGTAAGTTCCTTTGTGATCATAGAGTATAGGCTTAATTTATCTCCACACTATGTTTCATATGTACAGAGTGGTCCAAATTGGACACTTTTGATTGGAAACACCAATTTCTAGAGGAGTTAGACAAAAACTAGCCTACATGCTACGAGGTCGATTTTTGTGAGAAAATGAATGCCGAAAACCGCACATTGATATCTTGACTTGTTCGAAAGATACAAGGTGTTTTTCAATTTTGTGCATTTCTGACCCAACCCCGTAACTTGTTTACTTTTTAATATTTCCTGTTTCTGTGAAAACATTCTTCAGGCACTTTTTTGAAAGGAATCCAATGGTGTTCCTAGTTTTTCATCAAAAAATATGGTTTTGAAGCTATGACATAAACTTGTATTTTTTCTTATGGACCACCCTGTATATTTTTACATATTCGTGTTTGAAATAAAATTCTCGTTTCAAATATATATAATAGTTGCTACTTTTCTTTGAAAACATTTATTTTGTGGCTGTTTTCGAATTATGTTAGATGAATTTTCAAAATCTGGGTAGCCATGCCTAAATACGAAACAAAATAGTTCTATATAATAACAGCTGTTAAAAAGAATAATTAGTGCCTATTTTGCCTATTTTATATTTAATTTAATCAAAAAATAGAATAACAAGAAAAACAATATTTTAAAAATATTTACATGTATTCGAATTGAGCACCATTTAAATCAAAACATAATTGATTTTGCTTCCTAACATTATTGACAGCATTAATCAATTTTATCGCAGGTATTGAACGAAAGGCATGTCGCACTGCTGCTTCCAACGCTTCTCGGGAATCAGGAGTGCGTTTATATGTGAGGTCCTTCATTCTTCCCCAGAGGTAAAAATCTGGAGGCGTAAGATCGGGGGATCTTGCCGCCCAATGAACAGGACCCTGGATGCCAAGCCAATTATTGTCCGTAAATATTTCGTTTAAAAACGCCGTTATGATGTGTGCGTTATGACACGGTGCCTCGTCTTGTTGGAAGTATACGTCTCCAATTTGTTGTAATGGCAAATCATCCATTATTGGTTCAAAAAATTCCCGCAATATTTCCAAATACCCCGCTGCTGTAAGGTTACCCTCACATATATAGGGACCAATAAACCTCTAAAACCAGCGACCCAAACATTGAAACTGTATCGGCCTTGATTTTGAGTCTCCACTATAATATGTGGATTTTTCAAAGTCCTATTTTAGAAATTGTATCTATTAAAAATACCAGAGCTGCTAACGCATGCTTCATCAGTCCATATGTTGTTCTGTCCAAAGATTGGGTTTTCAGCACATTTTCCTAAATACCATTGGCCAAATTCGAGCCGGAATTGTAGGTCATTTGGTAGTAACTTGTGAACTTTTCTTACTCGATACGGTTTGAATTTAATTTTATTTAGAATTCGCATTGTTGTAGTCTTTGGAATACCTGTATTCAACTACATTTTGCGAAGTGAAATATTGGGTTGGTTTTTCCCCCAAAATCGTTATTTCTTTTTTCTTTAAAATGCATAGAAGCTTCTTTGCTGCAATCTAGTGAACATATCCCGAAACGGTTGTCTCCTTTCAGGATATCGGTCAAAGTAAAGATTGCTGACAGCCTGAGCATCTTCATGTGATTACACTTTAGCATATCATATTTTTCGTAATTTTCATACATTTTGAATTAACAGGCAGATAAATATTTTATAGTAAGTTCAAAACTAAGTTCAAAGAAGCACACTAAACTTGTGAAGCAAACTGCATTTAATAATAATTGTTTGGCAGTATGCATAGACTGTAGTTGCTAGGGTAATTTGTTTCATATTCAGGCATGGCAACCTAGATTTTGAAAATACATCTAAAATAATTCGAAAACGGCCACAAAATGAATGTTTTCAAAGAAAAGTAGCAACTTCTATATATATTTGAAACGAGAATTTTATTTCAAACACAAATATGTAAAAATATACAGGGTGGTCCATAAGAAAAAATACAAGTTTATGTCATAGCTTCAAAACCATATTTTTTTATGGAAAACTAGGAACACCATTGGATTCTTTTCAAAAAAGTGCTTGAAGAATGTTTCCATAGAAATAAGAAATATTCAAAAATAAACAAGTTACGGGGTTGGGTCAGAAATGCACAAAATTGAAAAACACCTTGTATCTTTCGAACAAGTCAAGATATCAATGTGCGGTTTTCGGCATTCATTTTCTCACAAAAATTGACCTCGTAGCATGTAGGCTAGTTTTTCTCTAACTCCTCTAGAAATTGGTGTTTCCTATCAAAAGTGTCCAATTTGGACCACTCTGTACAGTGTGGAACAGCCAAATGGAATAAATTCGATAACGAATAAATCAGAGCGTGTTGGGAAAAACGCTTGGACACGTCGATTTGTATTTTTAGATGCGCATTTTTTTCAAAAAAAAAAATAATTATATAGGGTGTGTCATATGACAGTGGCCGATACCAACTTTCTTATTTTAAATACAACCCCCTGTATATTATTAGTTTTTTGGATTCTTCCGAAAATTCTAGACATAATTCATGTATAATGTTACATACCTATCTTCAACTGTTTCCGAAATATTAAGTGTTTTCAGATGTATTACAAACATTAGAAGACATTTTTATACCAGATTAGCATGTTGCCAAGACGTTCGCGGCGAACATGTTGAACATCTCTTATATTGAAATTAATGTTTTTTTGTTTTTTTTACATTATTTGTGAAATAAAATAATTTTCTTTTTTTAATGTTAATTTTTGTAATAAATCTGAAAACACTTAATATTTCCGAAACAGTTGAAGATAGGTATGGGACATTGTACATGAATTATGTCTAGAATTTTCTGAAGAATCCAAAAAACCAATAATATACAGGGGGTTGTATTTAAAATAAGAAAGTTGGTATCGGCCACTGTCACATGACACACCCTTTATAATTTTTTTTTATTGAAAAAAATGCGCATCTGAAAATACAAATCGACGTGTCCAAGCGTTTTTCCCAACACGCTCTCATTTATTCGTTATCGAATTTATTCCATTTGGCTGTTCCACACTGTATAATGCCTGTATAGATTCTCGTATTCCTTTTGGGCAATGAATAAATAAAAAAGGTTGATATGTAATAATTGAGTTCCAATGTAGAAATCTTCTTTTTATTGAAAAATATATTAATTCTTTGCTTTGATATTACACAATGAAACAAATTGTATAAATGAAATGCAAATGTAATATAAATTGAACAAATATATAAATAGATGTAGATGCATCAATGTAGGTAACATGTTGGAATATATTTAACATATATTCTTAAATACCTTTAGTATCCAAAATAATATTTGCCTTTTCAACAAATGTAATAGGATTGTTTCTATTCTAATTTCCTCGTATAATTATGATAGGTCCAAAAAAAACACTTGTATTACTTATGCAATTTGGAATATCCTTAATTAACGACATGATAAAAAAACAGCCAAGAGGTCCACCTCGACAAGTAGCTAGACAAGACTTACTTATCAATAAGGACTAAGTTTAAGAGCTTTATTTCAATTCGAATCCTCAAGCAGTCTTAACTATTCAACCAATCTGATGTTCCTGAAATGGTGTTAAGAATTTTACATGAACAGGCTAATTATGTCTGATGCAATAGATAATCTACATAGTATAGTTTATCATCAAAAGTTTTTTCATGCATCATGTACAATACTGATATATTTGCTTCATCAATTTCTATTTTTATCTCGTCTATAATAGCACCAAAAGAGAGAGTGTAAAAAGGTCTATTAATTCAAATTGCAACTCGTTAGTACCAAATGGTCCAATTCAATGGGATTCTGAAATTTGAATTTCGTGGACGTATAAAAATCAAAGTCATTTGACATTTGGTTTCTAAATGTGCCGAATTCATATGTGTTTGAAGGTGACCTCTCAGTGACGAGCTGTAATCGCATCAGTCACATTTATTATTTTTTAGTTTCAAGTGAAATGATTTTATATGCTTTTGAAGGTCCCCCTTATGAGACGAGGTGTAATCGCATAAGTGACATTTGTGTTTCTTCGGTTTCAAGTGGACCGATTTCATATGCTTTTGAAGAGCCCACTTCAGCGAAAAGCTGTAATCGCATAAGTTACATTTAAAAATTTTAAAGTTTCAAATGAATAGATTTTATATGCCTTTGA
This sequence comes from Cynegetis impunctata, assembly GCA_030704885.1. Taxonomy (NCBI): domain Eukaryota; kingdom Metazoa; phylum Arthropoda; class Insecta; order Coleoptera; family Coccinellidae; genus Cynegetis; species Cynegetis impunctata. The sequence goes on from JARQZK010004339.1 coordinate 1,244,734, forward strand.
AGGCCTGCTTTTCGTGACGAGCTGTAATCGCATAAGTGACATTTATGATTTTTCAATTTCAAGTGGACTGCATTCACGTGAATCTCTAAAGTACTTTCGTGGATCGCTGTATATTCACAAGTAGGACATTTATAAGTTTCTAATTTCAAATGTTCAGAACGCACGTGAACTGCCAATTCATATTTCCGCTTAGTTTTCAAGCCGCATACTTTACATTCAGGATACTTCTCGTCAGAATGAACCACTTGCACATGTTCTTTGAGCCTGTTTTTAAAACCCGTACGGTAATCACACGTAGGACATTTTAAATGTTTTTTTTGTAGGTGGACGGAATCAATGTGCTTTTTCAAAGTATCAACTCTGGCTGTGCCGTAATCACAAGATGGACATTCGAATACCTTCCGCTTCAAATGCACGGCATCTACATGGATGTTCAGACCTGTCCGTCTACACGTTTTAAAGTCGCACAAATGACAAGCGAAATGTTTCAACTTCAAATGAACTGCTTCATTGTGCTGAACAACATTGGTTTTATTCGAAGAACTGTAATCGCACACGTCGCATTTGTAATTCTTCGATTGTTTGATAGGTTGTTTAGCAAGTGAACTTACAACTGGATGTTTTATGGATACGTGACGTTTGAAACAAAACTCAAGCGGAGTGCTAAATTTGCACGAACCACATATAAATTGATGATGCACGGTTATACCATGGTTCCTGAAATCCACTTCATCTACTGTGGTATAATCGCAAAAGGTACATCTGAGATTTCTCCTCTTCATCTTAGCTTCTATTTCTGGCCTCTTTTCCGAATAGCAATTTGTTCTAGATATTTCTAAACCGCTCGATACTACTGTCGCTTGAACTTCAATATCTTGATTATTCAAATGGTTTCTGTGATTTGTGATATATCCAATTCTAGAGCTCTGTCGTATTTCTCCTATTTTCTTCTGATCAGTGATCACGGTTTGTTCCATACCGGAAACTGATTCTTCAATTTTATCTATACAGAATTCTTCAGCGTTGTTTCTCATCTCCAGGTTAGGAAGATCACTGAAAAAATATACCACTAATCGTATTCTCAAGACATAAATATTGAATAGATATGTGAACCAATATACCATATATATACAGGGTGTCCCACCGGGAAAGAACGCGATCTGTATATGGAAAACTACACATAGGAAACTTTTGAAAATTTGACAGTATACTAATGTTGATAGGGGCAACTCGACTAAAATATTTTCAAGATGGTGGCACTTCCGGTTATACCGGAAGTAGATACCAACTTGCTTATTTTAAATTGGATACCATATATATTAATACATTTTTACGCAAGATTCTAGGCAGATTTCATGTATTATGTCCTATACCTAAGTCTAAGCGTTTTTGACATATTTTGGTTTTTATGTCAAAAATGACGATTGCAAGCCCTAATATAATTATAAATTGTTCCTATATGGACTCCCGTATTACTTACTTTGGGGTGGATTCCTTATTGAAAAAGAATTGCTTTAATAGATTTTGTATAGTATTTGGATAACTAATCATACAGGGTGTTCGAAAAAAAAGATCTAAAATGAGATTGAGAAAACTGACAAAAATCAATTTTTTCAAATGGAAACCCCCCATTTTTCTTATTTTGTAGTATTTAGCATTTAAAAAGAAGGTAACTTTGTATAAAGTTATCTATACCTAAAATTTGAAGTTTTCGAAATATTGCCAATTTAATATTTTTATATGGCGATTTTGCATTTAATCGTTAAACAATTAGATCTAGTATAGCCACGATCGTATTTGACATTCCAAATCATCGTAATGGCACCCCGGTTAAATTATATAAACGAAAATTATTTTAACTTTTAAGGCTTATCTAAATCATTTTCATTTAAATGGTGCACTAATGAAAATATGGATAGCATAGGGATGATATTTGTGTTTCCGTAAAATTCTTAGAACTGACCATTTAGATAAGCCTGATTCTAATGCTATCTGCCTTGAAGATTTTGTTGGATATGCCTCAAAATCTCCCAAAATTGCTATTTCAATATTTTCATTGTTAACAACTGGTTTCTTTTTGTACACTTATGCCTTTACGGATGCAAAATTCTTGAAGTTTTTTATAATTCGTTTTATATGGTATTTGGTGATGGTTTTTGTTTATGAGGATATCGGGTCGCACATGTATCACATGTCCTTGAAATAATTTATCACATTGTCCATAAATAATAAATAAGTTTAAATAATCTTCGTTTGTATAATTTAACTGGGGTGCCATTACGATGATTTGAAATGTCAAATACGATCGTGGCTATCCTAGATCTAATTGTTTAACGATTAAATGCAAAATCGCCATATAAAAATATTAAATTGGCAATATTTCGAAAACTTCAAATTTTAGGTATAGATAACTTTATACAAAGTTACCTTCTTTTTAAATGCTAAATACTACAAAATAAGAAAAATGGGGGGTTTCCATTTGAAAAAATTGATTTTTGTCAGTTTTCTCAATCTCATTTTAGATCTTTTTTTTTCGAACACCCTGTATGATTAGTTATCCAAATACTATACAAAATCTATTAAAGCAAGTCTTTTTCAATAAGGAATCCACCCCAAAGTAAGTAATACGGGAGTCCTTATAGGAACAATTTATAATTATATTAGGGCTTGCAATCGTCATTTTTGACATAAAAACCTAAATATGTCAAAAACGCTTAGACTTAGGTATAGGACATAATACATGAAATCTGCCTAGAATCTTGCGTAGAATCTAAAAATGTATTAATATATAGGGTATCCAATTTAAAATAAGCAAGTTGGTATCTACTTCCGGTATAACCGGAAGTGTCACCATCTTGAAAATATTTTAGTCGAGTTGCCCCTATCAACATTAGTATACTGTCAAATTTTCAATTTTCCTATGTGTAGTTTTCCATATACAGATCGCGTTCTTTCCCGATGGGACACCCTGTATATATATAGATATATATATATATATATATATATATATATATATATATATATATATATATATATATATATATATATATATCTGAGAAAGATTCCGGGGTTCAATCCGATTTTTTCGAAAAAAAAAAAATATATATATATATATTAAGGATGAAATAAACAATGGCCATAATAAAAACAAGACAATTTGGAAGCTGATCAACCGAATTCAAAACAAAAAACTGTCTGAACCATCTATGGGTCTACTGATCGATGACCGTATGGTGACCGATGTTTCTTGTTTGTGTCGCGTTTTTGGGGATGATTTTTCGTCCGCAGTTGCTGCTTCTCTTGGTTCAAGGGGAAAAATGCGAGGTCAATGTTTTTTACGCCTGTTACACCAAACGAAATTGTTGAAATCATAACGTCAATGGATAATAAGAATTCCACCGGCGTTGACGAGGTTCCTCTGTCGGTTCTGAAGGGTTCTGTATCTATCATAAGTTCACTCATGGCAGATATTGTCAATAAATCTGTAGTTTCTGGTGTATTTCCAGATACGTTGAAGATTGGTAGGACGATTCCACTACCCAAGAAGGGGGACTCAACCATGGTTGAAAATTATCGACCGATCACGATCCTGAGTGCGTTTTCGAAGGTCTTTGAAAAGGTGTTGCACTGCCGCCTCACACAACTTCTGGAAGATTCAAACTTGATCACCGAATCACAGCATGGCTTTAGAGATTCCCGTTCTACAGGTGCAGCTATGACAGAGATCGTACAGCTCATTTCTCTTAAAATGGATAACGGCGAGTATGTAATCTTGATTTGAAAAAAGTTTTCGACTGCCTCAGTGCAGTTTTTGGTTCAATGAAGCTAGATCGGTTGGGTATACGCGGCACGATAAATGAGTGGCTTACTTCCTTCATGAATGATCGCAAAATGAAAGTAAACATTGGAGATATTCCCCTCGGCACACCCCAAGGAAGCATATTAGGGCCATTATTGTTCCTCATTTTCGTAAATGATTTACCGGACTTCATCTCACACGGTACAGTATTCATGTACGCTGATGATACGAGTATCGTGTTGAGTGACAAGTCTGCAGATTCTCTCTTTGTCAAATGTAATATAATTCTAAATGAATTCAAAAAATGGTGCGATTTAAATAAATTGATGATCAATTTCGCTAAAACCAGCTGTGTCGAGTTTTATACTCCCACCAAAACTACACTAGATAAACATTTGCGATGGTCTGCCGAAATGGACAGTATTTGTAAAAAACTAAATAAAAATTTCTATTCATTGATCAATATAAAAAAAATTTTAAGCTTTGAGGCTGCTATGTCATTTTACCACTCGAATGTGTCGTCAACTCTGAGGTATAATGTCGTGGTCTGGGGAATCGCTGTGGGATGGGAAAGGGTTTTCATTGTGCAAAAGCGTATCTTAAGACTTCTGTTTCAATTGTCACCTCAAACATCCTGTAGATATTATTTTAAGATTCATAAAATTATGACTCTACCTTGTATATATATTTTTAACCTAATGTGCTTTATACGTGGGAAAAAAGTGAAATTTTCCATGAGGGCGGAATGTCACTCCTATAAAATAAGAAATGGACATCGTCTTCATACACAGAAATGTAACCATCGTTTCCATGAGCGGTCTCCCTATTACTCGGGTTTGTGTTTGTACAATCTGTTGCCGCGGAGTTTGACCGACAGCAATACGACCATTTTCAGAAGGGAATTGAAAAAAGTTTTGATTTTGAATGCTTTTTATAGTGTGGGCGAATTTGTAGCATACTTGTAAACTGTTTCCCAATTTTGTGACATGTCATGTAACTTTTGATGATAAATAAAATTATTATTATAATTATTATTATATATATAGGTATATATATGTATATATATATATATATATATATATATATATATATATATATATATATATATATATATATATATATATATATGTATATATATATATATATATATATATATATATATATATATATATATATATAATATATATATATATATATCTCAGGTGCAAAAAAAAAACGCAACAAGTAAATATTTGGTAATATTTGAGAGGTCATAGTTTTTTTATTTATAGTTCAATTTTGAAAATTTTTTCAGAAGACTGTAGATGAAATATTTAGTTTCAACTTGCATATTCAGTATTTTGTTGAAAGCTGCCTCATTAGTTATTCTACAGGGTTAATGAGAAGTTTGTTGTTGAACCCTAATTTCAAAACACCCTGTGGAATAATCTCGTGGTCAGATTCTTTCAAAATACCAGTTATTCTTAAGAATCATTTATTTTCAACATTTTGTTTTTCATTTCATGCCTTTGAGTGCACTAGTTCATTTTTAATAGGAGAGAAAAGATCTCCAAAACAACAGTTTACCCCAATTTTAAGAACTGTTAATTTTTGACGAGATGGCTTTGCTTATTGTGCCATAATCTCAGTTTGACAGCTCAGTTTATGAATCCAGCAATGAGAAAACAACAATATATTGTTCATTTATAATAATAAGCAAAAATTTATTTATGCAAATTTATTCAATTCAAATTAAAAATCAAACTTCAAAACAAACCAATTCATCTGCATCTTAAATAACCTGAAGAAACGTACTTTTTGCAACAAATTTAGATTAATGTTTTGTATTACCACCTCTAGCTCCTATTACTGCCTGCATACGTCGGTTCATATCTTTCAATAAGGTGACGAATAGCATTTGAGGAATATTTTGCAATTCCTCCTGAATTACTGAACGAAGCTCGTTTATCGTATAGTTTGATTTTTAATTTGCATTGAATAAACTTGCATATAACAATTCTGCAATAATTGCTTATTATTATAAATGAACAATATATTGTTGCTTTCTCATTGCTGGATTCATAAACTGAGCTGTCAAACTGAGATTATGGCACAATAAGCAAAGCCATCTCGTCAATAATTAACAGTTCTTAAAATTGGGTAAACTTGGAGATCTTTTCTCTCTTATTAAAAATGAACTAGTGCACTTAAAGGCATGAAATGAAAAACAAAGTGTTGAGAAGAAATGATTCTTAAGAGTAACTGGTATTTTGAAAGAATCTGACCACGAGATTATTCCACAGGGTGTTTTGAAATTAGGGTTCAACAACAAACTTCTCATTAACCCTGTAGAATAACTAATGAGGCAGCTTTCAACAAAAGACTGAATGTGCAAGTTGAAACTAAATATTTCATCTACAGTTTTCTGAAAAAATTTTCAAAATTGAACTATAAATAAAAAAACTATGACTTCTCAAATATTACCAAATATTAACTTGTTGCGTTTTTTTTGCACCTGAGTGTATATATATATATATATATATATATATATATATATATATATATATATATATATATATATATATATATATATATATATATATATATATATATATATATATATATATATATATATATATATATTTTACAATGTTGATACATTATGAAACCTATAGAGGTAAACAAAAATTACCTATACATAGGCCTGGATATACTTAACATCTAACTTAAAAACTACACTTAGACAATGTATTCTGTGTGAAGAGCCAAAGAGAAGATAGATTTATTATACATTAATTTAAACCGTTAATGCTCATTTATGAGCTAGTGTAATTACATTTAACCCACTTTTTCAATTTTTGCTTAATAGTATTTCCACTGTATACTAATGATTTACATTCTATTGGTAACTTATTTTAAGTTTTAATAGCTGTTAGGCGGCTACTTTTTCAAGTAAGGTAGGTTTATTCTAGGTAATAATATGGATTTATTTCTAGTGACACTGTTAGACTGCATAAAAGTCTTTTTAAGATCATTGTAGTGAAAAATAAGAGATTCAAATATGAAAGCCTGATGTGAGTTTAGTGGTGAGGGGAGAGTGTTGGTTCCTTCAAATACTATTTTTAATATTCTTTTTTGAAGATTTGACAATATACATTTAACATTATTATACGCATCTCCAAAAGCTATTATTCCATAGTTACATATACTATGAAAAAAAAGCATAATAAATTGACAGTAAATATTTAGAATGTAATAATTCAGCTAGTTTTGTGAATATGAATAGTAAATACTTAGTCTTTTCAATAATATATTCAATGTGTACGTCCCACCTAACTTTAAAATCAATATATACCCCCAGGTACTTGCAACTGTCAACTCTTTTTATTATATGGTTATTGATTTTTATGTCCAATACATCAGGGACACTATCATAGTACTCCCCAAAAGCTATATAAACTGTTTTCGAAACGTTTAGCGATAACTGACCTGGGAAATTATCGCCCTATAAGTCTGCTTACCTCGTTCTCGAAAATTTTTGAAAAACTCTTGGTAAATAGGCTATTGAACTTTTTCTATAAATGTAAAATTTTCTCAAAAAATCAGCATGGATTTTTAAAAAACAAAAATACAATGACAGCAATTTACGAATTGTCGCAGTCCATAATCGAAGGATTAGAGAGGGGAGAAACTCCAGTAGGTCTTTTTATAGACCTGTCCAAAGCATTCGATTGTGTAAAACATGATAATCTGCTGCAAAAACTATCAATTTATGGAATCAGGGATAAACAACTGGATTTATTTCGCAATTACCTTCATGGTCGATGTCAAAGAGTAGTTATGGATGTTGACGGTGAAACTATTATATCGAACGATGAAAAACTCGAGGTTGGGGTTCCTCAAGGAAGTATCTTGGGACCACTTCTCTTTTTAATCTATATAAACGATTTGCCTAATATCTTTCAGGAATGCCCAAAGTTTTTCATGTATGCCTGATGACACGATATTCTAGTAACAAAAAAGGAAGTGGAAGACTCGATATTAGAAACAGAAAGTGCTATTTCAATGGTGTCGGACTGGCTTGGTAAGAATCACCTAGTCATGAATGCAAGACAAAACAGAGTGTGTAGTTTTTAAGACAACTCATACAAAAATAAAAGTACCGGCAGTAATAAACATAATGGGAAAAACTACAGATATAAAACTCACACATAAATTTCCTAGGAGTCACTTCTGGATTGTAATTTGAGGTGGACCAAACAAATTGAGAATGTCAGAAAGAAGCTTAACTCTGTAATTTTTTCGCTAAGAATCTTAACAAAAACAGTAGGTTTAGAGGTTCTCAAGATGGTGTACCATTCAAACTTCCAGTCCATATTAGGTTACGGTTTTGTCATATGGGGAAACAGCTTGGACATAAAACAAAATTTTTTCTACTCAAAAAAATTGCCGTCAGAACAATTCTACGAATGAAGTTACGCGAATCTTGTCGTGGTAAATTTAAACTATTGAACATCCTAACCGTGCCAGGATTGTATATTTTTTGTTGTCTCCAATTTTTAGTTAAACATAGTGAATATTTTCGGCATCATAGAAATGTTAATTGTACCAGAAATATTCAATATTTTCATGTCCCAAGTCATTCTCTGACATTATCAGAAAAAAACGCCAAGTATATGTGCATCAAACTTTACAATACTTTGCCACGTAAATATCAAATCATTGAAAGCTACAAACAATTCAAAAAAGAAGTATTTCAATATCTCATCAACATCGAGCCCTATGATATGCGTGAATTTTTTGAGTACAAACACGATCGAACCACGAATTGAGTGTCCTTTTGATTTATGATTTTTTCATCTTAAGTATGATCATAAATCATTTCCGTATTTGACTTGTTTTCTATTCAATGTTGTATTTTGATTATGAGAATAAAGACTATTATTATTATTATTATTATTATTATTATAACTGATTTAAAGCCAACCACGTGCCGACAATGTTAAGAGAATTATTAATTTTTTCTTCCACCTTATACCATGAATCGTCGTTGCATAAAACAACAGTTTCATCAGCATATGATACTATAGTTCCAGATGGCAACCGATGCAGCAAATCATCGATATACAGAATAAATAACAATGGCCCAAGAATACTGCCCTGAGGTACCCCATGAGTAATAATTAACATATGTTAATATATATATATATATATATATATATATATATATATATATATATATATATATATATATATATATATAATAATATTTATTTAGTTTTCAAAATTAATTCTACATCACAACATGACTCACAATGCAAAACTGAAATGAAAACAAGTCAAAATAGGAAAAACTCAATAGTAACAAAGAAATAAACAATACTACTATTTACTTTCACAATAATGAGACTTTAAAAGTTGTTTGTTTGCTACTTTTAAAACTGACTTGTACATCTATTTTATTATCTGTTTCTCGTTCATTCTCAAAAAAATTTCTGCTAAAATTAAACACATGTAAAAGAACTCCCTCTGTATATATATATATATATATATATATATAATATATATATATATATATATATATATATATATATATATATAATATATTATATTATATATATATATATATATATATATGTATATATATATATATATATATATATATATATATATATATATATATGATGTATATGATTGTATCTCCCTCTGCCTCTGCCGGGCCATGGATATATGAACCAATCGATTGGTATTATTCCTAAATCAGAAAGGCTATGTTTCAATGTCATTCCTCTATGAATTCACATAGAGTTTCGAATATGTGGTTCACATTTCCTTTCTATGGAATTATCTAAAGTTCGGTTCACATGTTCCATTCAATACAATTTTTATGAAACATTTGTGTAATCTGTCATGTCAAATATTCAGGACAATGTCCATGCCTGACTTCATATAAAATATGACCATTAAAATCTTCAGTTCTTATATGACTTAAACGCTCATTCCAACTGTATGTACGATAGGTTAACTGTATTTAGAATACTCCAGTTTTGAATGAACAGCCTTAATGTGTTTCTTCAGCTCATCTTTCCTGGTGGTCGTGTATTCGCAAATTTGACATCGAGAATTCTTCAATTTTAAATGTACTGCATTAATATGCAGACTAAGATCGTATTTTGTACTCCATTCATAATCGCACATTTTGCACTTATGCTTTTTCAATTTCAAACTACTACTTCAATATTTGAGTTGAATAATTGTAATTATATATCTGATCAAGTAATAATTTTAAGGATTAATAAAATTGAATTCAGTAATCCTCTGATGATGATTATAAGAGAAATATTGTAAAAATTGTCTTTTTCTTCATAACTATAACTTACCAAATTCCCACATAATTGCGCTCTTGAATATTAGGTCTCCATTCTTCCTTAAATAATGCATCATTGGTGTCCTGTTCATTGTCAATTTCTTGTTTGACTCCATTACACAATTGGTCATAACTTGAGAAATTCTGCTCATGTTTAAAAAATTCTTCATTTATGCTGCAAAAAATTATTGAAACAAGAAACAATGAAATTAGTTACTTTAAGCTATAAGATATACTAAATAAGTTTTTGATATAAGTATGAATGTTTTGAGGGTATTAAATTATTACTCAAAATATAGTATTTCTAGCTGCCTATTCTGACAAAATAAAAAATATTATATATTACATAAATCGATTCTTGGATTTTGTAATCATTATAACATTAGAGCTTTTCATTCATTTCCAGAATGTGAAAAGGCCATATTTTCAACAAAAGCAGTATTTTTTTCTTGAAAATTCATTGTATCAAAACAAAAGTCTTAAAAATATTTACCATTCATTGTGTGCATCACTTTCCTGAGTTGATTCAATATTATTTGCAGTAGAAAATGGTTCATTTTTATAACAATCCAACTTTTCCTTTGCTTCCGAGTCTCTTATTTGTTCATTGACTGCAACGCATTGCTCATTACTTTGTAGCTTTTCCATATTTCTGTAAATAAATTTATAATTCTTGGATAACTACTATCATTTTCATATTCTTCTTACACGTGTTGTAAGTATTCATCACATTCCACTTTAACTACCTCCATTTGAACTTATATTTTCAAGATGAGTAAAAAAGTAACTTGATTTACAATGGCAAAATAATTCTATACATCAAAGAGTGGGCCATAAATTCATTTTAATTAACTAAATAACAAGTAACACTACACAAAAAAAGATTTTAACACAGGAAAATTTGTAACAGCTATGGGAGGTAATGAAAGTTGTAATGTAATATGACATAACCACTTAACTTTGATAAATGACAGCTGACATTCGAGAAAAGGTGAGCTCCTGTTCACCACTTTCAGTGTAGAAATGTAACTTTTGTCTTCATGCAAAAATAAAAGTCTATGGTTTACAAATCACTGATAGGACAACAACTCGACAACTTATATGATAAATTTGTGATATTTATTGAAAAAGCTTTCTTTTTTCTTGACAAATGATGTAACTATTGATCAAATAAACTATATGTCTATGGAATTATCTAAAAATGATTTTATATGTATTTTTTCCATATATATAAAATTTTGGGAATATATATATATATATATATATATATATATATATATATATATATATATATATATATATATATATATATATGTATATATAAACCTTCAAGGTCCCGCTATCATTATTCCATATTTTTTCATTGATTGAATTGCATATATCAATGACATTTTTGTTTTCTTGAACATCCACAAATTTCTTCCTTATATGCTGTATTGATTGAATCCTCTTGGTCCTCAAATTTCTGTTTAATTTTACATTGCAACTACTCATCATTCTCTTCATATCTGAAAATTTCTCTATTCTTGCTACAAGAAATTATAAAAATTACATTATAAAACATAAATTTGTGGACTGGGAGTTAGAACAGTTATAGTTTCACAAGATTGTTCAGATTAAGTTTGATAGTGAAAACAGTTTATGTTCTAGAAACTGTTAAATGAAAAAAACTTAAATCTAAACAACCAAACGTAGGAATACCATTCATTGTCTGCAGTATTGGAATCCTTGTATTCTCGTTTATAATTATTATTTAATAGAGGCACAATAAAATCACTAATACCATCTGATCAATCTGATGTTCCTTGGATTGATATAGAATTTACTTCAGATACAATTGTTTCATTATTGTAACTATCAAATTATCTCTTCATCAAGTTATCATGTTGCTCTTTATTGTTTTACACTTCATATAATAATCGAACTCATTCGTATTTCTCAAAGTTCAATATAAAAGCTAAATATTTCAATTCAATTTAATTCAATGAAATACCAGAATCATAATAAAAATTGGTAATTAATGGTAAAAACAAACAAAAATTAATGTACAAACCCATAGAAATCTTACAGTAACTATATATAGTATATATCTATGTACAAATCTTAGCCGACCCCCGTCATTGTCACATGCGGTCAGTTTTCTGTGACTTGTTTTGAGCCACAATAAAATAAAAAAGTCCTCTTCATTGTATCGTGGTTTTGAGCTATTGTGACACTGTAGAGAGGTACACAGAGTGTGATATCGCTGGCGCGGTCGCCACGTACAAAGTAATACAAATGAGTTTAAACCTTAAAATAATCACACTTTTGAGTTTTTCGTCATAGTTGAAATTTAGAGTTTTAACACTTTGGATTTATACATGTGGTATTACCCAGCTTGTGGCTCCCATCTAGACACTATTTACCTCTTACGACCCGTTTCCGCAATGATTGCCCCATACCTAGTAGAGAGAAGAAAAAATATCTTATCGGTTTGATTACTACTGTTAGATCTGAATGAATTATCCATTTTATGAATATATGGATCTTTCAACAATACCTTTTATTGAGAGTAATTCAACATTAAGCGTAGGCATTAGAAATGCATTAAATAATCGTTCAATGAATAAACCAAAATTATTCAATGGCATGAAATTTTATCTAGATGTTACAGAAGAATAGTAGACAATGGCCCTTGCACCGTATATTTTAAACTAATTTTAATGATAAACCAAGTTTAATTTGACATTTTCGCTTGTCAAATTAGACTCGGTTTATCATTAAACTTTCAAAATATACGGCGCAAGAGCTTATACATGTAACCAAAACTTCTTGAGATTGCTTTTGATAACCTGTTTAAATTATTGTTAGTTCGTAAGTTCATTTGTGATCATAGAGTATAGGCTTAATTTATCTCCACACTATGTTTCATATGTATAATGCCTGTATGGATTCTCGTATTTCCTTGGGGCAATGAATAAAAAAAGGTTGATTTGTAATAATTGAGTTCTAAGGTAGAAATGTTTTTTATTAAAAAATATCTTAATTCTATGCTTTGATATTACACAATGAAACAAAATGTATAAATGAAATGCAAATGTTATATAAATTGAACAAATATATAAATAGATGCATCAATGTAGGTAACATGTTGAAATATATTTAACATATATTCTCAAATATCTTTAGTATCCAAAATACTATTTGCCTCTTCAAAAAATGTGATAGGATTGTTTCTAACTTAATTTCCTCATATAATTATGATAGGTACTAACATTTTGGAATATCCTTAATTAACGACATGATAAAAAAAAGAGCCAAGAGGTTCACCCTGACAAGTAGCTAGACAAGACTTAAACTAATCAATAAGGACTAAGTTTCAGAGCTTTATTTCAATTCGAAACCTCAAGCAGCCTTAACTATTCAACCAATCTGATGTTCCAGAAATGGTGTTAACCATTTTTTGGTTTTACATGAACACGCTAATTATGTCTGATGCAATGGATAGGCTTCCAAAAAGTGATGATTAATATCCTTAAAAAGAGACATAGTACAGTTTACCATCAACAGTTTTTTCACGCATACATGTACAACACTGATATATTTGCTTCATCAATTTCAATTTCTATCGCGTCTATAATCGCACCAAAGTATAGAGTTTAAAGGGTGTATTAATTCACATTGAAACTCGTTAGTACTAAAAGGTCCAATTCAATGGGATTCTGAAATTTAAATTTCGTGGACGTACAAAAATCACAACAGTCATTTATGATATTTCGTTTACAAATGTGCCGAATTCATATGCGTTTGAAGGTGACCTCTCAGTGACGAGCTGTAATCGCATAAGTCACATTTATTATTTTTTAGTTTCAAGTGAAATGATTTTATATGCTTCTGTAGGTCTCCCTTATGAGACGAGGTGTAATCGCATAAGTGGCATTTGTGCTCCTTCGGTTTCAAGTGGACCGATTTTATATGCCTTTGAAGAGCCCCATTCAGTGAAGAGCTGTAATCGCATAGGTTACATTTGAAATTTTTAAGTTTCAAATGAATAGATTTTATATGCCTTTGAAGGACTCCCTTTTGTGACGAGCTGTAATCGCATAAGTGACATTTATGATTTTTGAGTTTCAAGTGAATAGATTCTATATGACTTTGAAGGACTTTTTTAATTGGCGAGCTATATTCACATACGTGGCATTTGTGGTTTTTGAGTTTCAAATGGACCGACTTAATATGCATCTGAAGATGTCTCTTTTTTGTCGAGCTGTAATCACATACGTGACATTTGTGGTTTCTTGGATCCAAATGGTCCGATTTTATATGCTTTTGAAGGGCTCCTTTTTGAGATGAACAGTAGTCGCATAAGTGACATTTAAGATTTTTGATTTTCAAGTGAATAGATTTAATATGCCTTTGAAGGACTTGTTTATGAGACGAACTATAATCACACAAGTGACATTTGTGGTTTCTAAGATTCAAATGGACCGATTTTATATGCGTTTGAAGATGTCCTTTACGTGACGAACTGAAATCGCATAGGTAACATTTGTGATTCTTTCGCTTAGTATGGATTGAATCCAAGATCGTCGGAATGTCACATTTTGGTGGGCTTGGTTCCATCTGTATTGAGAGCAGCTCACTTGCGTCTTTTATTTTGATCTTGGTACACTCAGTTGTACTATTGAAATCCTCACTTCTTTCCATCTTGACGAAGTGAAAGTTTCTGTAATTAAAAAACTATGCAACAATTTCATAACACAAACATTTCCACAGTTTAAATTCTACATTTGTAATTACCAATTACGATAATTCATCGTTTCATTGTCTGATTTCTACAAATGCAAATATCAGTTAATCATATGACGTACAGATTTAATTATAAATTAACATCATTAAATATTACCTATTATAAGTCAGAAACTATCGACCCATTGCCCTTCTACCCGTAATCGGGAAATTATTTGAAAAAATAATTAAAACAAAACTATAAGATTACCATGAACAAGATATTCTTGCCTTTCAGTTTGGATTCCGTAATAAGAAGTCTACTATCCACCCACTTACAATACTTACTTCAAACATTCAAAATGCTCAACTGAACAATATGAACTCTGAAACACTGGCTCTAGACATAAATAAAGCATTTGACAGCATGTGGCACAAGGGACTACTATATAAATTAAATAAACTAAAGACACCGAAGTACCTAATAAAGATAATTCAAAAGTTTCTAGAAAACAGACAACTAACAGTAAGAATACACAATACAACATCCAAATACTTCTCCCCAGAACAAGGAACACCCCAAGGATCCCCTCTGTCACCGATATTATATAATATATACTGCTCCGATATATGCTCTGAATTCAACCAAAATCAGTATGTCTTACAATATGCAGATGACAACCTACTAGTATCCATGAAAAAACATTACAGAAATGTACTAACAAAATACAAGAACTCATGGACAAAACGAACGCCTGGTTTTCAAAGTGGCGCCTAAAACCAAATCCTAATAAGTGCCAATACATTATTTACAACCATAGGATCACACAAAATTCACCAACAATAACAATAAACGGAATGAATAAAACACCAGCATCTTCTATGAAATACCTGGGAATTTTGTTTGACAATAAAATAAATTTCAAGCTTCACACACCTAACATACGGGAACAGAGGGACAAGCCTTAAAAACGCAGTTAAAATATATAAAACAATATGCAGACGTTTGATAGAGTATACACATACAATCTACGCAACCTACGCAA
Organism: Cynegetis impunctata; assembly: GCA_030704885.1. NCBI lineage: Eukaryota > Metazoa > Arthropoda > Insecta > Coleoptera > Coccinellidae > Cynegetis > Cynegetis impunctata. The sequence goes on from JARQZK010004339.1 coordinate 1,260,632, forward strand.
CCCCTCCAATGAGCTACTATACGCAAGAACAAACATAGAATCAATCAAAAATAGACTTCACAAACTGAATCAAAAGTTCCACACAAGATTAGACAAAATGGAAGATATTTTACCACTGTTCCACTCCACTTATAACAAGGACCATACAAGAAGAAGATTCCCTACAGAGACTCTCCTTGAAGCACTAACTTGAAATAAAATATGATTGTACATTAAACAGGCTGAAGGACCCAAGGTCGATAGCCATTTGTATGTATGTATGTATACATATAATAAAGATCTGTTATTATTATTATTATTATTATTACCTCGTATGAGAAATAATATTCTAATTTTAAAAGGGAAAAAATTGTTTCTATAATTCAAAAATGTAAATTAATATAGTGTTCTGCATTTCAAAAGTTTTATTCGATGATTATTCAATGAACCATCTAGAGTAGATACACCTGGCAAGAGACTAATTTGAATAAAAGTATATAATTTTCTATTTTTGAAGTTTTCATTATCAGAGAGAACTTCTAAACAAATACTCTATCAGACACTTCAACCTCTAAAAACTACGACGAACTTTTATTAAAGCTAATTCATCAATCATAAAAAAGATTTTTTTATATAATTTTTGTTAATTTTAGATAAGCAGATTTTTGTTCTTTATTATTCGTTAATTAATTATTTGTTATTTTGTTTTATTCATGGTATTTCTAACACTTTGGCAGTATTAGTAAGTATTGTTTTTGCATCCACTTTTACCAGTAACGAGTATGTACGTGTGTGTATATATATATATATATATATATATATATATATATATATATATATATATATATATATATATATATATATATATATATATATATATATAATCTGGACTTACAAGGCCCCTTCATCATTATTCCATATCTTTTCTTTGTCAGGATTGCAATGATCAATAATATTTTTGGGTTCTTTGACATCCACAAATTCCATTTCCTCCCGATATAATGTATTGATAGAATCCTCTTGGTCCTCAACTTCCTGCTTGATTTTGCTCGGCAGCTGCTCATCACCCAAGTAATTCTGTTCATATTTGAGAATTTCTCTATTCCCGCTACTAAAAATTATTAGAATTACATTATAGAACATACATTGATGTGATATACTATAATTATCCAATAATATAATGTTATAATGTTCATGTTTTGGTGGTTAGGTATGTAATATTAATTTCAATATTCAAACATGTCGTAAGTACAACTCAAAAAACTGCAAATTAAACATGAGAGGCAGAGCCATTTTCAAAGTTAAACTAAACAAAATGATATAGCTGCACACACTTTCACAGGGAGATAGGAAAGTCATATTTTTACAAGATTGTTCAGATTAAGTTTGATAGTGAAAACAGTTTATGTTCTAGTAACTGTCCGTGGAAAGAAACTTAAATCTAAACAACCAAAAATTAAATTACCATTCATTGTCTGCAGTCTTAGAATCCTTGTGCTCTTGACTATAATTATCATTTGATAAAGGAACAGAAAAATCACTAGTATCACCTGATGTTCCTTGGGTTGATATAGAATTTCCTTCGGATACAATTGTTTCATTGTTGTAACTACCAAGTTCACTCTTCTCTGAGGCATATGATTGCTCCTCGTTTCTTTTACATTTCATATAATGATCGAAATCATTCATATTTCTGAAAGTTAAACGAGATCTAAACAATTCAATTCAATTTGATACAATGGAATACCAGAACTTTTATCAAGAAGTTTTTTCGGTATATATTTGGTATTAAATAGCAGGCACAAAAAAACAAATTAACATGTGAAAGTGTCATTATATGAAAAAATTTATAAATGAAGGACTGATAATAAAAGAGTTTTTATATTTAAAGAACGAAGTTCCTTTAAATCGTAACGATTGACAAATTATATGGGGCTTCCTCGGAATATAGCAATAGATGGTTGAGTGAAAGATAATATTGTGTTTATGTTTTAATATTGTCTCATTATTTCATTGAATATTAGAGGAATGAATACTGCAGCTAGTATGTACGGTTCTTCTGTTGCTTGATTATTCTAAGGCGTTTGACACTCTGGATCATGGGTTGCTGCGTTCAATATTCAGCTATGTCGGATTGTCCAATAGTGCAGATAGTACAGATATGCTGTCAAATTATCTTGAGAACAGAATGCAGGCTGTGAATTATAAAGACCGGACCTCTGTTTTGTTGAATTTGAATAGAGGAGTTCCACAAGGATCAGTACTGGGTCCAAAGTTGTTTTCTTTGTATACTCTGAGATTTCCTTCGGCCTTTTTATCATGTTCTCATCACTTTTTTGCTGATGATACACAGCTTTACATCTCATTCAGACTGGAAGAAGCTCAGCAAGCAGTAGCTGCGGTAAACTATGATCTATCTCAAATAGCCGAATTTTCTAAAAAACATTGTTTGAAGCTCAATAGTGGAAAGACGGTGGGGATTATTTTTGGAAGCAGAACAGGTAGGGAAGTTTTCAAAACCAGCTTTTCACATCAAATTAAGCTTGAAGATAATATCATAGAATTCAAACATGTAATAAAAAATCTAGGCTTGCATATAGATGAAGACTTAAGATTCACGACTCATATTAATAAATGTCTTCAGAGAGCTTTCATAAATTTAAAGGTTATATATCAAGAGAGGCATTGTTTCACAGGACCTTTAAAAATACTCCTGTGTGATTCCTTAGTCTTGGCACACTTCAATTATTGCGATAGTCTTTACAATTCTTGTTTAACAGTTGCAGATAGTGAAAGGATTCAGAGAATGCAAAATTCTTGCCTTCGGCTGATACATGGGGTGAGGAAGTATCAGAGAATCAGTCACAAAATTGGGGAGACGGGCTGGCTCTGTATGCAACGGAGAAGGTACATTCATTTAGTTTGTTTATACCACAAAATTATAAGATTAAAGACTCCACCATATCTTTATAATAAAATAACTATCAGAACGGATGTCCATAATCTGAATTTAAGACGAAAAAATATACTTGTTATCCCTAAGCACACGTCAAAGTTTTTCGAGCGATCATTTTCATTCAGTATAGCAAGCTCCATCAATAAATACGCGTCCTGTTTAAACTGGTCCACAGGGAGACTTAGAAGACATCTATTCGATACGCTGAGTGGAACCTAGTCTCGCCCCATGTGTAGAGCATCATTTTTTTATTGTTTTTTTTACATATAGTTTTTTCTTTTCAACGCCGCAATATTCACGTTGTCTTTGTACCTTAGTCATTCTTCATTTTTGTATATTAGGTTTTGTATATTATTTCCGATTCAACTTGTTGGATAATAGTATAGTTTAGTTTAGTTTAGGTTTAGATAGTAAGTGAAACTTCCTAGGTTAGCTGAACAGACAGCCGGAGAATTGATACATTGGATGTAGCTTTTTCTGGCTGAACTGAAACTCGCCTAGAGTATTGGGTAACAACGTTACCCGTTAATTTTTCTATTTCTGCTTAATAAAGTCCTTTATTATTATTATTATTATGTGTAATACAAATTTTGGAAAGTGCGTTAATACAATTATTAAACTTGATACAAGTATATATTCTTTACATATGTTTAAAGTAAATGTGATTTGGATATTTTACTATGTAGATACATTACAGAGGTAAAATAGTGAAATAATATGCTAAAAAAAATAAGTAAAGACAGGGGTCCCCCGAACGCACACGTTTTTTAAAGTTATGCCAATTATTAGGAGTGTATCGTTTGATGAGAAACTTCGTTCGAACAACAACAAAAACGTATAAATATCACAAAGAATATACACTACAAAAAGAAATAAATTACTCACTCCATTGAATCATCTTTCGTTAGCATGGCATTTACTTGATCGCTTTGTTTTTTTAATTTCACTCTCCTTCTATATTCTTTCATATATTCGGCCCGAGATTTAGTCGATGTGCTATTAACAAAAGAAGAAAATTTATATAAAAAATATTATTGAAAAAATGAATATATCAAAAAATATAATAAATAACAAAAAGCAACAAAAACGTATAATAGTCACAAGGAATATACATTACAAAGACAAATAAACTACTTACGCATCTGTATGATCTTTCGCTAGCAAGGCATATAATTGATTGCTTTCTTTTTTTAATTTTACTCTCCTTCGATATTCTCTCATATATTCGGCATGGGATTTGTTCGACGTCCTATTTATCGAAACAAAATATATATCATAGAAATTATTGAAAACATATTAATGTTAATACATTATTTTATAAACGAAAATAATACAATATCAGAACTACAATTCGGCTTTGTTAACGGAAGAGGAACTAAAGATGATTCAACTTCATAACAGATTCAAGACTAGATAAGAGTAAATCGATATGTAGTATAACTTTTCTTGATCTTGCTAAAGCGTTTGACAAACAGAGATTGAATTCTCGCACATCACTTGGTGAAACATCATAAAGAATAAAGTATAAACTTTAAAATAAAAACACTTGGCTTATGTTTCACAATATAAAAAATATTTAGATACTGTATTTAGCAGTAACGAAAAGTCGACATGTTTCGAGTTATGAACTCATTATCAAGACTGACTACAGGAGAGTATTGCACCGTAATTTATAAAACAGACAAAAGCAAAGGTGATACCTGAAAATCAATTTGTTCGTTTACAAGGGGTAATTGACTATTATGGGCGGAACTTATTTCGAGAATTTCAAGAAGGTCAATGCGTTTTCCTTTGTTACCTGAATGTAACAATATATAACAATCCTTCACAGATACTTTAATTCACAGCGACAGTAACCAACACATTAAAATAAAACTCAGTGCTTGTCATTCGTTCATACATAGGTTGTTCACGATTCCATTATCGGAAACAAATTTTCAAACTGAAGTTAATGCAATTAAATTATTAGCCATCAATAACGGTTACAATGAAAGTCTTATCGACAAGCTCATTGGGAAAAAACGAATAAAGTATCTGTTGCATTCAATATACCCCACGCAAACTATTAATGAAGAACAAAAATACTTCCCAATAAATTATGTGCCTGATTTGAGTATCAAAATTTGTAACAGACTATCGAAAAATAACGTTAAAACAATTTGTACAAATAAAAGAAACTTGAAGTCATTCTTGGCCAATAATAAAGAAAAATCTAACATCGGAGAAAACAGAGGTATTTACAAAATATTTTGCGACGAATGTCCTGCTTTCTATATTGGACAGACAGGAAGGAATATAAATATTCGTGTTGAAGAACACAAAAAGTCAATTTTACAAAACAAACATACCACTGGCTTCTCTGAACATTGTATAAAATCCAATCACTTCCTGGATTTCAACAAAACCAAATTGTTACATTCAGGTAACAAAGGAAAACGCCTTGACCTTCTTGAAATTGTCGAAATAAGTTCCGCCCATAATAGTAAATTACCCCTTGTAAACGAACAAATTGATTTTCAGGTATCACCTTTGCTTTTGTCTGTTTTATAAATTAGGATGTAATACTCTCCTGTGTAGTCAGTCTTGATAATGAGTTCATAACTCGAAACATGTCGACTTTTCGTTACTGCTAAAGGGGGCGTTCAAGTATTACGTAACGCAATTTTTGAAGATTTTTGAACCTCCTTCCCCCCCTATGTAACGCGCCGTAACGTTTTCATGAACCCTCCCTCCCCCTCCCTAAACGTTACGTAACACCCAAATGGCCATTTTTAACTTAAAGTCACAAATATGTTGCGCAAAGTACCTGAAAGTCCCTAAAATACCTACCTATGTTATTGTTTATTATTATTATTATTATTAATGAATAATAATAATAATAATATATAATAATGAATAATAATGAAAAAATGGAGTTTAATAATAAACAAAACAAGAGTATTCTCACTCGCAATACATGCTTATATTTTTTATTTTAATGTTTTTTAATAAATAATCATACATAATATAAAATATTGAAATGGGCTCAAATTCGTCCTAATAAACTTTTATTGCTAATCTTCATTTAATTTTCCTGACTTGGCTCTGTCCTTACATACATTTTTAGCTTCAGCCACCATTATTTTTCTCAAGCATTATTAGATTTCAGCTTATTAGCAGATTTTCACTTTGGGAACCTGCTCATTAAAATCGGTGCGATTAGCAAAGTTGGACTTAGGACCAAGATATTTTTTCGTTTCATGACTTTTTATGATATATATATATATATATATATATATATATATATATATATATATATATATATATATATATATATATATATATATATCATATATATATATATATATATATATATATATATATATATATATATATATATATATATATATATATATATATATATATATATATATATATATATATATAATATATAGTAATTGTACTGATGGTCAAAAGAAATCGCACGGCATCTGCTTGAGGAGGCGACAGATCAACGGGCAACCTCACAAGAAGTAGTGAAAACTTGCATGATTCTTTGTTTAGCTGACTAGGTACCGAGAGCTTGCTTGAGGTATAAAGGATTTGGCATCGGCAGGTTGGCGGCAAGAAAGTATTATTCGGAAAGAATGATTTCGATGCACTCCTCAAGATGGAAAAGCAGGATTTGTAAGCGCATTTAATTACTTGCAAAAAATATTTCGAGTCACGGACGTGAGCGCTATACCATTTTTAGTTTTTCTTTAGCCATTTTTGAATTTCGTTGGCAGTTTATGGCACACTTGGCACACAAGTGAGCATGAGAGCTTTTCTAGGGCAAAAACAGCTGATGATGCAAATCTCCCTCTTTTGAGAACATTACAGTATGAACTCACTTCTACAACACTGGCTACAGCAATGTGCTTCTGTGTATTACGTGTTTAAAACACTAAACCAAAACTGACAACGGGAACAAAAAAAATTACGACGAATACAGTCGAGGTATCCCATAAAACATGAACGGATAGGGTTGCCAACTTGGGAGAACAGAATAAAACTGACGGATACAATCGAGGGATTCCCCGTGAAACATGAATGAAAAGGGTTCCCAACTTGGGTGATTTAAGTTCCCTTTTTTTATTTCAATAAGAAAACAATGTTACGTAACGCGTTGTTCGAACCCCCCTCCCGCCCATGTAACGCATAGTAACGTTTTGCAAGACCCCCCACCCCCCAAATTGCGTTACGTAATACTTGAACGCTCCCAAATACAGTATCTAAATATTTTTTATATTGTGAAACATAAGCCAAGTGTTTTTATTTTAAAGTTTATGCGTTTGACAAAGTTGATCATGACATTTTATTAGATAAACTTCATCACTATGGTGAAGTGGTCAAATACATGAACTGTTAAATAGTTATCCGAAGGATAGAAAACAAAGGGTCAAAATAGACAATTGTTCAACTGAATATAAAAAAGTTATAATGGACAAGGCACTATTATGGGTTATCTATAATTCATTTTGTATTTTGATGATCTTCTCGATGGAATACAAAAGGATACAATTATACCAAATGTTGATGATTCAGCAGTTATTGGAACGAAGTTCCTTACTGCAGGCTTGGAGGAGATAGGGATTTCGCTGCGCGACCAGATTGAAAAATATGTGAGACTAAAACAGTAAGAAAAACATATAACGGAAGTGCAACGCGCATGCGTCATTCTTTCTTTATCTTTCTCCTTCTGCCACGATGTATACATGAAATTTTTGTCTAAGCACGTGATGTATACTATCATAATAAAGGAACTTCGTTCCAAAAAATAAAAATGTATATATATATATATATATATATATATATATATATATATATATATATATATATATATATATATATATATATATACAGGGTCACTCACGGTGGATGGTAGGTTAGACGTTTACGGAGAACGGGACATGAGATTATTCTGAAAATTTGGTTTCATGGGTAATTGATTTTGCTCTATCGATCTAAAATAATAGTGGCGCTGCGGCGTTGCCGCTTATACTAAAAAGTAGCAGCAACTATGAAATTTCAAATGAGACACCCTATATATTATTCCATTTTTTGCTTCTCTACCATTTTCCAATTGTTTTTGTATGATACTTCCCTATACCTATCTCCAGAGGTTTTCGAGAAATTAAATGGTTTCCTTATTTTTTTGTGCAAAACATAGCTTCAATTAAATGTTCATTACTAAGGTATTCAGATTCGTAGGACGCTGAAATTTTAGGTGTAGTTTACCAAGTTCCGACGTATTAGGAATATTCTAAGGACTTTGTTCTCCATTATACAGGGTCCTTCAAAATTTGCGATTTTAACGATAAATACAAAAATAGTAAAAAGTGCATTTTTTCAAATGTAATATCCTGTATATTATTGAATACCTCGAAAGAAAATTGAAATTTCTTTCAAATGATTAATCATGTTCCTATACCTAAAAAGTCAGGTTTCCGAAATAAAAGCCAGTTTCTATAAAAATCGGATTATTTAGCCATATTTTGTATTAGGTAGCTATGAAATGTCAAGAAAGATGTCATTATGAAAATTTGACAATTAGTCCATCAACAATAAAACGTTCGCGCGTTCATTCAAGAAAATTTGATTTGAAAACAATCAAAATGGAAGGCAATAACTATTCTCATGAAGTTTTGATGAAGTTATTTATTGTACATGGTCAATGTGACCAAATAATAGCAAGAACATGCAGAAAATTCAATAAAATGTATACCTATTGACAACCAATAAACGAGAGAAAATTTGTATGTTTACAAAATAATTTTATCACTTATGGGTCAATACTGAAAGCGAAACGAAATTTACTAAACTAATAAAAAACAATTTGCGTTACGTAAAATAACATAACATAAGTGATAAAATTATTTTGTAAACGTACAAATTATCTCTCGTTTATTGGTTGTCAATAGGTATACATTTTATTGAATTTTCTGCATGTTCTTGCTATTATTTAGTCACATTGACCATGTACAATAAATAACTTCATCAAAACTTCATGAGAATAGTTATTGCCTTCCATTTTGATTGTTTTCAAATCAAATCATCGTTAATGAACGCGCGAACGTCTTATTGTTGATGGACTAATTGTCAAATTTTCATAATGACATCTCTCTTGACATTTCATAGCTACCTAATACAAAATATGTCTAAATAATCCGATTTTTATAGAAACTTGCTTTTATTTCGGAAACCTGACTTTTTGAGTATAGGAACATGATATATCATTTGAAAGAAATTTCAATTTTCTTTCGAGATATTCAATAATATACAGGGTATTACATTTAAAAAAATGCACTTTTTACTATTTTTGTATTTATCGTTAAAATCGCAAACTTTGAAGGACCCTGTATAATGGAGAACAAAGTCCTTAGAATATTCCTAACACGTCGGAACTTGGTCAACTACACCTAAAATTTCAGCATCCTACGAATCTGAATACCTTAGTAATGAACATTCAATTGAAGCTATGTTTTGCACAAAAAAATAAGGAAACCATTTAATTTCTCGAAAACCTCTGGAGGTAGGTATAGGGAAGTATCATACAAAAACAATTGGAAAATGGTAGAGAAGCAAAAAATGAAATAATATATAGGGTGTCTCATTTGAAATTTCATAGTTGCTGCTAATTTTTAGTATAAGCGGCAACGCCGCAGCGCCACTATTATTTTAGATCGATAGAGCAAAATCAATTACCCATGAAACCAAATTTTCAGAATAATCTCATGTCCCGTTCTCCGTAAACGTCTAACCTACCATCCACCGTGAGTGACCCTGTATATATATATAAATATACATTTTTATTGTATATATATATATATATATATATATATATATATATATATATATATATATATATGAGGTACTTTTTTTTTCGAATTTCTATATTTTCACTCCACACACGAAATATTATCCTAAACTCAAAAAAGCAGTTCCCACTAAAGGTGAGCTCTTAATTTACATCTTAGGTACTCGAAAAATCAATTCGAAATCTCTCCCTCATCTGTATACACATACATAGATATTTTTTGTGTTATATTTTACCTTTCTCGTTTATTTTCATTTTTTAAAATTTTTTGACGTTGCCTATACGCTTTTTGACGCTCTGCTCTTGTTTTTGGTATTTTTTTGGTACTAAAAATGAGTAAAAATAGAATTATTAAGGAATATGTATATATAAAGGTTTGAAATTTAGGGCAAAATCTTATTTTAACTTTCTAGAGAAAATATTCGATTAACTTTTTTAATATTTTATTAGGTTACGAGATATTTGTATTTCTATATGAAAATAAAAAAATATTTTGCCCCAAATTCCGAATAATCATATATATATATATATATATATATATATATATATATATATATATATATATATATATATACATATATACAATTAAGTAAGTAACTGCCGATGGTTTTTAAAAAATATATTAATTATAGCTGGGTATTCGGCAAGGAGTTATGATCTAAACAATCAAATTTGTCTCAGTCGACGTTTCGACTCTTTATTGAGTCTTCCTCAGGACATCTACAATTTAAAAAGAATGACAAAGAATGTTACACCGAAACAGTTCGTCTTATATATATATAAAAAACAACAAAATTACATGTATACAACAGTTTCTCTGAACTCTAGTTCCTGCACTTTACAAGGAATATACAACAAAAACTCATTTAAAACCGAAAACATGTTAAAATAACGTGAATAAAGCTAAAAAACAGAAATAAATGGGCTCGAAATATCAACTAAATGGTATAAAAATCTGACTGAAACTCAAAAACAAATGCCAAAATTTAATCAAATACTTACAAACAGTTATATGTATATATATATATATATATATATATATATATATATATATATATATATATATATATATATATATATATTTAGGGTGACCCAGAGCTACGTAATCGGTTCATAATTTTTTTGTCATTGAAGATATCCATATGAAATTTTCAGGGGCAATATGATCCGACTAAGTCTATTTTTCAAGATTATTTTGAAGAAAATTGCACTTCCGGTTTTGCCGGAATTGATATCAACTTTGTTATTTCAAATGGAATACCCTGTATATCTTTTGATTTTCGAATTTCTTATGTAATTTATAATAAAATTGTCATAACACTCTTTATACATAAAATGAACAGTTTTCGAGTTATTCATTTTTTTCGAAAAAAAAATAGGCATTACTTCTTTGTTAGTATGTCTATTGGTATGCGGTTTGGATTTTTGTAACCTTGAAACATTGTTTTATTTATTCCTTGTCAAAATTTTCCATATTTTCAACTAATTACTTGAAAAAATCTAGGGTGAAGTTGGCAAATTTTAAACGTTAATAACTTTCCTATTTCAAATGGAATGCTATGTATATTTTTGCATTATAAAATTTACTATTAAATTACCTTTCGATTTATATAACCATTCCCTATACCTTAAGTAAATAATAACAAAGATATTTCACAATTTTGTAATAATTTATATAGCAATACACCTGAGAAACCGAATAGCGAGTTATTTTGACGTAAGTAATAGCCTATTTTTGTTGAAGGCGCAACTGTCAAAATTTTACGAAAAAAATGGATAACTCGAAAATTGTTCATTTTAGGTATAAAGAGTAGTATGACAATTTTATTATAAATTACATAAGAAATTCGAAAATCATAAGATAAACAGGGTATTCCATTTGAAATAACAAAGTTGATATTACTTCCGGCAAAACCGGAAGCGCAATTTTCTTCAACATAATTTTAAAATTTATTATTTTTAAATTTATTTGCTCTGAAAATTTCATATCGATATCTTCAATGACAAAAAAATTATGGACCGATTACGTAGCTCTGGGTCACCCTGTATATATATATATATATATATATATATATATATATATATATATATATATATATATATATATATATATATATATATCATGTTTAATTGTATCTTTTTCGTTGATTTCTTTTTCGTTGCTGGAACTCTCTTTGACGCTGTGCATTAGTTTTTGGAACTCTCCTGGTTCTAAAAATTATTCGACATTATAATATAAATATTAATATAATAATATGATAAAAAGAATTGGTGTCATATGACAGCAGGTAGGAACCAAGTTCTTTCGGATTCGACATCATAATATAATTATTAATATAATAAAAATAAAATAAATAATGTATTGAGAGTGCAGAATAAATATTAAGTACACATGTAAGTTGTATAAACAATATACATCAACTTATATTTGTAAACTAATACTTACGTATTTAATTTTATTTCCCTAATTAATTTTCCACTATTATCACTATCAATTTCATTTAAGTCACTTGTTAGTTCATTTGCCATTGTTAATATATTTAATATACTATTGAAGATTTATAAACTCTACGAAAATAAACTTGTTCATTTACGAGTAAAATGAAATTATAATGCGAGTATACACTACGTGTTTAGACAAGAATTTCATGTATAAGTCGTGGCAGAAGGAGAAAGATAAAGAAATAATGACGCATGCGCGTTGTACTTTCGTTATATTTTATTCTTACGGTTTTGGTCCAACATTTTTTTTCATTTTGGTCGAGCTGCAAAATCCCTATCTCCTACAAGTTCCAAAAATAACTTACCCATCTGAATTTGTCTTTGCTAGCAGGGCATTTAATTGATTACTTTGTTTTTTTAATTTCACTCTTCTTCGATATTCTCTCATATATTCAGCCCGAGATTTAGTCGATGTGCTATTAAAAGAAAATATATATCAAAAAAATTATTGAAAATATGTTAATGAATATATGTATATTAGCTAATAATGATCATAATGAGTAAAATAAAACGTGTGGCATTCGGGGACTACCGCAGTAAAGCTATTGCATAGCATTTTTCATCAACTGATGCATTATAATATAATTATTTAGAATAAAGTATAAACTTTAAAATAAAAACACTTGGCTTATGTTTCACAATATAAAAAATATTTAGATACTGTATTTAGCAGTAACGAAAAGTGGACATGTTTCGAGTTATGAACTCATTATCAAGACTGACTACAGGAGAGTATTAAGTACATCCTATTTTATAAAACAGACAAAAGCAAAGGTGATACCTGAAAATCAATTTGTTCGTCTACAAGGGGTAATTGACCATTATGGGCGGAACTTATTTCGAGAATTTCAAGAAGGTCAAGGCGTTTACCCTTGTTACCTGCATGTAACAATTTGGTTTTGTTGAAATCCAGGAAGTGATTGAATTTTATACAATGTTCAGAGAAGCCAGTGGTAATTTTGTTTTGTAAAATTGACTTTTTATGTTCTTCAACACGAATATTTATATTCCTTCCTGTCTGTCCAATATAGAAAGCAGGACATTCGTCGCAAAATATTTTGTAAATACCACTGTTTTCTCCGATGTTAGATTTTTCTTTATTATTGACCAAGAATGACTTCAAGTTTCTTTTAAGTATCTGTTGCATTCAATATACCCCACGCAAACTATTAATGAAGAACAAAAATAGTTCCCAATAAATTATGTGCCTAATTTGACTAGCAAAATTTGTAAGACTATCGAAAAATAACGTTAAAACAATTTGTACAAATAAAAGAAACTTGAAGTCATTCTTGGTCAATAATAAAGAAAAATCTAACATCGGAGAAAACAGTGGTATTTACAAAATATTTTGCGACGAATGTCCTGCTTTCTATATTGGACAGACAGGAAGGAATATAAATATTCGTGTTGAAGAACATAAAAAGTCAATTTTACAAAACAAAAATACCACTGGCTTCTCTGAACATTGTATAAAATTCAATCACTTCCTGGATGAAATACTCTCCTGTAGTCAGTCTTGATAATGAGTTCATAACTCGAAACATGCCGACTTTTCGTTACTGCTAAATACAGTATCTAAATATTTTTTATATTGTGAAACATAAGCCAAGTGTTTTTATTTTAAAGTTTATACTTTATTCTTTATGATGTTTCACCAAGTGATGTGCGAGAATTCAATCTCAGTTAGTATAATTATTTATTCATTTTTTATTTATGCAGTATGTTTCTTCTTTTTCTTTGATATTAATTCAATTTTTTTCTTTGATATTAATTCAAGTTACACTTTTTGAGCGTGGTGACCGATAAGAAAACAGATTTTTCTCTTTTATCGAATAAATGAGAAGTTAATATCGTGTAAAATATTTTTATTATCTTACAATACATGTATAGGTTATTCAGGATTTTTTATCATTGAAACTATAGGTTTATGGTAATGATGAATTATAGTCATAAGAATATCTCTTTGTTGATCAAGCATTAAATCATAGAATTGTTGATAATCCATTAAATTTTCCCACTTTTTGTTTATGCAGAGATGCATTTTGTAAATCAACGTTAGCAGTTGAGTTTGGATCACGTAGCAATAAGTCACAAGGATCTCTTTCATGCAATATATCAACCGCTCTTAATAATTGTTCGTCTTCTTGTTCTTAATCGTTTTCACGGCACAACTGTCTACAAATTTCTAAAGTTTTCTCTATGTCCAAATTTGATTCAAATTCTTTCCTACGTTCTAATATCGTATCTTTGTTGTCCTCGTATATTCGAATGAACTTATTTTCAGCAATAATATCATTTTCTTCACTTTGAAAAGGAACATGCAACAGAACCATCTCACGCCTATAATCGTTGTAATTGTTAGCCATATCGTAGTTCCTGTATCTTATTATTCTTGCAGTATCTCTTGTACTGTAAGTCCCCTTTTTATTTAGGTAATATTTTGCAACAAATTGTGCTAACGTAACATCGCGGAGTTCTTCAGGTCTTTTCTCGTACTTATCGAACCAATTCTCTTTCCCAACGTTCGTACAATCATCATCTAAAGCTTCAAGTTCCTTCATAGATTTTCTAATTCTTGCGCGTTCAGTAGGAAATACCGTTGGAATGTAGACTGTCACCACCGATGACTTAGCCATAGGTTCTCTTAATAAATACCAAGCAGCTTCTTGGGCCGGCATTTCAACAGACTGAAGTATGTCAACACTCATTTTTTTCGTGATATCGACAATGTCGAATTCTGGATGCTCGTCCATTATGTCAATTATTTGTCTTTGCAAATTACTAATCCCTCTATTATGCTTACTGACGTATTCAACAACATATGTTGCACAAGCATATTCATCTAGTATAATCTGAAAATCCATGTTCGATTTCAAATGATGTAATACGAATGGATTGAAAGTGTTGTGCCATTTTTCTGCTGGTGTCCTTTTATACAATAATTTTGGTCTATTGATACCAGCACGAATAATATTGTAGTAATGATCATCAGAAATAATATCGTTATGCGAGTAAAATTCATCAAAATTCGCGTAGTCAAAATTTTCGAGATTATTTCTTATAAGTTTAAATCGTTTCTTATATTCTTTGAAAAGTGCTTCTGAGTAATCGGGATCAGTGTCTTTCATAGGTATCAGATTAATAGTTTTTTTTGTTGGCATAAATGGTGCGCCAAATCTACATTCTTGCTTTTTATCAGGATTTATTTTTTTATAACACGTGAATGTGTGTTTGTGTGTTACTAGGTTTATATTTCCAGACGCCTCTGACGCTGACACAGAAACTAATTCGTCGATTAATTTAATTACTTCAGGATCATTGCTTAGTAAATCTTCAGGAACATTTTCCAACCAAAGAAGAAAATGAGCATGTGGGCTACCAACATGCTGAAATTCTATTCTTTTGAAATAATGTACTACTCTATATTTTCCGAATGGACTTCTTTTCTTTGATTGCAAAACTTTCAAGAGACAATTTACCATTTTATTAAAATAAATAGCACAAGTTACAGCATCTTCATTCACAAGTTGAGCTTTATGCACATAACTCATTTCTGCTAAAACGTCATCTGAAATTTCCGCTCCCTCGTTTTTCAATTTGTACAATAATTTCAACAAATTCTCCCAGCCAGTTTCATTGGCGCTAAGAGTCATAAAAGCGGTTGGTTGTCCTAATTGCCTGATCATTGCAAAAAGATCTTTTTTTCGATCCGACCAAAACCAAGCAGAATTTGGTATGCAGCGAAGAAATGCGAGATTTGTTTGTAAACAATTATTTATATATTCTTCAGATTGAATTGTCTCTTTCGTAATTGAAGTACCACCTTGTCCAACATGCTTAAACGCAACGTTGACACATCCACTAACTCTCAACCTCATGATCTTAGCAGCGATGTATAAAAGGTGTTGTGGGTCAGTAGCACGCCTATCAGTACGCCGAAGTTCGCTCGTAGCTTGCATGAATGGAGTAACAGTAACGCCATCTCTGTATGTTCGAAACTGACCGCCGTAGATTGTCGGAAAAGATAGTTCTTCCGCGTGTTCATCCATTGAAGTACCGACTGGTCTGTTATATCCACCGGGTGCTAGACTCAAAAAATAATCATCATTCCACAAAAGAGTTTGTTGCTGCGCAACTAAATTGTCTTCGATTGTCACGTGTTCGCTTATTTCATCCATGTTCAATTGCGAAGTACGTTCGTTTCCGGTAAAAAAAGATTCGTCGATTTTAATGTCATGATAAATATAAAGAGGCGTAGATACTAAATACGACAACCACTCTTTAATATGGCTCTTATTAATAAGCCCGTGGACATTACTAGTTTTGTGAATCGACTTCTTTTTCAAATGCACATAAAAGCAATGGTCGTCTTGAACGTTTCTTGGCAATTGTTTCACCATTGTATTAACTTCGACAGGAACATTAATTATCTGGCCATAAATACCGTACTGACCATTAACGTGTCTCAGTCTACGAATTTGAACGAACGGTATTCTCGGTGAAATCAATCGTTGCTCTATAAGGTTTAACGTTGGTAAATGTGATGGAATCTTCGGATATGCAAAACCGTTGTAGGTTGACATGAGAGGAATTCTTTCTTTTTCCAAAGATGTATAACACGTATAGCAGGCTTGAATAATTTCACCAGGTGTGTAATTCTAAAAAAATCAAATTCGTATTATCAAGATATAGAAAGAAAAATATACAGCGAATAATTAATTCCGGAAGTGGCGCCAAGTCTGTGAGACCCGACGCGTCATAGATTGTTCGGTATCTCTCGGTGGTTTGTCGTAATTTCTCGTATGGTCAAGTACCAGCGTTGCCGTTTGTAACATAATTATCGAATTGTAACATAATTTCTCCTCCAATTTGTTCTCAATCGATTATTGTACCATAATTTTGACCTAGAGGTTTTTCGACAATAATAAAAATAATTATGGAAAGAAGTACCTGAAAACAAGTACGAGATGTGTGAGACTAAAAAAAAGAAGGAATATTGTTTGGATTGTGTGTGCAAATCATCGCTACCCAATCTGAAATTCAATATGTAACCCTAAAAAAAAAGTCTTCTGATTTGTGCTTGCAGATCAAAAAAAAAATTGTAACATAATTTTGAAGGAAAATCGATAATTCTAGCAACGCTGTACCATACACTTGACTCTGTGGTAACACTGTCAAGTACCTTCGTATTGTGGCGTGGCCAGTACTATTACTGTAGCCAGCGAGAGCGGTGTGGCTGTTAGTTCTAAAAAGTTATAGCAATAAAGGTCTGTGAGACTTGACGCCACCTCTTGTGATATTTATTTGTCACTAATAATAGTTTGTGTTTTTACTTATTTGGTAAGTAATTATATGATTTTTGAATATTATAATTTGATTTTAAATCAAGTGATTATTTTTTGTTTTATTTTTAGAATCAAGTGATTATTTTTAGTTTTATTTTTAGAGATGTGTAGCTGGGAAAAAGAACAAGAACAATTAGGTCGACTATGGGAAGAAATGGGTCCAGTAGATGGACCGGATGATGAGGTAGAAGAATTGGCTACAGAGGATAATGTTCTTGAAGCAAGAGAAACTGATAGTGAGGATCTAGAAAGAGGTGTTTTTTTTGTGTAAAAGATTCAAAAGGTAGATTTTATTGTCAAAAGTGCAAAAAATTTGTATGTCTTTCCCACCTTAAAGCTTGGTGCCCCCTTTGTTATGATTCTTTGGAAAACCCTTAAAATAGAAAATTTAGTTATTATTTTAATGAAGTATATTCAAAATTTTGAGTTTTCTTCTTATTTTAAGTTTTTTTCTAGTGAATTTTTATTTTATGTTTATTTTTTTTCACTATCTATAATTTAAGAATTGTTTTTATGTTTTATATTTTTATGTAACTTGTATGTTCGTTTTCTTATAATAAAAACTATATTTAATAACCCTATATCATTATTCTTTACAAAAAAATCCGTTAAGTGTTTCTTGTTATGGGTCTCTCAGACTTGGCGCCATCTCTCGTGTCACTTACCATGGCGCCACTTCCGGAAGGTTAAAAAAAAACTACATGATTAAGATTACCTGTAGTATTGTTTTCAAAATACTATCATGTTTACTGGTCGACATTCTCAAGTCTGTTTTCCACCATAGTCTGTCGCAAATAATACAAGAATGACCAAACGAATTACTTGTAAAGTCTTTATAAAAATCAATATGACTTGTACTGTGTTTACGATAATTTTTGTAAACGGGAATAGTGCCATCAAGAATAAAATCCATAATATCTTCATGTTCTCTATCAATCTCAATTTCATTTTCACGATTGTTATGGTTATCTTCGGTAGGATCTTCATCATAATTGTCACGCAATAGTTGAATATTGACATCAATTTTGGCTTCATTTTGGGTAGCGTCTTGTAATGTCTCCAATAAGTCTGATACTTCATAAAAAGGTGTGAAATGTTGTTCACGAAGATGAAGATGAATCCAGTTTTGTGTATCATTCGCTTTAAAGTGACAAAAGATAGTGTCTTGATTCTTTGTAGTTATGTTGTAAAAACAATAATGTACACAAACATTTTGATTGTACATTTTTGAAAATAAGTACAAACAATCCATATCTCCGTAATCATTAGTGCTTGATAGAATGTTATATGCTTCTTGCGGATTGTGGCAGGAGTTTAAATAGAGTGAATCGCGTAACTGATTTCTCAAGTCACAAGTCTCAATTTGAAGTTGCAAAACACTCATGAGCGAGTGGAATAGACAATTACCATCGCCAGGAATTCCTGTGTTCCTGTGTAGAATAACTTCGGGAGTAATGCACTCATTACGCTGTTCATAAATGTGAAGTTGTTGGCTGTGTAATTGATTTTCTTGTAGCGTTACATTTTCTATATTTTCAACAGCCCTACATTGCACGACATTCTCTTCATTACTGTCCAATTTTTGCCTTTTCCTGTGAAAAAAATGAGGAAATCGTAATGCTAAATAATATTGAGGCATATATTACTATATGTTATTAAATACTTATTATTAAATAAAATTACATATCCACGTAAGATTTTTCTGCATTACGTTGACGAAATTTCCTTTGACGTTCAGCATTTGATTTTGGTTCCGTTTTCTTTTTTTTTCTTTCTTTTTTTATTTTATTTTCATTTTTCTTCAAATCTTTCTGACGCTGATAATATGCCCTTTGACGTTCACGATTTCTTTTTCTTTTTAGCTCTTTGAGTTTTTCTTCTCTATAAAACGAAAATAGCCTGGTATAAATAATAGGTATAAATAGTGTAATCACACACCGAAAAAATTATTCATTCAAAAAATTTGAACAAAAAGAACGATATTACGACTTTGATCATCGAATTTCGCGCGATGTAGGTACATTTATATAGATATAATATCATATATACTTTCCCTGCGCGGCATTAATGTGTATTACCTATACACAATAAATATATATATATATATACAGGGTGATTCATTAATATGTGTAAATATTTCAACGGGAAATTTTTGAGCTCAAAATATGAAGATCTAACTCAATTTGCTTATACAAAATATTTTTTCTTACGGATATACAGGGTGTTTTATTCAGATTATTAAAAATTAATTTTTTTCATTACTTTAATGCTGCTTGATACCTATTTCTTTATGATATTTGGCAGTAAGTTAAAGTAGTTTGAGACACATCAAATAATAGTAAAGAAGACATAAAAGTACATGAAAATCAAAAGAATTGTGCAGCCATATGTTCAACGTCAAAGATCTCGAAAAATAGTGGCTCCAGCGTTACGAAAAAAGGGTACCTTATTTACAGAAAGAATATTGGAGAATCGAAAAATTATACTAAAATGACAATTCTTTCAGTGGCGTAGAATTTATAAAACGAGAACTCTTCCCGTGCCCCTGCCGTACGCCACTGGTGATAGCGAGAAAGTCTTCTTTACTATAATTTGATGTGTCCCAGACTACTTTAACTTACTGCCAAATATAAAGAAATGTCAAGCAGCATTAAAGTAATGAACCAAATTGATTTTTAATAATCTAAATAAAACACCCTGTAAATCAGTAAGGAGAAATATTTTGTATAAGCAAATTGGGTTAGATCTTCATATTTTGAGCACAAAATTTTCTCGTTAAAATATTTACACATATTAATGAATCACCCTATATATATATATATATATATATATATATATATATATATATATATATATATATATATATATATATATATATATATATATATATATATATTTATATATATATATATATACATATTGAGAATTTATACTATATGTGTGTGTGTGTTTGTGTGTATAAAAGAGGGCTACTTTTAAGATTTTAAGATCGCTCATTTTAATATCAAAAATTTAGGTTGTTTTTATAGCAGTATTATATATAAATTCAAATAACTTCAACAAAAAAAAATACTCCATTTGTGATAATAATAAATTGTATGTATATAGAGTACTCACTCATTTTCTTTCACTATTTTTTCATCACTTTCTTTATTAATAAATGCACTTTGTTTATTCATATTTAAAACACTTTATACAAAAAATACGCATACAGCTATTCACTGATGTACATAGGTACACCTATGTATACATATATACCTACCTACATGTATACTTACGGGCGCACATGCGGTGACTGTTGCATTATAAATATATGAAAGATACCTATACACCTATATACTTTCTCACTAACAGCTGCTGGTACAGTCGTACCATATACATACACGTTAAGCGAACGCTCGGCCGAGCTACATGGTAGGCGGAGTGGGGGGTGTTAGGTTTTATTTTCGTTACGGAATTTCTTGATTCGGTCGCCGCGCTCAAAACCTGCTATAAAAGCTATGCAATAGCTTGATAATAAATGTAAAATATTTGTTATGTGGTATATCACATAATCAGAAGTCTTGATTCAGTACATTTAGAATAGTTTAGTTATATTTCGAGCATAGGTTTCAAAACACAAGATATATAAATGGTACTTCTACACGAATGGGAACTAGTTCTGGAGTTCTGTAGGGAACAGTTTCAGATCCTGATTTGTTATTTGTATAATAATAATAATTCTTCATTATTGCGAAAGATCGTAATAAAATGTGTAGGGAACCTTGTCGCAATTTTTTCCAGCAAAAAGGTGTCTATATATGCAAAAGTGTCTCCAATTTATTATATTTAGAAATTTTAAAAATTTGAAAGAGGCACAATTCCCGGCCTATAGGGCAGATTGTAAGATATATCTTACAATCTGCCCAAAATTAGGTTAACAACCAATCAAAGAAATGCAATACAGATGTCTAAAAATATTCAACACTCTCAATACGATATTAAATATAGCAACAATAGAAAGTTAACTAACAAGTGACTTAAATTTAATTGACAGTGATAATAGTGGAAAATTAATTAGCGAAATAAAATTACATACGTAAGTATTAGTTAACAAATATAAGTTGATGAACATGGTTAATATTGTTTATACAACTAACATGTGTACACAATATGTATTCTACACTTTCAATATATTATTTATTTTATTTTTATTATATTAATAATTATATTATAATGTCCAATCTGAAGGAACTTCGTTCCTACCCATGACCACATCTTTTTAATATTTTCGGAAACAACGTATTATTATTTCTTTTGATATGAAATAAAGAATTATTATTATTATTGTGCATTTGTGCGATGCGGTACTTTTTCATCGAACAGATTGCTTGCTTTGTTAACATGTCAGTCAACTTTCCTAGAGGTAACTTTCCAGGTATTCATTCAGCTTGTTGTGTGACCAACTGCAATTCTATACTTTCAAGATTTTATTGTACTTCTAGCATATATTTTCTTTGAATAAATAATTTTATTTTCATTATTATATATATATATATATATAATATATATATATATATATATATATATGTATATAATATATATATATATATATATATATATATATATATATATATATATATATATATATATATATATATATATATATATATATATATATATATATATATATATATATATATATATATATATATATATATATAAATATACTCACAAAGCCCCTTCATCATTATTCCATATCTTTTCGTTGTTAGGATAACAATCATGAATAATATTTAGGTTTTCTTGGACACCCACAAATTCTATTTCTTCCTTATGTAATGTATCAATGGAATCATCTTGGTCCTCAACTTCTTGTTTGATTTTGCTTGGCACCTGCTCATCATTCAAGTAATCCTGTTCATATTTAATAATTTCTCTATTTCTGCTACAAAAAATTATTAGAAGTACATTATGAAAAATATTGATGTGATATACTATATCAAGTAATATCAGGATATGGACTATGTTTGTGTGATTATGTGATATAAATTTAAATATCTAATCATTTGATGAGTATAGTTCGAAAAACTGCAAATTAAACAGAAGTGGTATGGCAATCTTTGATTTTCGATAAAACAAAAAATGTTTAGAGTTGTACATACCACCACCAGATGTTAGAAGAGCCTTGTTTCAAAGAGACTGTTTAGATCAAGTTCATTAATGAAAAAATGAAATAAAATCTAAACAATAAATAAAATTACCATTCATTATATGCAGAATCAGAATCCTTGTGTTCTTGATTATAATCATCATTCAATAAAGGAACAGAAAAATCGCTAGTACTATCCGATGTTCCTTGGATTGATATAGAATTTCCTTCAGATAAAATTGTTTCATTGTTGTAGCTATCAAATTCTCTCTTTACTAACTCATTTGGTTGCTCTTCATTTCCTTCACATTTCTTATATTTGGACTCATTCATATTTCTAAAAATTCAATAAGCGCTAAATAATCCAATTTCATTTAATACAATGAAATAGGTATGATCTGATGATCAAAAGATTTTATATCATAACATTGAAAAAAACGGCAAATGTCACTCCTTCGTCCTTCCCTTCTTCCATCAACGAAAACTTCTTCTTCTTCTTCTTCTATTCAATTTTATGACCTGGCAACTCAGCCATGTGGTCAAGCTCTAGTATTTCAGTAGAGATGCTCACTATAAGCGTCTGGACTATAGTTGCCATACACAACTATTCCATGTCTCTACCAACAGTATGCAGATCACCTACGAAAACTTATATAACAGAACGATCACTATTCACTCCTCAGTCCTCTGTGCTCATATACAAGTTAGGGTGAACGCACACTTATCTGCGCCGATCTCGGCCGAACGGATCAAAGTTAAGGGTTCTTTCACCTACCCGCGTCGATTCGACGCGGGTAGGTGCGAGGTTTCATAGAATTTCATATAATCTCGTTTCGTTCGTCGCGGATAAGTGTGCGTTCACCCAAGTGACTACTGACACATTCCGGTTCCTACTATAATTTATAGAATTTCAAAGCTGCGAAAATTTTTACACGTTTGCGTTATTTCATCTGAGCTAAAAATGACGTATGTCATTTATTTTATTATGACATACACATATTCAAAAAAACCAGACAGATAGTTCGGTTCTGACAGTATTATGCAGACATATAATACTTTTTCAGTCGTGCTAAAAGTAGGAACCGGAATAAGTGTCTGCCATTAAGTTTTTACAAAAAAAAAATTATATATTTTAAGATATCAAAACGGCAGACATGCTGCGATCACGTTTCAGAGTCAATTTTGATGTCTTTCGACTTCTGGACACGCCCAAAGGAACGAATCCCCACTTCACCTACGGCAGGTGAAATAGTATACCTAGCATTAATAAGGACTTTGCTACTAGAACGTAAGTCTGCGGCGCGCTGGCTCTTATACTATATCGTCAGCATGGTTATTTTCAACCCAAATTACATAGTGGAAAGCAACTTTCGATCGGGAAGAAAGTTTTAAATTTTCAAAAAATGTTTCGTCAACCCCTACCTTCGAGATATAATATAAATTTAAACATGCTTATTTGACTATGTGGGCGGTGCGAAAAATCAAGATTTAACGGTCGTCGAAAAATTATTCATTTCCAAACTAAGAACGCTGGCGGTCTGAAAATTGAGAACTCCATTGACATTAGGAACAGATTTAGTATGTCGAATCTTCTGTATATGGTCAAAACGTCAGCATGGTTATTTTCAACCCAAATTGCATACAGAAAGCAATTTTAGACCGAGAAAAAAAAATTTCAAAAATTTTTCGAGGTTGTTACCTGAAATAATATAAATTTTCATCTTTTTTCTGATTGAAAATCGGCTTGTTTAGGTTATTTCGGTTAAAAATAGTGATTTCGAAAATGTTCTCCCAGCATGCTCATTTGACTGTGGGTGGTGCGAAAAATCGAAATTTAGATAATAAAACAGAATTTAACAAACTGAAATAAAATTTACAAAATGGTAGGTATTCATCTTTGCTTTATCTATCGAAATTTCGTTTCTTCAAAATTGATAGTTGCCAGTAATACTGATCTAAATGATTCAAAATAATCTAAAAAACACATGTTTTAATAGTTTTCTGAGGAGTACTATATACAAATAAAATATTTATATTTTATATTACATTTTCCTAGATAACCACTAAAAAATAAGTAGGGAAATATAAGTTATTAGTATATTTTACTACACAATCACAAAAAAATAAGTTAGGAAATATAAGTTTATATTATATTTTCCCACATAATCACTAAAAAAATATGCACTCTTAATTGCTTTATTTATAGAAAGTTTGTTACTTTGAAAATGATATCTGTCAGTAATGCTGAACTAAACAACGATTCAAAATTCCTTAAAAAACACAAATAGAATATACACTTTAAGTTTCTCTGATAAGTATTACGTATAACTAAAATAAATCTAATGGCTCTCAAAGCAGGATTGAGAAACTTGCGACATATTTTCTTGAACTAGTACACTCAATTCAAAGAACCACTTCTACAATTACCTAGCTAATACGTTTGAACAGATTGTTCAGAAAAAATTCAATAATGAGATCAAAATTGTATTTGACAAAGTATACTATTCTATGGAAGAATTTATTACTGTTTCTTTTGATAATCTAGAGCATTGATTCAATGATCATTTTATAACATATTCCTATCACTGTCACCATACGTAATTGAGGCGTTGACATTGAAAAGGAGGTAAGTGCCAAAATTGCCGAAAATAATTTTTTTCACTGAAACGATTCTAAATGTCAATGCCAATAGCGTTGAAAAGGAGGGGTAATTATTTAGGGTTGTCCAAAAACTTCGAATTTTTATAAAATTTCTGTTCTTTGCTTATTTTGGGCTGAAAAAACCGAATACGCACTCAGATTTTGTCGCTCTCTCACCGTTTTTTTTCCAAAATATCTCTATTTATTGTCAACAAATGACGTAACATGACGTAATTATGGCCGGTATAGTAGGTCACTGTATGCAGCGGAAATAAGGTTTGATGCGAACCTATTATAAGGAGGAAAACGAAATAATATTAACTTTATTTGTACTCACTCATTGATTAGCTGAATACGACGAAAATTACTCTTGAAAACACTTCTCGATCACTGTTTTCCGGAAAAACGACTTCCAAAATTTCCTGCCACTATCGGTCCAACATTAAACGCACATTTTCTTAATTAACGTAATTTCTCATGACAACAATTAAAAAAAAACAGTACTGGCACCACGCATTTGTTCTCTATTATTTATTAATTTATTTTCATCATTTTATTACACATCGTCGACAAAAAATCATGTTCAACGCCAGGCTATTTGCGGGACGCGAGACGCTGAACACGCCGTCCCAGCCTAGATACTTCAACCAAGTTCACACCACCATGAACGTTAAAACCATAAGCACAATAGACGTTCTTGAAAGAAGGGCGCCAATTTCAAATTCACTGTAATATGACTCGACGCTACACGAAATAACCCGAGATAGTTTACTTCTGAGACATGCAATTTATTAGAATTAAATTCCCTCTCATTTGTTAGCTGCGTATAAAAAAAAATAACGGTAAGAACGCCATATTTGATCAGTCACAGTTATTTCGTGATAGAGTGTACACGTTTTGATTCTTGTGAGCGAAAAATAAGACTTAATCATGGGTTGCACTGGATGTACTTTTAGTTTGATGCAATTCATCATCTTGGTAAGTGATGAAGGTAAATTATTTAAATTTTTATTGGATCATAATGTTTTACCAGAAAATGTGACCTGCCCAAAATGCAATAAAGCTTGCAAATACTATTCAGATAAAAATAGATTCTTATGTACCACTACCGTCGTAAAACTGAACTCGTCATAAAAAAAGAATACGCGAAAGATGTGGATTTTCAGTTTCGGGTAACAATAATACGTTTTTTCAAATTCCAATAAATCTGTTTCCGAAATTTGTCACTTTGTTTAGGTTAGGTACGGATTATAAACAGGTTCATTTTTAACGGGAAATGCAATGGAGTAGCAAAACAGTTGAAGATTGGACTCTTTTTTGTAAAGAAATTTGTTTATCTGTAGTTTATAATAATTCCGAACGATTAGGAGGTGTTGGAAAAACTGTGGAAATAGACGAAGCGAAATTCGGAAAGAGAAAATACAACAGGGGGCGAGTCATCGAAGATCAATGGGTTTTTGGTGGGATTGAACGCGAATCAAAAAAAGTTTTCCTGGTAGCGGTTCCCAATCGATGCCGGGAAACTCTTCTAGAAATTATTAATGAATGGGTACTTCCGGGTACTACAATTATGTCAGACTGTTGGAAAGCTTATAATTGTTTGAACGATGAAGGTTTTATACACCAAACTGTTAATCACAGCAAAAACTTTGTTGATCCCGATACAAAGGCTCACACTCAGAACGTTGAACGCATGTGGCGGGATGTTAGAGGTGATGTTCCCAAATACGGACGTCGTGAGTCTCACTATGTCTACTATTTGGCGCAATTTTACTTTCATCGTAAATTTCCAGATTTCAGAGATAGATATCATCACTTTTTTAATTATGTGTCTGAAGTATATCCCCCCACAGGTGGCGAACGTGACGATGACCAGTGAGCACATCATCACTGACCCTGGTTGAATTCCGAAACTACGATTTCGTTTATTTTCAGATAGTGTAAATTTGCATTTTTTGGTCGAAATCCGTTATTATAAAATTAATGGTATCTCCCATATCCCCATGCTTTAACCTACCCCAACCCTTCCTGGCAAAGAATAGCTCTCACCTCCCGTGGTCTTTGCTGGATAGCTGTTTCAAATAAAATCACCTTTTTTATTCAAGTAATCAAAGCTAACCTAACCTCCTAGTTTAGGAAAATATCGAATTCTTGAAATAAATACTTTTTATTCAAAAAAAAAAGATTTGGTAACTATGGAGTGTTGTCCAAAAACTCCGAATTTTGATAAAATTTCGGATTCTTACTTATTTTGGCCTGAAAAAGCCGAATATGAACTCGTCGTGTATGATTTTGTCGCTTCTTCACATTTTTTTTTTGAAAATATTAAGCTAATCTGACTTATTCTAACCTCACTAACCTAACCTCCGAGTTCAAAAAAGTATCAAATTCATGAAATAGATATATTTTATATTGAAAAATACTATTTTTATCAATTTAAAATTCATCTAACCCATGAATTCGATACTTTCTTGAACTCGGAGGTTAGGTTAGTGAGGTTGGAATAAGTCAGGTTAGCTTAATATTTTCAAAAAAATGTGAAGAAGCGACAAAATCTGAGTTCATATTCGGCTCTTTCAGGCCAAAATAAGTAAGAATCCGAAATTTTATTAAAATACGGAGTTGTCTGGATAATTCTCGAAGATGAAGTCAGTTGTTGTCATAAATATCAAGATAAATTTGAGAGAGCTAACAGAGAAGACCTAAATTCTAGTTTACTTTATATTTCGATAATAAGTAACATTTCATTAAAATCATAACGAAAAATAATAATCTCTTTACTTGTGACGTGTCACCTCTGTACAATTTTTGAAATTGGCGCCTTACTTTCAGTTTTAGAACTCTTATTGGTCAGTGGTCAGTGAAGCTTGTGCACTTCAATTTATCTCGTCGTATTCGTAAATGGCGGTTAGCGCGTCGTTGAACATGATTGCATATCGTCGACGATTGAAAATAATATGAGGAAAATAAATTTTAAATAATAAAGAACAAATTCGTAGTGTCAGTATTGTTTGCCTTTTACGATTATCTTGAGAAATTTAGTTAATAAATATGAAGAAAATGTGCGTTACAAGTTGGAGTGATAGGTACTGGCAGGAAAATTTGGAAGTTGTTTCCCCGGAAAACTGATCGAGAAGTGTTTTCGAGTTACTTTCATTCACATTCAGCCAAGTAATGAGTGAGTACAAATAATTTTTCTCCAATTATTTCGTTTTCCCTCCTTAATTTAGGTTCGCATCAAACCTTATTTCCGCTGCATACAGTGACCTACTATACCGGCCATAATTACGTCATGTTACGTCATTTGTTGACAATAAATAGAGATATTTTGGGGAAAAAAACGGTGAGAGAGCGACAAAATCTGAGTGCGTATTCGGTTTTTTCAGCCCAAAATAAGCAAAGAACAGAAATTTTATAAAAATTCGAAGTTTTTGGACAACCCTAAATAATTACCAAAGGAGGTAAGTGCCTATCACCTCTCGTTTAGTTTTTAGCGGTGTCATAAAATGCCGCTGGTGGCAACAGAATGACTGTTTGCTTTGCAAAGGTGACAAGTGCCGCAGTCTGGGTTCACCATACATTTATAAAGATATTTATTTATTTAATGTAGCAGTGGAAGTGGAATTACAATATAATAAACTAAATCGTAACAATTTTCCTTCTAATTACTGCCTATGCGTGCACAATTGCATCTAGGATGCTGCACGTGCACCGTTTATCTAACTGATCACACTTTACTCTGTTAATAATAAATAACTAAAAATTATCATCCAGACTAAAATTCCAAGAACTTTACTACTTATTAATTTACATTTCATACAATATTATTGCTTATTCTGGCACTATGTAATATCTCAAGCATAATAGTTATTATAACCCCCAACAAAGTTTCCTCTAAAGTTACTTGTTTATAACCATTTTTTAATATATATTTGTAAATAATCTTTGAATCTTTTTTTTACATTATTATCTAACATTGTTTGCATGTAACCGTATAGTAAATACATTTTCTACTCCAAAAGGTGCGTTCTTGTTATTTATTCATGTATCAATTTGGTTTTTTGCTCCTCCTGGAAAATTTAAGTTTTGGCACTTACCTCCTTTTCATAGTCAACGCCTTTTACGTACATTTTTATTACATTATTATGATTGACTGCACTCAGGGCCGGATTAACCATTAGGCAGAGTAGGCAACTGCCTAGAGGCCCCGCATCTACTGGAGGCCCGTACATGCATCAAGAAAAAAAAATTTGAATGAAAATTTGTATGAAATTCCTCAAAAATATTATTGCTTTATTTCGACGCATGTTGTCAATTGATGAAATACTTCATACATATAGAACCATCTAGTATCGAGTAGTAGAACTAATAAACTGTCTTCGTTCAACAATGCCTGAGAACCGTTTGAATTCATTGTCGATAATGGCAATTGAAAATAATGTATTAGAAAGGGTCAACTTCCAAGATGTTTTAAACGATTTTGTTTTTGAAAAAGTTAGAAAAGTTGATATTCAAACTTACTGTACCTACTGTACAAAACCAATAAATATCTTGGAAGTGGACTTTTTCCAATTTGTACTTCACAAAACTGTTTTCTTTCGTTTATTTTATTTTATTGCGTTTAACAAGATTAGATTGAAAATAACCGCGTCCCGTCTAATTTCTCTTTCCTGACCCATCATGCAACCTGGATCATCATTCATCACTTATCTATAACCTATTCATTAAGACCATTTCAATAAAGCTAACGAGTCAGGTAAGGTGATGCTGCAGCATCAAGTCAAAGTAACCATGTTGTTGCAACATTACATAAGACTTTGAAGTAACAGGATACCTGGAGTCGATCATCTGGAAGTTACTTACATCCCTTTATCAACTTGAAATAACCTGGAGCCCAGACAGGATTGTTGCCTAGGGGCCCGGACAGGGTTAATACGGCCATGACAGCACTGATCAATGCAGTATGGAACAATAATTTAATATTATTATTACCGGAGAGAATTGACACCATAACTACAATACTATGCACAATTAATGAACTAATCTATAATATTATTAGAAAATCACGTTTAATTTTATTGATTACTATACTAGGCCAACGACGCGACGTTTCTATACACGGTGACTTCATCAGATAGAACTGAATGTTAAAAACTAGGTATCTCAGTTTACATAAATTTTAGTAACTAATATACTATTAAAACAAAAAATTAAATAGTGGGATGATGGGTAGATTATCCTTCTAAAAAACTTGTATAACCCACATCAGATATTTAGGCCAAGCTACAGAGATTTAGAGTGAGCATTTTGTGTAAAAAGTGTAAGAAGAAAACCAGCTCCGCCATTGTTTGTAAAATAGTTCCATATGATATAATGATATGTTTTTCACTCGACTTTATATTATTTATAACTTTGTTATTAACAATGTTATGCAAAAAATCGCATTTTTTTCAATTTCTTGCTTATAAAATTGAAACTATCAGAGTAATTGTGATGGTGTCAATAGACTGATTGTAGAAAATGAAAAGACGACTCGATGAGAGGTCGGAAGACAGATAGTTCGGTTCTGACAGTATTATGCAGACATATAATACTTTTTCAGTCGTGCTAATAGTAGGAACCGGAATAAGTGTCTGCCATTAAGTTTTTACATGAAAAAAATTATATATTTTAAGATATCAAAACGGCAGACATGCTGCGATCATGTTTCAGAGTCAATTTTGATGTCTTTCGACTTCTGGACACGCCCAAAGGAACGAATCCCCACTTCACCTACGGCAGGTGAAATAGTATACCTAGCATTAATAAGGACTTTGCTACTAGAACGTAAGTCTGCGGCGCGCTGGCTCTTAGACTATATCGTCAGCATGGTTATTTTCAACCCAAATTACATAGTGGAAAGCAACTTTCGACCTGGAAGAAAGTTTTTAATTTTCAAAAAATGTTTCGTCAACCCCTACCTTCGAGATATAATATAAATTTAAACATGCTTATTTGACTATGTGGGCGGTGCGAAAAATCAAGATTTAACGGTCGTCGAAAAATTATTCATTTCCAAACTAAGAACGCTGGCGGTCTGAAAATTGAGAACTCCATCAGACATTAGGAACAGATTTAGTATGTCGAATCTTCTGTATATGGTCAAAACGTCAGCATGGTTATTTTCAACCCAAATTGCATACAGAAAGCAATTTTAGACCGAGAAAAAAAATTTCAAAAATTTTTCGAGGTTGTTACCTGAAATAATATAAATTTTCGACGAAATGAAGACGACTCGATGAGAGGTCGGAAGACTCGATGAGACCCTTAGTTTGAGAGAAAATCAGAAAAAAACAGCGAAAATGCAGTTTTTTCAAAATCTCATAACTCGGTTATTTTCTGAGTTGTAGCGTAGATCCCCCGGTAAGTATTAGTTATTGATATAAACTTTATTTGTGCGAAAAGTAGAAACTGTCTGATTCATAGTTTTTGATCTGTGGCCATTTGAATATTTTACTATGCAATTTTCCAGTAGACCTGAATGCGACAGGTATGGTCCGATTTCAATTTACAAAAAAGATTTTGAAAGTAGAATTCTAATAGTTCAAAACGTTCATCTTGGCTTTACATGAAAACGCTGAGAAATATGTTAAAAATAAAGCTGAACCTGACGAAAAACGGCCGAGCGCGTGAGAATAGTTGAAGAGTGGGGGTAGATCAGCAGGCAAGAAGCATGACATTCGAGAGCGTCGGCATTTTGAACATGACGGTAATTTCTCGGTCGTTTTTCGTCATGTTCAGCTTTATTTTTAACATATTTCTCAGCGTTTTCATGTAAAACCAGGATGAACGTTTTGAACTATGAGAATTCTACTTCCAAAATCTTTTTTGTAAATTGGAATCGGACCATACCTGTCGCATTCAGGTCTACTGGAAAATTGCATAGTAAAATATTCAAATGGCCACAGATCAAAAACTATGCATCGGACAGTTCCTGCTCTTCGCACAAATAAAGTTTATATCAATAACTAATACTTACCGCAGGATCTACGCTGAAACTCAAAAAATAACCGAGTTATGAATTTTTGAAAAAACTGCATTTTTGCCGTTTTTTTCCGATTTTCTCTCAAACTAAGGGCCTCATCGAGTCGTCTTTTCATTTTCTACAATCAGTCTATTGACACCATCACGATTACTCTGATAGTTTCAATTTTATAAGCAAGAAACTGAAAAAAACGCGTTTTGCATAAAATTGTTAATAACAAAGTTATAAATAATAAAGTCGAGTGAAAAACATATCACTATATCATATGAAACTATTTTACAAACAATGGCGCAGCTGGTTTTCTTCTAACACTTTTAACATGAAAAAATCTCTGTAGCTTGGCCTAATTAAATATATTCAACAAGGGAGAATGATTTAAGTATATCTGTTAATAACGTCAATTGGCTTTTTCTTAACACTTAGTGGCACTTTGTTCAAAAAAAAGAACACTTGGCTTGATTCCACTTGAATTGGTATAATTACTTGACATTCATGTTTAGGGCTATTAACGCATTTTTAAGAGTTTCCTAACTGATTTGAAAATTCAACAATCTATCTATTTATATTACCTACTGCTTTAATGAGGGACATCCTAAGGTCTACTTGGTCGTTAGTGATGGGTCAGTTAGATGCTTTTAACGTTATGACTATTCTCACAGCTGTATACTTTGGCATGTTATCACTCTTTTCCATTCTTC
Source organism: Cynegetis impunctata (assembly GCA_030704885.1). Classification (NCBI taxonomy): domain Eukaryota; kingdom Metazoa; phylum Arthropoda; class Insecta; order Coleoptera; family Coccinellidae; genus Cynegetis; species Cynegetis impunctata. The sequence goes on from JARQZK010004339.1 coordinate 1,293,748, forward strand.
AACACGATATTTCTATGCATTTTATTAAACAGATAAGTATCCTCAAACTGGTCATAAAGGTGAATTCTCTTGGACAACTTATATGTATGAGAGTACATAGGCAAATGAAAAACTAAATAGGTCAAGCTCTTACATATTATTTCTACAATCATCTCAGCATGACGTCCTATATTAGTTGATTTCAATTATTTATATTTCATCATCTATTTCGTTTTCAGGCCAAATTCAAACAAATATGTATACTCATGGTATGAACGTTTTCATACAATTTGTTCCCATATATTTCTCGATAAGTGCATACACATAAAACAAAGTATTATTTATGTGAAAATTTAGAATAAATCGACAGCGTACATGTGTATTTTGATATACGATGATGTATTGATATCTAGTTAGCCTAGACCAGTTCTCTGCATAAACAAAATATTGCGTTACCATAGCAACGAACAATAAATTATTAGAAGTGTCAGTGTAAAGTTTGACGTCAAAAAAGTAAACCAGAGTTACGCAATAAATTAAAAGAAAAATATGTCCACCGAAATTGTGAAAATCGAAAAATTGGAGTATCGAGCCATCATCAAGTACCTGTATTTAAAAGGGTTAAGAGGTAAGCAGATTTACGAAGATATGCTTAATACCCTTGGTGATCAATTTCCTTCGTATGCGACCGTGAAGAATTGGACTGCAAGCTTCAAAAGAGGTAAATTTTCCATTGAAGATGATGACCGATCGGGAAGGGCAGTTTCTGTATCAGTCCCCGAAAATATCGATGTTCATGACATGATTTTAACAGACCGTCGAATTGGGCTAAACCGGATATTTGAAGCACTGAATATTTCATACGAACGCGTTAATCATATAGTTCACGTCAATTTGGACATGAGAAAAACTGCTGCAAAATGGATCCCCAAATGTTTGAATGTTGACCAAAAGCGTGCAAGGGTAGTAGCATCGCGTTCGATCTGTGCTCGATTTGAAAACGATGTAGACTTCTTAAACCGAATTGTTACTATGAATGAGACTTGGGTACATTTCTACGATCCAGAGACAAAGCAACAATCGATGGAATGGCGACACTCCGGTTCTCCAAGACCTAAGAAGTTTCGTGTCCAAAAATCTGCTGCAAAAGTTCTTGCTTCAGTTTTTTGGGAATGCCATGGAGTAATCATGATTGATTTTTTGGATAAGGGTAGAGCAATAACTGGAGATTACTATTCGACATTACTGACCACTCTACGCGAAAAAATTAGAGAGACAAGACGCGGAATGCTATCCAAAGGTGTTTTGTTTTTGCAGGACAACGCCACTGCACACAAATATCATGTTGCCATGCAAAAAAATCGTGATTTAGTGTTTGAATTATTAGAACACCCCCCTTATTCACCAGATTTGGCTCCGTCCGACTATCTTCTCTTTCCTCAACTGAAAAAAAGTTTAAAAGGTCGTAAATTTTCTTCCAACGAGAAGGTAATAAAAGCTGTGGAGGTCTGGCAGAGCAAGAAGAAATTTTTTTTTAAAGGTCTAGAGACGTTGCAGGTTCGCTGTAATAAATGTATACAATTAAGAGGAGAATATGTTGAGTAATAAAATATTTTGACATTGAAATTTTGTTTGGTTCTATAGTAGGCTAAGAATTTTTCAATATATCCTCGTATATTCGTTTAATTCACGCAATTATGTTTCAAAATTTTCAATGTAGTAGGACCCTCTCGGCCTACGTTCACGTTTGACAGTCGACGGTAATTAGATTTAAGATTATTTATTACGTCTGGCAACTCTGTTCTCGATCGACATCATATACAATTGATGACGTGCATGCCAACTCTCGCTGGACAGACTATAGCGTCAACATGAAATATCTTCGCTTGTTTGTGTTTCATAACCTCACACTCATCCGATTTCCCCTGTTTCACATAGTACTATAAGTTATACTTGATTAACTGCATAGTTCTTCCTTCCAGTTCGCATGGGCAGCTTCCATGTGACTTCTAAGCCTGCCCTTTCTGGTTGTAGCGTGGTCGCAAAGTTGACATTTATAATTCTTCAATTTCAAATGGACGATATTCACGTGAGTGACAAGAGACGATTTCATGCACGTTTCGTAACTGCACTCGTTGCACTTGAAACTGTCCTCTCTCGAGTGTATACGATCCGTGTGGACTTTCATGGAAAACTTACTGTAAGCTTGATAGTCGCAAAACTTACAACTGTAATTCTTCTGTTTCGAATGGACGGCCTCGACGTGCCTCTTCAAATTGACTTTCCTGCTGCAAGCGTAGTCGCAAGTCTGACATTTGAAATCTTTCCTTTTCAAATGGACAGCGTTTACGTGGAACGCGAGATGGGTTTTTCTGTTCGTCCCGTAATCGCACATTTGACATTTGAAATTCTTTTGTTCCGAGTGGACAGATTCCACGTGATCTTTCAGATAATTCTTGGAATACGCGCGGTACTCGCATAACGTACATTTGAAATTCTTCTCCTTCGAATGAACGGCTTCTACGTGCCTCTTGAGTACTGATTTTTTTGTCGCGATGTAGTCGCACATGTGACAATTTAAATAGTCCGGATGGAAGGAATTGACGTGAGAAGTGAGATTACTTCTTTTTTGAAACTCGCAATTGCATACGTCGCAATTAAAGGTCTTCTGCGTCGGGGGCATCGCCGCTCCCAGGTGGCGCTCGACGGAGTCCGATTCGGTCGACCGGAGATCGCGTAAAATCTTCTGGGGCGGGTGGACAGCTTCCAGGTGAGCCTTAACGGAATCCAGTTCGGTCGACCGAAAGTCGCACGACGAGCATTTGAACCCCTCGAAATCGAGATGGACGGCGTCTATGTGCTCGCGCAGTCGGTCCTTTCGGTTCGTTTTGTGTTCGCACAGGTGACATTGAAACTTGTTCGAGTCGGACCGGTCACTTTGAGCGCGATTTGGGAGTTGCCTTTGAGTGCGATTTGGGAGTTGACTTTCTGCGAGATTTGGCAGTTGACTTTCTGCGAGATTTGGCAGTTGACTTTCTGCGAGATTTGGAAGTTGACTTTCTGCGAGATTTGGCAGTTGACTTTCTGCGAGATTTGGCTGTGGACTTTCTGCGACGCATTCGAAACCGTCGATCTCCAGAAGCGAATTCGTCGAACGTATAACGCCCGCGTTTACGGAATCCGATGGCATCTGACCACAATTTACGTCGTTATTCAGGTTTCTTATGTATCCATTGAAACGGCTTACTGATCGTTGCTTTTTCTTAATGCTTTTGGCAGGTCCGTTTCCCGTTGAATCATTAAATGGTTGAGTTTCCAACTCCTGGGAATATGGTTCGCTGAAAGAATATAAACGATTCGGAATTGACAATTCGATATAAAGTTGAGCGATAACAAGGTAAAAAGAAATAAATATGATGAATATATGAGTATATATATATATATATATATATGAAAAACTTGGTTTTCTATTTCTACAGCTTCACGGATAATTCGAGATTTGAAAGATCGGACGGGAGCAATAAACATCACACCCAAACAGGCCACATTATCGATTTCCCCAATACAAGAACTATTGCTCCCGTCCGATCTTTCAAATCTCGATGTTTGAACACCAGAGATGACAGTCACAGACTCCCATCAGCATGGAAACCACTTCTCAGTGGTCGCCATGTAACGCCCAATCAGAGCAGGTTGAGACCACGCAATCGTATTGTTTCCGATTCCTCCTAAATTAGATTCGTATATATATATATATATATATATATATAAATA
>JARQZK010004339.1:1302500-1460040 GCA_030704885.1 Cynegetis impunctata
TTTCTGTGGGTGCAGAAAAAATAGGACTTAGCTGTTCAATTATTTGTGGACATTGCCGTGGTCAATCATGCTTGAATTCAAGTTCTTCGAATGGTTTGGATGAAAATATAGACGACATAGACGATCCTTATGAATATGAAGGCGTAAACCCACTTGACTGTTTGGCTGAAGAAAACGACGCTGACGAACACCAAAATAACGAAGAACAAGACATTCTAATGCAAGACCCATGTCCCATTATATGATGAGTAAACCGAGAGTTGAGTTATTATATTTAATCACTTTTTAACGATGTAAATGGACTAGGCCTATAGGGGAAACCAAGTAAAAAAAACGCGCCCAGCTTCTACCTCAATGGTGGTGTGGAAACGAATGTATTTTTATTATCGTTATGTAATCGTAATTTTCTAAATGGTGAATACTGCAAGTGAAATTACATATTATAAATATTTAAAAAATCATCTTGTAGACAATATTCTCCTCTACAATTTTTATTTGAATTTTTTTTTGTACGACAAGCTCAAAGCGAGATAATAACGCAAAGGCTGTTTGTTTTTAGTGAAAAAAACAAATTTCTTTAAAAGTATGTACTTTGTAGGCTTCATATCTCAAAAACTATAACTCTCACGTGAAAATGTCATAGTTCCCTTTTTGTAGAGAATTACCTCCTCTACTACTTTTGTATGAAACATTTTATCGTACGACCAGCAAAAAGCGAGATATTAAAAAAAGGCTATTTTCATGACCTTTGACCTCGAATAACCTTTGACGCGCACGTGATTTCGTGGTCGACTTTTTACACATTGTTTATGACGACGTTATAAAGGTGCATGCCAAATTTCAGATTGATGGGATTTTTTCCGAACTGGAGCATTATTTTCGTCTAATTCGACTGGGCTATAAGTAAACATTGGAACCTATATGCATTTTTCTTTTAATATATTCTATTTTGTTTTATTATTCATAAGCAGCAAAGCAGCAGCTATAAAATAGGCTTTGGATAGTTGACTTTGATACACATAATATTCATTTAAATAAACTTTATTGACACAGTATTCAACATAGAGTAAGGTAGAAATATTATAATCTCATTGAGTACTATTACGAACAAAACAAAATTCTTTCGAATTTTTGGTATACATATCAATTCCAATTAATAGTCTTCGGTCCATGACACCCGAATCTATGATTCTAACTTTCCGATGACATTGGATGTTTGCTGCTCCATGTTGTGTATCTGCTCACTTTCATCTGATTTTGGAATATCTACATCGTTCTCATCAAGCCATTCGACATCTTGGTGCTTTAAATCTTGAATAATGCATTTTTACTTTTTTGTCACTTGATGTGACGATTTAGTGACTTGATGGATGCATAATAAAGACGTTTTGCATGTTCGACTTGATAGCTTCAATTTTACCGTCGGACAAAAATAATAAAAGTAGGTCATTTGCCGGAAATCTTTAAGTAAAGAATGTAAGCGTAGAGCTAAATTGACTAGAAGATTGAGATATTGCTCTCCACCATCCAAAACCAAGTCAACAACTGTTTGTTTTACTTTTACTGGTGGTGGAAGAAACCTGTTGTCTAGTAATCTAAATAGGCCACTTATTGGACGACAGCATTCGTTGTTTCTACATTTTACAATTTGAAGCAAGTGGCCAAAGTGGCTTTCAAGCACATGTTCTGAATACCATTTATTGTCTGGAAAATCGGGAAGATCTTGTTCGCCCGGCCTGGTATATGTATTTGGTTTTCAAGCATAGACAATGTGTGGGTTGCCAATGTGTAAAAAAAATAACTACTGCTGACATAATCACCACCTCGACCCCCCAGCCCCCCAAGTCATCAAAAATAAGCAAAGCAAAGATCCCCCGCCCCACTATAGTGCTTACATAATACTTGAACAGCCCCTAATCTTTATCTTAGGTACTCGCAAAATCAATTCGAAATCTTAGTGGTAATTACTTTCTTTTAATTCATTTAATTTACAATATTTCGTGTATGCGGCGAAAAATAAAATTTGAAAGAAGGAAGCACCCTCATATGTATACATATACATAGATATTTTTGTGTTTTACCTTTCTCCCTCAATTTTTTTAATTTTTTGACGTTGCCTATACTCTTTTTGCCGCTCTGCATGTGTTTTTGGTGTTTTTTTGGTACTAAAAATGAGTAAAAATAGAATTATTAACGAATATATATAAAGGTTTGGAATTTAGTGTAAAATCTTTTTTTAACTTTCTAACAAAAATATTCAATTAACTTTTTTAATATTTTATTAAAAACATTTATAAATTGAAAAAATATTTTGCTCCAAATGTATGATTGTTATATTGTACCTTTTTCGTTACTGGAACTCTTTGTGAGCATTAGTTTTTGGAACTTTCTTGGTTCTAAAAATTATTCGACATTATAATATAATTATTAATATAATAATGATAAAAATAAAATAAATAATGTATTAGAGTGTAGAATACATATCATGTACACATGTAAGTTGTATAAACAATATTAACCATGTAAATTAACTTATATTTGTATACTAATACTTACGTATTTGTGGAATTCTGGACTTCCATTGTCTATAAAAATATATCTGAAACAAAAATAAAAGAAAAGAAAATTTGATTAGTAAATGGCAAGAAAAGAAAAGAAAATAGCTGAAAAATTAAATTCAATGAATTAGTAGTATCTGAAAAAAGGAAAGAAATGAGATTAGTAAATACTCTCACCAGTAATAGCCAACATTTACATGGATTGGTTCGAAGGCCAAGTGATAGAATCATCTCCCGTGAAACCAAAGATGTGGCTAAGATATGTGGACGATACTTTCATCATTTGGAAAGGGACCGCTGCCGAATTGGACGAGTTTTTAAACCATATAAACAGCTTTCGCACCACCATCAAATTCACGATGGAGAAAGAAAAGGATTTCAGTCTACCCTTTCTAGATGTTCTGGTTAAACATAACAATAATCACATCAGTACGTCAGTCTACAGAAAACCCACACACACAGGACAATACCTCAACTCAATGAGCACGAAGAAAGGAATAATCAGGACACTGTTCAGGAGAGCGACAACAATTTGCAGCGATCCCCGACTCATGGAACAGGAAATATCTAACATCGAAAGGGACCTGATACAAAGTAGTTACAACAAGAAGATAATAACAAGGACTATCGCGGAATGTCAACAGAACAGAACCACACGAGAAGAGAACCCTAATTGCCAGATGATAACCATACCTTATGTGAAGGGAATATCCGAGAAGATAAGGCGAATTGCTCAGCAGTACAACATCAAAACAGCGTTCAAGTCGGACAACACCTTAAGAAGCAGGCTGACCAAAACTAAACCAGATGGACCCCCGGACAACAAGAATTGCGTATACCTTGTGCCCTGTGAATGTGGAGATTCATACATCGGTGAAACGAAGAGACCTCTTAATGTTAGGATCGGAGAACATCAAATACACACACGAAGAGCCGAAACATCGAAAACGGGAATTGCTGATCACGCATGGACAAAACATCACAACATTAAGTGGAACGATGCTAGGATTATCCACCGGGAACAGAACTGGCGAAAACGAAAATTCAAGGAAGCTGCTTTCATCCAACAGAACCATGAAGTTTTCAGTAAACCCAGTGTTGAAGTGGCAAACGCGTGGCGACCAATCCTGGCGCGTATCAGTGGTCTCAAGCTCCTCCCCTCGCCCAATGGGAGAGACGCCCAACACGGCACGACTGATCAAGGGAGTATATAAAGATCAATCCAAACTCTGATAATCAGTTCACACTTGAGAACGGTTAGAGATACTCAACTAACCGAAACGTCGTGTATATTAATTGTATAATTTTATTTTTCATCATTTTCCAAATTATTATTTACTAATCTCATTTCTTTCCTTTTTTCAGATACTACTAATTCATTGAATTTAATTTTTCAGCTATTTTCTTTTCTTTTCTTGCCATTTACTAATCAAATTTTCTTTTCTTTTATTTTTGTTTCAGATATATTTTTATAGACAATGGAAGTCCAGAATTCCACAAATACAGAAGAAACATTGTCGAAACCATTCAAACTAATACTTACGTATTTAATTTTATTTCTCTAATTAATTTTCCACTATTATCACTGTCGATTTCATTTAAGTCACCTGTTGGTTCACTTGCCATTTAATATCGTATTGAAGATTTACAAACTATACGAAAATAAACGTATTTATTTACAGTAAAATGAATTTAAAATGTGAGTATACACCACGTGCCTACACAAGAATTTAATGTATATGCCGTGACAGAAGGAGAAACGTTAACGTTGTGCATTTTCGATATTTTTGAATGGTTAGGGAATAATTTCGCACGAATTGCTTTAATTATCAGTATAAAAGAACTATCATTTATATGGTAAAATACAATTTTCATTTATTGCGCTATCGTACACAAACATAACAATTTATATCACATTAAAAATTTAACACAGAATTATTACAATTTATTTTAGATTAAAAAGTTTATCTCTCAGAAAAATCAACTTCCATCCATAATTTCAACAACTCTTTCACCGTCATCATTAACAGCATCATCGCCAATCTCTAAAACTGATAGGTTTATGGTAGCTGAAGTAAGAAACGAACAATGATTCGGATCTATTTAAATGTCTAATGAAGACCGCATAAATGGTTGTTTATGTTGAAATCTCCACTCTAAATCATTGGCAAATCATCAGCTTTTCCCAATTTTTTTTTGAAGCAATGCAGATGCGTCATGAAAATAAATGAAAATATTTTCTTTTTGCCACTATAGTTTTATTTTTGTTGACTGGTATTGACGATGAATGTGCAGAAATTGGAACAGCTTCTTTGTCGATTTTCAAGCGTGCAATGTCGCTTCTAAATTTTGTTGCACGTTTTTGACCAATGGATTTTGAGAATTCGAACCAAAGTCTTGTGATTTCATCATTTTCATCAGATTCTATGAGTAGTAATTTTCCTACAGCGCCATTAGATAATCCATCAGCGACATCTATGTTTATAGTTATCATATAGGGTCGGTTAGGAACTAGAACTAGTTCATTTGTAAACTACTAGTGGTGGGATACGTCGCTTTTGAATGGCTGTAAAGCAAGTCGAACATATTTTTATTTTCAGTATAGCAATGTTCTTATAAATTCAATGTTTGGAGTTGCATCGTTATTCTGCAAATATTTCAAATCTCTTCTAAACAGTCTGTCACAAGCATGACCAAATTCATTTTCAACAAAATCTTCTTCAAATTGTCGATGAGCAGAAGAATTTCTGTTGAAAGGCAGAATATGTTTGAAAATGTATATTAGGTGGAGATGATTCAACAACTTGAGAAGGAAAATGCCTTTGGCGCACTCTATCTTCGATTGAATAGTAGTTGGAATGTATCGATAGACTTGAAGCTACATCTCTCGACAATAAATCTGCAATTTGGGAACTACATATAACCTGAGGAACATATGGCACACCTTCGGTGGACGGGCCTGCAATTCGTGAAGTATGAATGACTGGTTGTACATCTAACACACCCCTGGCGGACGGGCCTGTTTGTAAATTTGATGTACTTTTTTTATCTCGATATCGCTTAGAATATTTTTTGTTTTTCTGCTTTTGTTTTCTTTCATTTTCTTTTCATCATCGGAGAAGTAAGGCGTAAAGTGCAGCTCACGAAGATCAAGATGGATCCAGTTATGTGTATCATTCGCTTTTAAATGACAGAAGCGAATGTATTCATTTCTTGAAATTACGCTGAAATAATGGTAATGCAAACAAATATTTTGATTGTAAATTTTTGAAAAACAAATATAAACAATCCAAAACTCCATATTCATTGTTATTTGAGAGTATGTTATATGCTTCCTGTGGATTGTGGCTGTATGTGGCAGGAGTTTAAATGAGAAGGAACATTCTCTTGGTCTTCATTACTGTCCAATTTCTTTCTTTTCCTGCGAAAAAAACAAAGAAATCATAAAATAAAATAAAAACAATATATACATATATATATATATATATATATATATATATATATATATATATATATATATATATATAATATATATATATATAAATATATATATATATATATTACAATATTTAAAATATGAAATCAATAATTTTGGGACAATTCTTCTACATTTTTGTCATTTTTCTTCAAACCTTTTGTACGTTGATGATATGCCCTTTGACTCTCACGATGTCTTTTTCTTTTTTTTTTCTTCTTTTTCTTCAGATCTTTTTTGCGCTGACGCCATGCTCTTTGATATTCCCGATTTCCTCTCCTTTTTCTGAAAAACGAAGATTATCATACTCCTAATACAAAGAACCAACGAGTCACACGCGTATTGCTTTAATGTATTATTAAAGAAAAGATTTCCCTCAAATATGTAGCTGAAATTTGTCGCGCGTATTTTTTCCGCTCACCACCGTGCTTTTTTTGCAGCCTCTCACATTAAAAACCTACACCGCAGATGTGCTTATTGTTATGTTATAAAAATATAGGTACATATGTATCTATATTAATAATTTCGTCAAGGAGTACGGTAGACCCGATCGAAACCTTACCTGATAATTGACATATTTTTTCTTTGCTGGCACCGGATTACATCTTGACTTTTGCAGTTTTAATTTCCTATATTTATTAAACACAATGAACGATATATACGAATCTACGCCTTGCTTTACCCCTTGAGAATCGATAACTACAGAAATATCTACCTACATTATGTACCTACATGTGTATTATGAGTCACATTTCATCCGAGCGAAGCCGGGTTTTCATCTAATATTTTTATAAAGTACTCACTCATTTTCTTTCACTATTTCTTCGTCACTTTTTTCATCAATAGCATTAATAGATGCACTTTGTTCAATTTCCATATTTTAAACACTTTATACACGAATGTTACCAGTATACAGACGGTGGAGCCATCAATACTCACCATCCGTGGATGCGCGAGCAGGCTGTAGTACAAACACACTCGCGCAAGCGCCCTGCGCCGCTTAAACGAAACAGAAGCATACATTTTCGCCGCGCGGTAGAAAGAGAGGGCGATATTACTTCCTATCCTACGCCGCGCCGGCGGTCTACTCTCCCTCCGTCTTACGCATTTTCGATCAGGTCACGTGTCCTGACGCGAGTTTAACATTTTTTACATTCCCAAAAATTGCACAAGGCCGCTAATGAAGTTTTAACTTGAAAAAAAAAAAGACTGACGCATGCGCGCTGTAGTTCCGTACACAGGTAGCTCTACTTTTGAGTAGTTTTACTTCTTTTTTTGGAACGAAGTTTCTTACGGCAGGCTTGGAGGAGATAGGGATTTTGCTGCGCGACCAAACTGAAAAAAAAATGTGAGACTAAAGTAGTACAGCTATAGCGGTTCTAGCTCACTTCAGTCCGAAATGTCAGTTCTGCGCATGCGCGATGGTTCTATAACGTGTTGGGTTCTACAACGTGAGGGTTGGGTTCTACAACGTGAGGGTTGGGTTCTACAACGTGAGGGTTGGGTTCTACAACGTGAGGGTTGGGTTCTACAACGTGAGGGTTGGGTTCTACAACGTGAGGGTTGGGCTCTACAACGTGAGGGTTGGGTTCTACAACGTGAGGGTTGGGTTCTACAACGTGAGGGTTGGGTTCTATAACGTGTTGGGTTCTACAACGTGGGGGTTGGATTCTACGTCTTGGTTCTAGAACCAACACGTTATAGAACCCAACCCCCACGTTGTAGAACCCGACCCTCACGTTTCGGAAAAGTTGAAGTGAGCTAAAACCGCTATAGCTGTACTACTAGAAAAGTTGAAGTGAGCTAGAACCGCTATAGCTGTACTACTGACTAAAACCGCCTGCAAGAAAATCATTCAACGGAAGTGCAACGCGCATGCGTCGTGCTTTCTTCATCTTTCTCCTTCTGCAACGACATAATATACATGAAATTCTTGTCTAAGCACGTGGGGTATAATCACATTATAAATTCATTTTACTCGTAAATAAACACGTTCATTTTCTAATAGTTTGTAAATCTTCCATACGATATTAAATATATTAATAACAATGGCAAGCGACCTAACAAGTTACTTAAATTAAATTGACAGTGATAATAGTGGAAAATTAATTAGCGAAATAAAATTAAATACGTAAAAATTAGTTAACAAATATAAGATAATGTACATAGTTAATATTGTTTATACAACTAACACGTGTACATAATATGTATTCTAGTCTCTCAATGCATTATTTATTTTATTTTTATTATTATTATACTAATAATTATATTATAATGTCGAATCCGAAGGAACTTCGTTCCTACCTGGTGTCCCATCACACCATATAATTTTTTTATAATAATAACAAAATCTTCATTTATTGCTCCCAAGCAGAACAACATGTACGAATACAGTACTGATAACAGAGTCTACACTTAATACTTTGAGGCTGTTTAGAGAACAAAAATAAAAAAAAGATGTGGTGTCATGGGACACCAGGCAGTAACGAAGTTTCTTCGGATAATATAGAAGCAACACAATTTGCAAAAAAAACATGTGCTTCTCGGGCCGCTCGACAAAAATGATAACTTAAACAAAAAATAATAACAATAATGAATCCTGACAGTGTTTTTGCACAAGTTCCGGATATTGCTGATGGAGTTAGGTAAGTAGAGATTTTATACAGACAATAATAACACATAATACAGACATTTACTCAAATAAAATAGAATCCCAAACATATGTTTCCTACTTCAGTTACCACAAGCCAATTATTACTAAAATTGAGCCTACTGATTAAGTTTATATAACATTATATTTGTTAATAATAAAAAAATTATTATTATATTTTGTATTGATTGGGCCGATACTTGGTGTAAATTAATAAACATATTAAAACAATGGTTAAAAATAACAATTTACACATTTATTATAAGAAATAACGCATGACGCACGTTTCGGTGGAACTTCACCTTCGTCATATGCTAATGGCAAACTAACTATGATTCTCTGTTATATCGAAAACAAGAAATGACAAATTATGTAGAAGGGGTAAATACAAAGATGGTTACAAATAATTATTAGAAAAGGAAAAACCAATTCTGAACTGCTAGTCAGGTAGTTCGGTAATTTTGAAAAGATTAAGAAGGGGGCTTGAAGTATGATCGATTTGGCTATTCAATAGGAGACCGGAATTGTATTTATTTATCTGTAATGATTCTAAAAAATTAAGTTTATTTCCCTTACTTTCAGTATTCAATATTTTAAAATCGAAATTGAATGTGTGATTTTCTTGGATTAAATGGTTTGCATAATGTGAATCCGACTTCTGATTAACAAAGCTACGTTTGTGTTATGAAATTCTAGTTTGAAAACTTCTAAAAGTTCTACCAATGTGAAACTTATCACAATCGCCACAATTAATTTTATAAACTCCCGATTTATTATCTTTATAAACTTTGGATTTATTATTTTTTATATGATTTCCTAAATTATTACCTCATCATACATACATCATATACATCATATCATCTGCATCATTGATAGCAGATGGTACTGAGTCTGTCGCCGCGAAAATAAAATCTTGTTTTTAGTGGATCTACCACCCAGAAAATTAGCTGCATCAATTTCTGGAATTATAAATCCTGAAATTAATGTGAAAAGTGTGAAATTATCAATACAAACATCTGTGCCGTATTTGGTTTTATGCATGGACACCTGTTCAGCGTGTGTGCGGTATTCCAGTGGCGTAGCCTTTCCTTGTTGATGGATTTTTCCGTAAGCTGTCATTCCCTCGTTCGTAATTATTCATATTACAAAAAATTTTACAAATTACAAATACAAAGTACAAAAGTTGCTCACGTAGATATAGTCGTACACGTGCTGTTTGGAGAAAAATGTCATTGGCAAGGTGCTTTTTGTGTCCAAAAAAGGAAGCAACATTGAATAAATATATTTCTAAACAGTGTTCAAGATGCGGTGTAAGATATCACCCATCTTGTGCGGACAGAGGAAAACCAAATGAGAACTGGGTTTTTAAAGCTTGTTGTAAAAATAACTCCAACAACAATAGCAACGATTCCTCATCTACCAGCACTAATTCGTCGTTAAATGATGAAGTGAATAATCTCGACCCAAATTCTAAATTATTGTTCAATTTATTGGAGCAGAAAATTAATATTTTGGAAAGTAATATTCTGAATAATGTGAATACCAAATTGAATAACTTGGAGGACAGAATTGTTTTACTGGAAGATAATTATAATTTCATTTTTGAGGAGGTATTGGAGGAAGTCTCTGAAAGGCAGTTTAAAGAAAACAAAATCATCATTTTTAATTTACTTGATAGCTCTAACCCTAAAGATATGGAGAAGATAAAAGAGTTAATAAGGGCTGTACCAGGCGATACTCCCTTTGATATGGATACTATTAGTGTAAACAGAATTGGCAACAAATTTATTCGCAATAAAACTCGCCCACTTAGAAATACTCTCTCCTCCAAAGAACATGTACATTGGTTTTTTAAGAATAGGAAGGATCTTGGAGATGGTAAATTAATTATTAACAGTGACCTAACTAAACGTCAAAGAGCAGTTAAAGCTAAAGTTATTCAGGAACTAAAGGAACGAAAACAAAAAGGTGAAAAGGACCTAATTATCAAGTACTTCAAAGGTGTTCCTTCAATTGTCAAAAAATCAACTTCCTCTTTAGAATAGGATACAGCTAGCCCCATGCATCTCGATATTTTCTATCAGAATATACACAGTGTTAAAGGTCGTCTAACAGATTTCAGATCCAGAATACCTTTATTTTTTGAGTATGATTTAATTGCTCTCACTGAAACGTGGCTCAACTGTGACATTAACTCTCAAGAATTGAGTTTTTTAAATTATGAAGTGATTCGGTGTGATAGAAATGTGTCAATTTCAACTAAGTCAGATGGTGGTGGAGTATTACTTGCTATAAAAAAGTCATTTAAATTTATTAAACTACCTAGTGTTGATAATATATTTGAGATTCTATCTGTTAAATTATTTATTGATAATACTAATTTTATAATTATATCAATATGTTATATGCCACCATATTTTGTCAGTGAGGACTATAACAACTTATTTTCAACGCTACAGGAATCTCTCGGTGAATATCTGTCTGACGACAATTGTATCAAATTTTGCCTCATTGGGGACTTTAATCTCCCCAATTATGAGTGGTCTTCCTCACATAGTCACTCTTTCCTTCATGGGAAATCTAGTCAGGCTAGAGTTAATGAATCAGCTGCGATCGTAAACATGTTCTGTGACCTATATAACATTTATCAATTTAATCAAAATAAGAATATGTACGGTAATATTTTGGATCTGTGTTTTGGTAATTTCAAAGATGTTTCTCTTGAGGTAGCAGAAGAAGCAATATTTTTAAGCGACTCATTTCATTATCCATTATCAATTTCTTTAGGTGTTGCATCTATAACGAAAGTTGAACCGTTTGAAAGAATTTATGATTTCAATAGAGCAAATTATCAGGAGATTAGATCTGCTATAAATAACATTTCATTCGACATTGCAGAAGTTAATGGGGTAGCATTAAATGAGTTTGTTTTTGACACAAACCTAATATTTAAGGAAACCATTGATAAATTTGTACCATTCTTTCTAGTTAAACCTAAAATTTTTCCCCAATGGTATTCTAATGAACTTAAAATTGCCATACTTAATAAAAAGAAATTTCATAAACTCTATAAAACCTACCATTCCACTTTTTATTATGAACTCTTCAAGAAAGAAAGATGTAGATGTAAATTCTTAATTACACGGGATCAAAAAGAGTTCATTGACAGTAGGGAAGAATCTCTTTCTTCTGATCCCAGAAAAATTTACAGATATGCCAAATCCATTAGCTTTTCGAATTCTTATCCCTCAGTTATGTATTTAGACGATAGAGTCGCTGATAATATTAAAGATGTTGTTAATTTGTTTGCTGAGAAATTTAGTAGTGTATACAAAAATTTAGATTTAAGTCGAACTAATATCACATTCGATATTAGTGATAATATAAATGCATTAGAAATCTCTGAGATTGATGTTCGAGATGCCATTATCAATTTAAGACCAGATTCTAGCCCTGGTCCTGATGGCATACATCCCAAAATGATAAAGGAATGTTCAGATTTAATTATAGTCTGGTTAACCAAACTGTTTAATGCTTCATTAGCTCTCGGGATTTACCCGGACGCATGGAAAATTTCGTATATTATTCCTTTACCTAAAGGCGGGGATAATGCGGACATAAATAATTACAGACCTGTAAATAAATATAATGTATTTGCTAAATTGCTTGATTTTGTTGTCTATCACAAAATTTTCGGTTATTTTCGGAGATTCATAGTTCCGCAACAACATGGTTTCATTGATGGCAGATCAACTGTTACAAATTTAACAGTTTATCATGAATTCTTAGTAAAACAACTAAACTCTGGCTATGTGGTAGATTCTATTTATACAGATCTTTCGAGAGCGTTTGATCTAGTAAATTTGGAACTTTTACTTCGAAAATTATATGCCTATGGCATGAGTGGTAGCCTCCTTCGATGGGTTTCATCTTATCTTCATGATAGAAAACAAATAGTAAAAATCGGGAATGTCTACTCTTTTCCAATCATTGTTCTTTCGGGGTAGGACAGGGGACTCATTTGGCCCCTTTATTCTTCCTTATTTTTATTAATGATGTGATAGATCAAATCCTGTATAGTAAAATTTTGTTGTTCGCTGATGATGCAAAGATTTTTAGAGAAATCACCTCCTACGAGGATATGGATAAATTGCAATATGACATAAATAGCTTTAATAATTGGGTTGTAGCTAATGGATTGATTATCAACGTAAATAAATGCTTCCACATTAGGTTTGGTAGATCACGATCTATTTGGCTTCTTCCATATTCTCTTAGTAATGAACTTATAAATCAAGTGAATTTTACGAAAGATTTAGGTGTAATTTTTGATGACAAATTATCTTTTAAGCAGCACTACGAATTTACTTTTCTAAAAGGTCAAAAGAAAATCTATTTTCTTAAGAGATTTACGAATAAGTTTAACAACATTGAAACATTTAGAAAACTTTATTTCTCCTTTGTGTATTCAACAGTTATGTATGCTTCTCCTATTTGGAGACCCAAAGATAAGGGAGAGATAAAAAAGTTAGAATCTCTCAATAGAGTATTTATTAGGTATGCAGGGTATAGAACTGGAATGAGAATTCCGTTTACAGATCACAATTTAGTTCCCCTTTATCAGAGATTTCAAATCTCAAATTTTGAAGCAGCTATGGATAGAGCTGATGTGATCTTTGGGTATAAAATTTTGGTCAATTTAATTGATGTACCTGAAATATTGAGTCAATTTAATTTTTATGTACCCCCCGCAACCTTCGTCATAATATTTATGATTTTCAAACTAACAATTGTCGTCGGGGAGATAAAGAGAGAATTATTGATAGAATATTTATGTTATGTAATAAAATCGTAGACTGGTTTGATCCAAACACACTTTCGTTATACAAAATAAAAAATTTATCAAAATCATTGTTAAAATTTGAATGAATTGAATAACTTAATATTTTTTTTTTTTTTTTTATGTAATCAAGTTTATATTTTTGTAGGCTTCTAGCCATAAACACTTTGTAATTTTTAATGTATAGGGCTTGCCCCGTGAATAAAGATAAATAAATAAAAATAAATAAATTACCGGTACGATAAGCAATGTTAATGTTGTGGTTAGATAAGAGAGATTAAAGTTTTCTACTTGAATTTCCGATGAAAGTGAGGCTGTTGTATTTGATATTATTTTTAGTAAGGGGGTACACCTGGTTAATCGCATTTTTGAAAAACTTTTTATCTATCATATTGTCTATAATATTGGGATCATAATTATTATTTACGGCAATTTGTTTAATTATATTTTTCTCGATGTTAAAATTGGCATTTGAAAGTGGAATATTTACTAAACGATGTACCATACTATTGAAAGCTGCCATTTTGTGTTGGAAAGGATGTAGGGAAGTACTATGTATGACGCTATCAGTGTGCGATGGTTTGCGAAAAATTGAAAAATTATGTTTGTTATCTACTTTTGTTATTTTCAAATCCAAATAGTTAATCGAGTTATCTTTTTCCATCTCTAAAGTGAATTTTATATTAGGGTGTAAAGTATTAATGAATGCAGTCTAGTTGTTTAAGAGTTCCAGTGAAACAACAAATAATATCATCCACATATCTAAACCAATAAACAAATTGTCGACTAACAGGATGATTATGAATTAACTGTTCCAAATTATCCATGAATACTTCAGCCAACAAAGGGCTCAGCGGGTTTCCCATAATTAAGCTTTCAGTACTACTGTAAATCTTATGATTGAAACTAAAAACAACATTAACATTGCTTATCGTACCGGTAATAATTTAGGAAATCATATAAAAAATAATAAATCCAAAGTTCATAAAGATAATAAATCGGGAGTTTATAAAATTAATTGTGGCGATTGTGATAAGTTTTACATTGGTAGAACTTTTAGAAGTTTTCAAACTAGAATTTCAGAACACAAACGTAGCTTTGTTAATCAGAAGTCGGATTCACATTATGCAAACCATTTAATCCAAGAAAATCACACATTCAATTTCGATTTTAAAATATTGAATACTGAAAGTAAGGGAAATAAACTTAATTTTTTAGAATCATTACAGATAAATAAATACAATTCCGGTCTCCTATTGAATAGCCAAATCGATCATACTTCAAGCCCCCTTCTTAATCTTTTCAAAATTACCGAACTACCTGACTAGCAGTTCAGAATTGGTTTTTCCTTTTCTAATAATTATTTGTAACCATCTTTGTATTTACCCCTTCTACATAATTTGTCATTTCTTGTTTTCGATATAACAGAGAATCATAGTTAGTTTGCCATTAGCATCTGACGAAGGTGAAGTTCCACCGAAACGTGCGTCATGCGTTATTTCTTATAATAAATGTGTAAATTGTTATTTTTAACCATTGTTTTAATATTATTATAACTTAAAAAAATAAAATTTTATTCCAATTCCTTCACTAATTAATCGAAAGGAACTTCGTGCCATCCGGGCGTCCCTTGACACCTCTCAAGTTTTTTTTCCTATCATAATATTCTTTATTTTTTTGTTTAACAGTTTTAGGTATTTTTTTACTTTTTTGATTCTTTAATTTCTGCGCTTCATAATGTTTTTTTCTTCTTTCTGCATTAGTTTTAGGTTTTTTAGCTTGTAATTGATCAGTCTCACTACATTCACCTGATCTCTCTGCAGTTATGTTTTTTACCATTGTATTTTGTAATTTCTTTCTCTCACGATATTCTCTACATCTTTGTGCATTTGTTTTTTTCCTTGATGTTATAGTTTGTACCCCAGTAGTCGATGCTTTAGTTGATTCGCTATTGAAATAAAATAAAATTTTATTTTTTTAAGTTATAATATTTTTTTTATTAAAAGTGTCGTTACAACTTTTGGTCTTAATTTTTTCCGTCTAGCCCCCTTTCGCAACGCGCGATAAGGAACTTCGTTCCAAAACTTCGTTCCAAAAAACTCCTTTACCTACAATGCCGGAAAGTTATACAATCACCTACCATTGGGGCTAAAATTTTTAAGTACATACAAAAAGTTCGACTAAGACTGTTTTTTTTTGGATAGTAGAATTTTATTCTGTAACTGAGTTTCACAATGTACCATAGATCCTTGAGTTTCACATTTGTTAGCAACATGTCTTAATGTTTTTTAATGTTTTTTGTTTTTTTGTAAGATATAAAATTTTATATCTGCATAATTAGTTTCGGCAAATATGTAGATTCTTAACATATGTTTTACATAATTGACAAACATGGAAAGTAGGTTCTGTTTGATTAGTTATCATTGTTAAAATTTATTTTTAATTCTTTATATGCTCTTTCTCTACAATCTTTTGTAATTTTATATGACAATAAAGCTATTTCTCTCTATTTGATAGTTCTAATTATTTAGTAAGTTAAATGCTGTGTCCACCTACAGGGAACATGTTTTCCTCTGTAGAGCTTTATATTAATTGTATGGTTGAAATGATTGAGTTACAATGCCCAGAAATTGTGAATGGGACATTTGTTCTTACTGACTAGTCATTCGTTCACAGAAATATTAATTCAAATGTATTATATTCATGTAAGACCAAGACTACAAACATTTTAATGCATACAAATTATTGAATATGTTTTTCGTCATGATTGACCAACATCGCTGCACTAGATTTGGTCATATAATTTCAAATAAATGATAATTTGCGAACTTGAAAAATATTTTTGAATCCAAGCAGAATTATAAAATGGAAAAAAAATTTACTCACAAGCCACCTGTTATGTTATTCCATATCTTTTTTTCATCATATAAGCAATGATCAACTAGTTCGTTATTCTCTTGAACATCCACAAATTCGATTTCTTTCTTCAATATTGTACTCTCCTCAGAGTCACTCTCCTGTTTGACTTTACTTAAAACTTGGTTTTCACTGTGATAATTCTGCTCATATTCTACAATTTCTTCATTAATGCTAAAAAATTATTAGAATAAGTTACAATTATGTAACTCATCCTACAAAATATACTTGAAATAAAATCTTAGTTCAATAAATATTTTGCGAATTGAATGATATTACTAAAAATATGATAGGTAAGTATAATCCAAATATCTACAATAAAATTATAAAGTCGTATTAGATATTAATTTTGGTAAAACATTAGATTTGAAGACAACTAATAATAAGAGTCTGTTTGGTGTATCTATTGTGGAAATAGTTTTTAGATATGATTTTTTCTGAGAAACTAATATTTAAATAAATCAACCTAAAATATATTTACCATTCGTAGCCTGCAGATTGAAAAGCTCTACTTCCTCTAATAACGTTATCATTTAATAATCGATCAACAAAAGCTCTGGCACCACAAGATATTCCTTGGGTTGATTGAAAGTTTCCTTCATCTACAAATGTTTCATTATCGTAAAAATCATATTCATTCTTCACAACTATGTTATTGGTTAGCTCTTCTTCAGCTTCACATTTTATCATACTGTGAGAATCATTGATATTCCTGGAAGTGCAATGGGTTTTTTAAATCAGAAAAAATTATTTTTCTTTTCCTCTTTACCGATCTAAGTTTAAAAGCAGGTCAGGTTCTACTTTAATTTTATCCATTATTAGATAAATATATTCTTAGAAGATAGCTATGTAACTTCCTATAAAAATTTCTAAATAATTCGATTAAATACAATAAAGCATGGAAATAATTCTAATAGACGTCAAATATTTTGTTAGAGAAAAAAAACATCAAAAATTTGGTCTCAGAAGTAAATCAAATAAAAACAGCACAAACTGAAGCGTCAAATAACATGACATATAACAAAGAATATTTGACATATCTTTCCATAAAATATTCAATAAAATTGCTTTATTTTCCATCTTCTTCTTTAATCTTGCTGGATTTGTATTCTAAGGACTCAGCACTTCTGCGACATGTCCAAGTTATATAAAATGAAAGGAAATTTTTTATATATATCTTTTCAATCGTGGCATGATTATAAATAAAGATATACTCATTCAGCACATATTTGAGAGTACGGTTCTGTGAGAGGCTAGTGTTGTCAATGTAAGTTCTAAGTTATGCTTATATAATTTATTCCTAACAAACAATTTTACACTGAAGCCGACAATGTTAAAATAGACTGATACAACGGTATATTTTTGGTGTTTTGTTCATAAATTTCTAATATATGTTATCTTTGCATATCGAAGAAAACTACTCAACTTTAAAAGTGAAGATAAACAGAATAAGAGGAGCTAGATGTTGCTAGATTACTTTGGATTCACTGAAATATAATGAAACTATATTTAATAGGTTGTTTCATATACCTAGTGAGCTTAGTGTTTAACCTCATGACGTAAGGAAGTCACTGCTTATAAATTTACAAGGCGAATGCTGGGACAGTACTCATCCTCTGAACTCCACCTCCTCTCTTTCATAAATGATCCAATCTTACCATCCTTAACTTACAAGTGCGTTCTTTAATCTGGCTGAAGGAGTTCCTCTCCATACCTCAAGCAGCCTATCATTATATATATATATATATTATATATATATAATATATATATATTATATATATATATATATATATATATATATATATATATATTCTGTTTCTGCGTTTCAACAATGTTAAACAAAAAAATTTATGAATATT
Source organism: Cynegetis impunctata (assembly GCA_030704885.1). Taxonomy (NCBI): domain Eukaryota; kingdom Metazoa; phylum Arthropoda; class Insecta; order Coleoptera; family Coccinellidae; genus Cynegetis; species Cynegetis impunctata. Next base: position 1,320,799 of record JARQZK010004339.1, read on the forward strand.
TTCATGCTTCATAAACTGATTGGTTCATATTATGATTTTTATTCATAGTTTTTGATTATTAGTTTGTACACAATGATATTCTTATGTAAAGTTCAATAGCATTAATTTTATAATAAAACGTAAGCTCCGTATTGTGTTGTTTAATTTACTAAATTAATTTATAATATAAATTAAATTAATAAAATGTAACTGTAAATGAAAGCATGTTACTTAAAACAGAAGGAAAATCCCTGGAGAACTCAGCTTGTACAAAATTTTCAGGAGTTTATCTAGATCAGAAACTCACATGGAATGAGCATGTTGATCATACAGCCTCAAAACTGAGTTCATATTGTTTCATTATCAGGAACTTATGGAATACAGTATCGATCGACGTGCTCAAACTACTATACTTTGGCCTTATTCAGTCGTCTCTTTCATATGGTCTAGTTTTCTGGGGAAAAACCCATAACTCTGGCCAGCTATTTACTATTAAAAAAAAATTATAAGATGCACGCTGAACTTGCCTAACAAAGAACCATGTAAAAACAACTTTGTTGAATTGGGTGTTATGTCATTAACAAGTTTTGTATATTTACTCATTGGGAGCTTTCCAACAAGGCAGCACCGTGCCACTCTGTGTCACACTACCGAACACGGTGTACGGGTGCTTGTTGCAAAGCCTTTTTGATTTTTATGTAAAACGCCAGAGAGCGCAGCCATCGTTATTTCAAAAGGCAATGGACAAGTGATTTCTGTTTCGGTTTATTAAGAATTACGTGCACCATCATTAGCCAATTTTGTATCACGTTAACTAATGAAAACTGTAAGTGAAATATTAATATTATATAATGCAATGATAATCATCTAATAAATTAATAATTCAAACTATTGCCAACGTTAATGCAATAAATCGACTATAAATGTTGGTAGCACTGAAACACTACACGCTCCAACTCAACTTTTTTTTGTGTTCGTCCGTGTACCACTGTGTCGTAGTTGGAACAAGAAGCGATGAACACTGTGTCACACAGTGTCGCTCTGTGTCGTAGTTGGAAAGCTCCCAGACTGTTTACATTGTTGATAAACAGGACAATTTGAAGACGAGAAGGGAGGTACACGGTCATAATACACGACAGAAGGACGAAATCAATTTGGGTTTTTCCAGATTATCAGTTGGGCAGGAAAATCCCAATTATATGGTAATCCAATGCTACAATAAGATTTGTGCAATTAAGGAGTTAAGAGAATGTGAAACAACATTGCTCAAGAAATATCTCAAGAGGTTTTTTGGTACGGAAATGCTATTACTCACTGCAGGAATTTCTCAATGATACCTCTGACTAGATTTTAATTAGCAAATGATAAATTACTTTTAAAAATGTGCAATTGTAAGTCTGCATTTTATTTTATTTAATTTTACATTATTTTATCATTCAAACCAGGTTCCTATATTACCAAATAGCGAACCAGCTTATCTGTTTGTGACGTATCCCATAATGTATGTACTTGCCTGTATTGTGACATTCAGTGGACAAAATAAAATTATTATATATAGGTATATATATATAGATAGATATAGATATATATATATATATATATATATATATATATATATATATATATATATATATATATATATATATATATATATATATATATATATATATATATATATATATATATATATATGAACAACTTGGTTCACGAAATGAACCGCGTAAAAGATTTGAAAAATCTCGACGTTTCGGCGCCTTTTGCGAAGCCATCTTCAGGAGAATTAGAAGGGGAATAATTCAGAATCGTGGCCTCAATCTGCCTACTCCACGATTCGAATTAGGAGGAATCGGAAACAATACGATTGCGTGGTCTCAACCTGCCTACTCAACTAACCGTACTGCTTCCTGTCAACTCTGAAGTCTCAACCTGCCTACTCTTCAGAGTCAACTGACGGGCCGATCGTCGCGTGGCCGTATTTATAGGGGAGGGGGGAGGGTACTCACGCTCATCAGTGCAGGATGCACTCTGATTGGGTGTGACATGGCGACTACTGAGAAGTGGTTTCCATGCTGATGGGAGTCTGTGACTGTCATCTTTGGTGTTCAAACAATTTGGACGTTTTTCTATTTCTACAGCTTCACGGAAAATTCGGGATTTGAAAGATCGGACGGGAGCAATAGTTCTTGTATTGGGGAAATCGATAATGTGGCCTGTTTGGGTGTGATGTTGGGAAAGGGCGTTGGTGATATCTGAGTGTCTTACTGAAAGTGAATGTTCCGTGAACCAAGTTTTTCAAATACTTCCGACCGCGGAAATCTTTCTGAACATAAATATATATATATATATATATATATATATATATATATATATATATATATATATATATATATATATATATATATATATATATATATATATATATATATATATATAAGTGTGTGTATTTATATAAGATAAATGAAAGTTTCAACATTTTGACATATATATTGAACCACATTATCAGAGACGTTAATAAAACTTTATGACTTATGGTCAAATGTGACCGGTGTTGATGAACAGTAAAAATATGATAATGAATAGCTTGTACACCAGAGACAAAATTATATTTCATAAAAATAAGGAAATTAGTGACTTCTGTTGAATTTATATATATATATATATATATATATATATATATATATATATATATATATATATATATATATATATATATATATATATATATATATATATATATATATATAATTTCTACACTATTCATCATCATTATGCTTGGCTCGACAATCCTTTGTGGATCTTGGCCTGCTCACAAAGTCTACGCCACTCCTGTCTGTTCCTGGCGACTTCCCTCCATCTATCACGAAATAAGTTGATATTCAGTGCACCAACACTACTGATACTCAAACGAATAATAAAAACAATTGACAACTACAGTTGTATATAACATAATTATATTATATATAATCATTTTAATATATATGCCAATATCGAGCATAGTGTACACCCACAATTGACATTTAAAGTCTTAAGTTTCCGACATTCACATAATCATTAACCTTATTATTTTGTTGTGCGAAACTATAATAGAAGCACTTGAAATTCTTCTGATCTACATGTGGACACCTTCCATATGTAACCTGAAATTATCTTTCTTACTTGACTGATAATCGCACTGTGTGCATTTGAAATTCTTCACGCGCAAATGGATTGCCTCCACATGTTTCTCCAGCTTTTGTTTTCTAGATGCAGCATAGTCGCACATCTGACACTTGAAAGCCTTCGATTTCAGATGAACGGCATTGTTGTGTATGACCAGATTAAACTTTCGTTGCGTTACATAATCGCACAGTTCGCACTTAAATTTAAGCTCGGTATGAATATCCTCTAAGTGCGATTTAAAACTAACTTTATCGCTCGTTTGAAAGTCGCACAGGGTACATTTGTGAATCTTCCGACTCAAATGTAAAGATTCCACGTGTTTTTTGAGTTTATATTTACTACTCGCGCTATACTCGCACGTTTCGCACTTGAAATTCTTCAATTTCAAGTGCTTGGCCTTTATGTGACTCGTGAGATTGGCCTTTCTGTGCGTTTCGAAATCGCACATGTCGCACTTGAAATTCTTACGCTCCAAGTGAACGCCTTCCATGTGATATTTGAAATTAATCTTTTCGTACGTCTGATATTCGCACAGGTTACATTTATAGTGCTTCAGGTTCAGATGGACGGCATCCACGTGTTTCTCGAGTCGGTATTTGCTGAACGCGTTATAATCGCACATGTGACACTCGTAATTCTTCATTTTCAAATGCACCGAGTTAACATGGCTGGTCAAGTTAGATTTTCGGTGTGTTTTAAAGTCGCACTTATCACATTCGAAATTTTTCAAATCCGAGTGACCATACTTCTGGTGAAATTTGAAATTAACTTTACTGGGCGACTGATAGTCGCATAGGGTGCATTTATGAAACTTTACATTGAAATGGATCATTTTCACGTGCTCGTCCAGATTTTGTTTTGTGGTTGTGACATGATCACAAATTTGACATTTAAAATTTTTGAGAATGAAACTGTCGTCAATCGTAGTTCCCATACCCCTTATGTCCATCGATTGCTCTATTTCTGAATCACCATTTATGCTAGAAACACAGTTTAATTCGGTTTGATCACTATTTACATAATTATTAAACTTGGAATTTGCTTCTATTGATGTTTGCTCGATCGCTATGCTTTCTCCTTCGATCTTCGTTACAGTTGGTTCTCTGAAACAATATAAATGTTAAGGTACAATAAGTTCTGAGAAGGTTAAAATTATTATACTCCTTAAGTTATCATACATCGAATGTACAAGTATGAAAAATGTACATGACCAAAGTCAATAAGTTTCAATGAAGTTAGAGATATAAGTGAATAAACCAACTGTTCCTTCAGAGTTTAGGCCTATAAATCTTCTACCAACTGTAGATAAGATTTTGGAGACAATCATATGCAATCAATTAAGAGAATATCTTGAGTCAAATCATCTGTTGTTTGAGGGTCAATCGGGATTTAGAAGTCAACATTCTTGCGAATCAGCAATCCAGTATGTTTGTGTAAATTGGAGAGAGAAAATGAACAACGGTGAATTAGTTATTGGTGTGTTTGTGGATCTTAAACGTGCATTTGAAACCATTGATCGTACAATTCTTTTGAAAAAAATTAAGCTTTATGGTATTTCTGATTGTGCTTTAAGTTGGATTGATAATTATCTGAGTGACAGGAATCAAAAAACCAAAATAGGACATAGGGTATCACAAAAAAAGGAAAGCTCACTGGGTGTACCTCAAGGAAGTGTCTTGGGACCCCTATTATTTATTGTGTACATAAACGATCTAAACAGGACATTAAAGAAATGTTTTATAAATTTATTTGCAGATGATACCCTCATATCTGTCTCCGGAAAGGATTATTCAGAAATTGTAAATACATTAAATGGTGAGCTAAGTGTGTTGTATGATTGGTTGTGTGGAAGTAAATTAAAACTGAATTCGTTGAAAACAAAGTGTATGGTAGTGGGTTCCGTGACAAACTGTAAATACTTTTTGAATTTAGGATTAAGTTTATTCATAAATGGATCAGCTATAGAGTTTGTAACCGAAATTAAATATCTAGGTGTAATTTTGGATCCACAATTAAATTTTTCAACACATATTAATTATTTATGTAAAAAAATTGGTAAAAAGGTGGGATTTTTTAGTAGAATATCATATTTTGTTTCAAAATGGTCCAAAATGTTGATTAATTTTGCCTCACTTTACGTATTGCAGCTCATTGTTAATTTCGTGTAACAAAGAAGAGGTGCACAGGTTACAAATACAGCAAAACAAAATAATGCGTTTATTATTGAATTGTAATAAATATGTGCCGATTAAAGATATGCTGAATTCATTAAATTGGTTAGATGTTGAGCAGAGCATCAGGAAGGCAAACCTTTCTTTGTTGTACAGAATTGAAAATAATTTAATGCCAGAGTACCTTAATGTTTATTTAAAGAGACGACTGATGCTCCATAATTATAATATTCGATCAAAGCAAAACTTTAATATTGAGCAGGTAAAAACATCAGCATTACAAAAAACATGTTCTATGAGGGACTTTGCCTTTATAATGAGCTGCCTAATGTAGTGAAAAATTCACCAAGTGTACACTTATTTTGTAAAAGACTGTTTGTTTATTTACGCAATCAAAATTGATATATTCTGTTATTTAGACATAAGTAGCAAAGTGCTAAATAAAAACTATTTTCATTTTCATTCATTTCATTTTCATAATAAACCAACTAAAAAACAAAAATAGCCGTGATATCTATGGTTTTAATGTTAAAATCATGAAAACAGTAAAAAATCTTATTCTCGTGCCTCTAACAAAACTCGTAAACCTATGTATAAGAGAGGGTTCCTTTCCACGGTGCATGAAAAGGGCAATTGTGGTTCCTCTGTTTAAAAGGGTTGTCCAGATGGGGCAGAAAACTATAGACCAATATCGCTGCTGCCCATACTGTCCAAAGTGTTTGAGAAGTGTATGTCTGAGCAAGTAGTAAATTTTTTTGAGATGAATGATCTTTTTAATAGAAACCAATTTGGTTTTAGAAAAAATAGAAGCACTGTTCTGGGAATCATAAATCTCATGTCTGACATCTTGGATGCTCTGGATAGACAGTGCTATAATACGGTTTTGTTTTGCGATCTCAGCAAGGCGTTCGACTGTGTTGACCATGGTATCCTTCTGCGTAAACTGGAGGCATATAACCTCAGTAATATTAGCCTTCAGCTTCTAAAATCCTATCTTGCAGGAAGAAGCCAGGCGGTTCGGTACAAGGGGGTGACGTCGGCAAGGCAGGACATAAAAATAGGGGTGCCTCAGGGGTCCATTCTGGGACCAATACTTTGCCTTATATACATTAATGATTTGCCCTTAATAGATCGAAAGTCTAACTATACTCTCTTTGCCGACGACACAACCGTCTCTGTGATGGCGGACACTCTTGGGGATTCGTTGTTGGGTTCCATGGAGGCGCAGGAGATAGCTGAGAGGTGGTTTAATTCAAATAGACTAGTACTGAACAAAAGCAAGACAGAGAGAATGATGTTCTCTTTGAGGGAGATCGGGACAGTGAATGGCGATGTCTCTCAGGTTAGGTTCCTTGGGGTCCTTATCGACCCAAAAGTACAATGGGGTATTCACATTGAGACTTTAGCATCAAAGCTGAATAAAAGTCTGTACCTGCTGCGACGCCTTCCAGATAATGTATCCCACGCAGTGCTAAGAACTGCGTACTTTTCAGGCACAACTTTCCTATGCTATACTTGTGTGGGGTCATGCCTCGGGTGTTCGTCGTTTGTTTGGATTGCAGAGAAGGGCAGTCAGAGTAATAAACTATTTGGGATACAGGGACGATTGTAGAGCAACTTTCAAACAGTTAAGAATACTAACCCTGCCATCTGTGTATATTTTGGAAAATTTGCTCTATGTTAAAGATAATATTCATTTGTTTCCAAGACATACATGCCTATCCCACCAGAAACGGGGGTAATTTGGTACCGGCTTACAGGCGACTGAAGAGGTGTCAGAATGGCCCTGGCTACTGGGCAGTAAAATATTTCAATGTGTTGCCACTACGTGTCAAAATATTACCGAGGAATAGATTTAAGGAGGAGATGCAGCAAATTTTGATTGTGAATGTTTTTTATTCCAGTGAAGAATATTTTAATTATTTTTGTGATAGTTAATAGTGTATAGAGCCCAGTGCCTAAAAGACCTGGCATATATCTTTAACATGAAATAAAGAATTGAATTGATTAATATTTTATATATTTGAATAAAAATAAAGACATTTGTGTATAAATGAGAAAGGCTCCATATTGTAACAAATGTGAAATATTTACAGTTTCAGTTAGATAACAATGTCGTTAAAATTGGTATACAGATTACTTAATTACATTTCATTAATGAAATTGATGAATTGAAATATAAAACTTGGCTATATTTCCACTAAAACACATAATATGTAATTAACATATTTGTCCCTTGTATGAAACATTGTTGCTCGCACACCAACGTTAGTTGTGTGCAAGTTACAACTTTTCAATTATAAGTCACTATATGTATTTTTTCTTTCTCTTCTCTATGTAAGTATAATGAAAATGTAATTTTTCTTCAAAATTTATATTTCCAATTAAGTGACATAATTAATCCTTCTGTTTTTAATACTGAATTTAGCTGAAACTTGTCTTTGTCATGATCTATGTTAATAGCAAAATCATACTATTTGTACTTCACAGTTTCAATAAAGGAAATGCAGCAGTATTCAAGAATTTCTGAATATTTTATCTGAGGTTTTCCTATAATATAAATGATTATCAAGAACATGTTACTCAATATTAATTAATATACAGAACTTGAAAAAATTAGAACAAGTAAAATTAATATATGGCATAAAGAATTGTCAAATAAAAACTCAAACAAAACTAAAACAACAAATAGAATATCATAATTATTTGACAAGACAGCGAGACATATTCAGAAAGGAATTTAGAAAAACAAATAAGACTCAGAATTCTCCTATTCACAGAAGCATCCAAGTATTTAATTCCATCCCCCTAAACATTGAAAACTATAAAAGATTGTGCCATCTCCTGAAGGAATTCTTGAATTTGGAATAGACTTTCCGTTTTATTATTTTTGTTTTTTTATTATTATTAGATTGAATATACTCTGTTTTCTAGTTTTTCTAAATGTATTAGTAGGCCCTGGTGCCAGTAATGTAATTTACTGTTTAAGGGTCAGCAAATAAAGAAATACTTTATTTTAAAATTTTATTTTATATTATGATACATAAGGTATTCTTAAATGTAAGATTCTGTTCATGTATCAGAATGATGTTCTTCTTCATAATGTTCTACGGACTGAAAAGCCTGGTTACCTTTCCCAACCTTTAGTTAGAAGGGAAAAATACCACAATATAAATGTTTGTAATTGCAGTATCTTCTCAGTAGCGTCCATAACAGAGCTAAGTTCAGAGAAATTTTCGAATTCTGGCTGCATCCATTGTGAAAAAACGAGAAAAATTTGTGTTGTTCAATCATTTTTCATAGTCTCTGAATTTAAATATAAATTTAAGAGATTTTTACTCAGTATGTACAATGACACAAACTTTTTGTGTTTTAACGACTTGAAATTTCCACATAGGGTTGGAGCAATACCTGAATTTCTCACAGTATAAGTTAAATTAAGTTTCTTGCTTGTGCAATAAATGTAATTATTATCATTATTATGTTATGTTCAAACTTATCGAAACTATTGAGAATTAAGAAAAATATACTTACAAGTTGTTCTCATTACTATTCCATATCTTTGCTTCTTCATTAGTAAAATTATCTTTGGTCTCTTGAAGTTTCAGATTATTGTTTTTGGGAAATGAATCAACAAAATCCCTTTCATAATAAAATTCCTGTTTGATGATTTTTGGCAACTCATTGTCGCTAGAGTAATTCTGCTCAATTTTCAAACATTTTTCATTTATACTAGAAAAGATAGCATAACTCAAAAGGAGAATTAAATTTCAGTAAAGATATCGAAAAATTACTTGTCGTTCAATTTAATAAAAATAACATTATAGACCCTTGAATATATATAAATATATATATATATATATATATATATATATATATATATATATATATATATATATTGATATAATGCCATCTGAAAAATTTGAAATTTCGTTATTTGTATCGACACTACTTCTACTTATATCAAAGCATAAACAAACAAAAAACATTACATAAAGTGAACAAGGAAAATTCTTCAATAATTTTAAAAAATTATCAAACAACTTTCCAAGGAAGCTGGTTATACGTATTCAGCAACACAAAATCTGCATTCACAATCGTTGCTGAATACGTATAACCAGCTTCCTTGGAAAGTTGTTTGATAATTTTTTTAAATTATTGAAGAATTTTCCTTGTTCACTTTATGTAATGTATGAAATTGACCATGGTCGACTAGTATGTTTTTCATGATTTGATTGTCAAACAAAAAACCTTAACATAATTACCACTTATCGTCTGTATCTCCTAAACCTTCGTATATTAGATTCTCTTCAACTTTTACAAAATGATTGACAATATTACTGGTACCATCACATGTTAGTTGGATTTCATCAGTGTTAGTAGCAGTTATGAATGCTTCATTGCCATAATAATGATATTCTTCTTTAGGTACTACATGACTAGATTGATTTCTATTGCTATCACACTGAATATCATTTTGGATGACCTCCATATTTCTGGAAATTGGAAAACCATAAATAAAACCTTCTTCAACTATTGAAAATAAAACAATTTTCTCCTAACCTTTCCTCGACCAACGATTCATCCATTTCTACTTTAATTTCCTCCATATAAAAAGTATATTATCACATGAACTATGAGGCGAAGAAAATAGTTTGTTTGCAGTGAATACTCATTTTATTAAATTCTATAAAAATTACTGAAAACTAACAAAAATAAATAAGTGGGCGAATTGTATTCCATACTAACATTAGAAAACCATAAATCACTACAAATCAAATGTCAAGCATTGCAACTACTTCTGAAAGCTATTTTGCTGCGTTTGAATATACAGACAAGTTACAAGTAAATATCATAATCATATATCTATAATCGTATGTAAATGTATAACATTAGTGTTTACTTCAAAACTAATTCAATCGAAAAATTAATCTAGAGAGTGAAATTTGATCTGATCACAATTCATAAACAGTAATTAAATATTTAATCCTCTCTGGTTCAAACATAATTCCAAGTGAATAGTGGAAAATAAGTGAAATTTTAAATTTGAAGCTGGAAATTGACTAAGAGGCTATATCGGGATGAATAAAGGTCATTTTGAACATTTAGTAGGACAAATTGGCTCTTGCACCGTTTTATTATAAAACGTCGTTTAACAAAACTTGGTTCGTGCGAGGTTTAAGACGGCTTGAAAGCCGTTTATATTTTGGTGCAAGCGAAAATGTCCAATTAAACTCGGTTTATCAATAAACTTAGTTTAATAATATACGATGCAAGTGCCTTTGTGACAAATTAGTTTTGTTTATGTAACTATCTTCTTACCATGATTGAACATTGGCAATAAAGATGATGAATTCATTCGGCAGATGCCTACCTTATTTTTATTTCTAAATTCAATTTTGTTTAGTACGAATTCGAAGCTTCTACTTATAAAATCGCATCTAACACTATTTTAAAAAGTGTACCGTTTTCTTGTAGAACACTGTTTAGGAAATCTTTTTTGTCATGTAATAATACCACTAGATAATGGCCACAAAAAAAGGGCATATAAGTCGTGGAAACTCCTACTTTCCACGCTCCTGATAATTGAATGCCATAAAACTTCAGCTACGGACCTCTAATAGGAAGGGAAATATTAAATAATGATTTTAAAACTATAACTTTAGAGGTCGCTAGCTTCTTCAGACCAACGTTTATAGGACTTTTTTCATATATTCAGGTGTAGATTCACCATCCGATATACATATGGTCTTTGTTTCCTGGCATTCTGTATATGATGAACTCAGCATATCAACACTAGGTAATGTTTGAATGAATAATTCTATATAAACTTTTTATAATTTGCTTACTTGCAAAAAGTCACATCGAACATTCAATGGTTCAAATTTTTGTAATTTTAATGACAAATTAATTAAAATATAAAAGTATTATTAACTAATTTAGGGCCGAAACAGAAACATCTATATATTCAAGTTCGAAAATGTCAACAAGAGTGTTTATAATTGATTTGCTTTCTAATTTTTTGATGAAAAAGACGAAACTGAAATCGAATTTTGTAGCTCCATTTTTTTTTAAATTTAAATAACATATCCGAACCCACCTTTACTATCTCAACCTCCGAATTCGAATTCATGAAACATTCATTTGAATTTAAAAAAAAATTTATTTGAAGTTTGTCACTAATAATTACCGCAAATTTTCACGAGTCAATTTAAAGGGTTTCAGCCAAATAAGTGATTAACAAAAACTTAGATATATCAAATATTTCGAAATTCTTATTTCAGGTTGGTATTACTCAATACTGCAAGCTATCCACTACGGCAGCGTTTTGTTGAGATTTTCGATCTTCAATATTAGGCCAAGCTACAGACTACAGAGATTTAGAGTGAGCATTTTGTGCAGAAAGTGCTAGAAGAAAACCAGCTCCGCCATTGTTTGTCAAATAGTTCCACATGATATAGTGATATGTTTTTCACTCGATTTTATTATTTATATCTTTGTTATTATCAATTTTATGCAAAAAATCGTTTTTTAAAATTTTTTGCTTATAAAATTGAAACTATCAGAGTAATCGTGATGTTGTCAATCGACTTATTGTAGAAAATGAAAAGACGAAAAAAATGAGAGGTCGGACGACTCGATCAGATCCTCAGTCTAGGGGAAAATTGGAAAAAACCGGCCAAAATGCAGTTTTTTCAAAAGTTCATAACTCGGTTGTTTTTTGAGTTGTAGCGTAGATCCTCCGGTTAGTATTATTTATCAATATAAACTTTATTTGTGCGAAGAGCAGGAACTGTCCGATGCATAGTTTTTGATCTGTGGCCATTTGAATATTTTACTATGCAATTTTTCAGCAGACCTGAATGCGACAGGTATAGTCCGATTTCAATTTACAAAAAAGATTTTGAAAGTACAATTCTCATAGTCCAAAACGTTCATCTTGGTTTTACATGAAAACGCTGAGAAATATGTTAAAAATAAAGCTGAACCTGACGAAAAAGGGCCGAGCGCGTGAGAATAGTTGAAGAGTGGGGGTAGAGCAACAGGCAAGGATAAGCACGACATTAGAAAGCGTCGGCATTTTGAACATGACGGTTATTTCTCGGCAGTTTTTCGTCATGTTCAGCTTTATTTTAAACATATTTCTCAGCGTTTTCAAGAAAAACCAAGATGAACGTTTTGAACTATGAGAATTATACTTTCAAAATTTTTTTTGTAAATTGAAATCAGACCATACCAGTCGCATTCAGGTCTGCTGGAAAATTGCATAGTAAAATATTCAAATGGTCACAGATCAAAAACTATGCATCGGACAGTTTCTGCTCTTCGCACAAATAAAGTTTATATTGATAAATAATACTAACCGGAGGATCTACACTTCAACTCAAAAAATTACCGAGTTATGAATTTTTGAAAAAACTGCATATTGGCCGGTTTTTCCAATTTTCTCTTAGACTGAGGGTCTGATCGAGTCGTCCGACCTTCGATTTTCCCATAGACTAAGGGTCTGATGGACTCATCAGACCTCTCATTTTCTTCGTATTTTTATTTTCTAGATAGTTTCTGATAGTTTCAATTTTATAAGCAAAAAACTAAATATGCATAAAATTGTTAATAACAAAGATATAAATAATAAAGTCGAGTGAAAAACATATCACTATATCATGTGGATCTATTTTACACACAATGGCGGAGCTGGTTTTCTTCTAACACTTTTTACATGAAAAAATCTCTGTAGCTTGGCCTATATATGAAAATCGTTGATTTCCGTGATTATCTGAATCGTATTTCTCAGAAAATGGAGTTATACTATATAATTATCATTTTTTTTAATGAACATAACCTTTCCAAACAACGTATTATAACACCATAAGGGTAATCATAAGTGTTATTCACTATCAACTCCCTTTTCAAAGACTATACTGATACAAGTGATAATACTGTATACAGTAGATATTTATTTTAGCTTGGAATGAATAGCTTCAACGTGCTCCTTTAGCCTATATGGAGTGTAGGCAGTGTACACGCACATTTGACATTTGAAGTTCTTTAATTTCAAGTGCACGACGTCCACGTGACTATTGAGATTGTTCCTTCGGTGTGTTTCGAAATTACAAAAGACGCACTTGAAATTCTTCCGTTCCAAGTGCACACCTTCCACATGTAATCTGAAATTATCCTTCTTGTAAGTCTGATAGTCGCACTGTGTGCACTTGTAATTCTTCATGCGCAAATGGACCGCTTCCACATGTTTCTTCAGCTCTTGCTTTCTAGATGCACCGTAGTCGCAAATTTGACACTTGAAAGGCTTCGATTTCAAATGGACAGCATTGTTGTGTATGACCAGGTTAAACTTTCGCTGTGTTACATAATCGCACAATTCGCACTTGAAATTAAGCTCGGTATGGACACCCTCCACGTGCAATTTGAAATTAACCTTATCGCAAGTTCGAAAGCCGCACAGGGTACACTTGTGAATCTTCTGATTCGAATGTAAAGATTCCACGTGTTTTTTAAGCTGATATTTACTATACGCGGTAAACTGGCATGTATCGCATTTGAAATTCTTCAATTTCAAGTGCTTGGCCTTAACGTGACGCATGAGATTGGCCTTTCGGTGTGTTCCGAAATCGCACGTTTCGCACTTGAAATTCTTGCGTTCCAAGTGGATACCTTCCATGTGATATTTGAAATTAACCTTTTTGTACGACTGATAATCGCACAGGTCACATTTATAGTGTTTTAGGTTCAGATGGACGGCATCCACGTGTGTCTCGAGTCGGTATTTGCTGAACGCGTTATAATCGCACATCTGACACTCGAAATTCTTCATTTTCAAATGCACCGACTTCACATGGCTCGTCAAGATAGATTTAAGGTGTGTTCTGAATTCACACTTATCACATTCAAAATTTTTCAAATCAGTGTGTCGGTACTTCTTGTGATATCTGAAATTAACTCTACTGGGTGACTGATAGTCGCATAGGGTACATTTATGAAACTTTACATTGAAATGGATCATTTTCACGTGCTCGTCCAGATTTTGTTTTGTGGTTGTGACATGATCACAAATTTGACATTTAAAATTTTCTATAATGAAACTGTTGTTGGTCGTATTTCCTATACCCTGTATGTCAATTAATGGCTCTTTTTCTGAACCACTAATTATGCAAGAAACACCATTCATTTCAGTTTTAACATTATTTACATAACTATTCAACTCAGTATTTGCTTCTATTGATATTTGCTCCACCGCTAGATTATACGGAATGCTATCCATATCAAGCTCCTCTCTGTCTCCTTCGATCTTCCTGATAGTTTGTTTGCTGAAAGAATATGAATGTGAAGGTATAACAGAATAATTGAGAAGGTAGAGTCATTATTATCTTCAAATTATCTTACATATGTAAAATGTAGTTCACCAGAGCCAAAAATATGTCATACATTTGAATAAATATAAAGTCAATTAATTTGTGAATAAGTGAGTAAGGCTCCATATTGTAACAAATGTAAAATATTTAGGGTTTCAGTTAGATAATCGTTAAAGAAATCTATACATTTTTATCTAATATTAAAAATAGAACACATGGCTCGATTATTATTATTATCATGATCAATGTGAATAGCAGGAACATACTATTTGAAAATGAATATCATTATTAACTTTCTTCGAGAAAATATTTTCAAACTTATAACTCTTACTAAGAAATTATGAAAAATGTACTTACAAATAGTCTACATTATTATTTTACATTTTTTCCCCTTCACTAACAAAATTTTCGAAGATCTTTACATTTGTTTTTTTGAAAAATGAATCAATGGAATCGCATTTCATAATAAAATTCTTGCTTGATGATTTTTGTTAGGTTATTACTTGTGTAATTTTTTTCATTCAAACATTCTTCATTTATACTACAATTCTTAAAATCAGATGGAAAATTAAATGTCATCAAAGCTATCAATAAATTACTTGGGATAATATTATGGAAGAGTACATTTCGATAAAAAATAATATCACAGACTCTTATATATTCAAATTGATATAATGTATATTTATATGTATATGCCATGAAATTTCATAATAAATATTGCCATATACTTATTACATGGGTAACTATGAACTATCTACATTATTTCTATTCCCAAGCACAAGACAAACAAATAGAGAAAGATATTCACCACTTATCGTCAGTATCTCTTAAATCCTCATTTATTTTATTCTCTTCAACTTTTAACAAATGAAAGACAGTATTACTCGCATGGTCATCATATGTTTCTTGGTGTTCATCAAAGTTACAATTAAAGTCTTTTTTAGGTACTAAGAGTATGCGTTGCTTTCTATTGCTATCACATTGAATAGCATTTTGAATGTTCTCCATATTTCTGAAAATTCGGACACCATAAATAAAACCTTCCACTGCAACTATTGCAAATAATACAATTCCCTACTAACCTTTCCTCGACTAACGTTTAATCAATTTCTAATTTAATATCCTCCATTTGAAAATTATATTATCACTTGAAGTAAAAAAATTGTTTGTTAACAATAAGTACTGATTCAACAAAATTCTATTATTATCGAAAACTAACAGAAATAAATTTCTAAGTTAAACGTATTCAAAACTAAAATAAAGAACCCAGTCAACCCATACAAAAACTTCAAGTTTTCCATTCCATCAGACAGCCATCTACACTTGATCTACACTCTACACTTTCTACACACAGAATATTATTAGGTAAGTGACCATCATCAACCATTCGCTGCGTTTCAATATACAGGCATATTACAGTTATTTCTATGTTTAGACGTTTTGATTTTCGTTTACATAGATATCTTTTATAATGCATCTGAACCTAAACTCCTGTTGTTTAACTAATTCAGTTGAAAAAATGAAAATAACCAATTACTATTCAAAAACAGTAACTCAATTCTATACGCTAAATCCCCGATTATGGTTTTTTCTTAGTAGGAAAGGAGTAAAATTATAAAGTAGCGATTTAACGAATTCTGATTAACATATACGCAAAATTTAGTGAAATTGCAAGTTTCAAATCTGAAATTAACAAAACTCTGAGGTACAAATCGGAAATTATTATGTTATAATAAATAATTGATGGAATCCGTCTTTACTACGTGATAATTTAACATGATGAATAAAAACAAAACTTGAATTTACTACGTTTATCACAAAAATACTTCAAAAAATATAACATTGCGATTGCAATTTCGGGCACTAGACCATATTAGGACAGAAGGAGTTAAGAACTCTTAACTCAGAGTTCTTAACTCACTCTGCCCGATGATGGTCTAGTGACCGAAATTGCAATCGCAGTGTTATATTTTTCAAATTATTATGTTTCCTACTTTAGAATAGATGATTCATGAAAATCTTAGTATTTTAGTGAAGTTCCGTGTTCAAATTTAATGAAAATGCCAGCATGTAAGAATTTAATGAAATTTCGAGATTAAATTTGAAAATTAATAGAATTTACAGTTGTAATAATTCAAGTAAATATATTTTAAATTATTTGGGGCTTCTATGAACCATAAACAATTAAGAATTGTTTCAATTTTAAAAATCTTCTGTGAGGATATACTATTTATATTAGTGTTTAAGCTATGTATTTTGTATATTTAAAAAAACTGGTAATAAATACAATACGATACAATGATCTAGAATCTAGCTAGACGATTTAATGAAGTTATAGTGCGGCAAAACTCACATTTTGTCGTATGTAGAATGAGCAAGTAGCTTTCATACTCTGATATGATAAAAGCTTTTTATTCAAATCAAAATAATGCTTGAAAGTATTAACAAATACTTTCATAAATAAATAATTGTTACAACAATAATGTAAAATACACATCAGAATGATTTATTCGCATGCACAACACATCGTCACAAAAGAAACGCAGCAAGAAGCAAAAGATACCGAAAACATCACATGATCACAGATAAAAGTGTATCTATCCTATAATCTGGCTGAAGTATTTCCGTCCTATAACTCAAGCAGCCCTCCTCTTTCACGCATACTTGAGGGGAGAATGAAACACTGCATTTTCAGAATTATAGATATCAACTGAAGAAAAAGTATTTTGTCTCTATGGATTTTTTCCTATATAAATTAGTAGGTCGTGTTAGTCGAGTACTTAGCGTACGCTGGCTAGTATTTGGGAGGTCCCGGGTTCAAACCCCGGGGCTGACTGGTCTGCCATGAGTTTTTTTCAGAGGTTTCCTCATGGTAATGTAAGTCACTGCTTGCAAACTTACAAGGCGAATGCTGGGCCAGTATTAATCCTCTGAACCCTACCCACACTTCCTATTTTCCATAAATATCCCGTCTCACCTATCCTTAATGCACTTGTACATACAAGTGTATCCTCTGATCTGGCTGAAGGAGTTAATCCCAAACTCAAGCTGCCCGCCTCCCTGACACATACTTCAGGGAGGAATGAAACACGTGTGTTTCCTTTTTTCCTTCCCTTTTCAAACTATTCTCGTTAATAAATTTCGTAAAATGTGTTTGCACCATACAACTAAACTTCCATAATGTTAATGTATAATGTTCGATATAGCATGAACCAAATCAAAATAAACCAAGCAAGGATAGCTACTATATCAGATGATTCGAAACATTTAAAAATAATATACTTGAAAAATCAACGAGACTACCTACATTATATTGAAACAACGATTAAATAACAATTTACACGTATATTAAAAACAATAACGAATTACCTACGTTTCGGTGAAACTGAGACTTCAGATACTAAATGCATACTGATTACATTTCTCAAATACATTCAATAACAACCAAGATGTATATCACAAATTAGGTAGAAAGAGTAAATACAATAGGATTTAGAAGGCAACTTGTAGTATGGTCAATAGGAAGCTGAATGTTTATATTTATTAACCTGTATTTTTGATTAACAAAGCTCCGCTCACGTTCTGAATTTCTGGTCTTAAAGCTTTTAAAAGCTTTACCAATAAAAAACTTATCACAACTACATTTAATTTCATGCACTCCTGATTTGTTGTTGTTATGGGCTTATATATAAAAGACAGAAGTACAGAAACAGCAATTTTTTCCTTACTGAACACGATTTATACTGCTTTGGAGAGGAAGGAAATTCCCCTCGGGACCTCTCCAGGGCGTTTGATTCTGTTGATCACTGTAAGTTACTGAAAAAGTTAGAATGTTACGGGATTCGTAATAATCAATTAAAGCTTATTAAAAGCTATATCACAGGCAGAACTCAGAGGGTTGAGATAATTGCGCAGGGGAAAACATTTACTTCGGTAGAGATTTCTACAGTCAAAGGTGTTCCCCAGGGAAGCATTCTTGGTCCCATCCTATTTCTAATCTATATCAATGATCTTCCCAATCTATTCAATGAAGCAATTTATAGTCTTGCGATTTATGCGGACGATTCGAATATCATCACAACTGCGCCGGACTTAGATCTTGCTGTGCGACTGACGGATGGGGCCCTTACGTTGGCTGGTACGTGGTGCGATAACAATTCCCTACAGTTGAATCTTAATAAGACGGAAGTAGCTTTTTTTCATACTGATGTTTCTCGTCTTGCCTATCCTCATAGCATATGGTTACAGAATACTGAGGTGCAAATTCAGAAATTAGTAAAATTCCTGGGGGTTCACATTGATTCCCATCTCAAGTGGCACACTCACATAGAATATCTGAACAAAAGGCTCTGCTCTCTGCTCTGTACTTTATTCTATAACCGCCTTAAAGCATCATGTTGCAACCGATGTTTTACGAATTATTTACTTCGCTAACTTTCAGTCCTTATTAACTAGAGATGTTAAAAACCAGTATTTTCTAGTAACAGGTACGTTCCGTTCCAGTTACTAAGTCATACCTGTTCCAAAAATACCTGTTCCATGAACGAGACGGGCGATTCGCCCCCGCCTGACTCGTCTCGTACTTTTCTTTTCGGACTCGGAACCACAATGATACTCTTTGTGGGAACAGCGCGCTGCCGTGCCATGCGTACGCGCAGTATACTCAAGACGTTGTTGGACCGGAGCGGCAGCGGACCCACGAGCGGACCGACTACGTTAACGTCGTACGCACGCGGTTTCAATCGGGAATCGGGCACGCCCACTTCTCGTTCCCTCAAATATATACTCGTCTACGCCAGTAATCGAGTACGATTCGTACCTGTTACAAGTTCTTCCTAGTCCATACCTGTTCCAAGATACCTGTGACAGGTATTTCGTACCATCTCTATTATTAACCTATG
Source organism: Cynegetis impunctata (assembly GCA_030704885.1). NCBI lineage: Eukaryota > Metazoa > Arthropoda > Insecta > Coleoptera > Coccinellidae > Cynegetis > Cynegetis impunctata. Next base: position 1,340,380 of record JARQZK010004339.1, read on the forward strand.
GCATAATATTCTGGGGCAGCAGCTCCCTCACCCGGTGTCTCTTTCTGACTCAAAAACTGGCATTACGATCGATACTCAACTGGAGGTTCAGATAATCGTGCAGAGGATATTTCAAAAGTTTCAACATCTTAACTTTAACTGGGTTGTATGTATTGCGCTCCTTACTCTTCTTCCACAAACACAAAAGTATTTTTGGTAGATTTCAGAACAATAATACTACAAGAAGAGTGTTTCCATATATACTACCTAGATGTTCTCTATCCCTAACAATGCACGGAAGTCTATACATGTGTCTAAAACTATTTAATGCATTACCAAAAAGGTTTCATAGCATTGACAGCACAAGCCTCTTTAAACGATGAATTTATAAGTTCATTTTAGAAAGCGAGCCATATTATGATTTCGATGAATTTTTTCATTTGTGCTCGATTAAAGATACCTGACTTGTTTCTTTTTATCATTACTATGTTGTGATAATTTTTGAAACGAATAAATTATTATTATTATTCTTTATATGCTTCCCTAAGGTATTTCCGGTATAATAAGCAATGTTGATATTGTAATTAGATAAAAACCAATGATTAAATAATAAATTGAATTCTTTAATTTGCATTTCTTTATTGAAATTCATCAAATTTTTGCCTGCTCAAAAATAATATATAGTAGTATAATAATGAATAAATCATTTATTAATAACAAGCAGAACTTTGAAAAAAAATTAATTTGGTTTAAATAAAGAAAACTTCAAAATGCCAATTAAATAATTCTTATAAATACCAAGCATCATACCTTTTACTTTCCTGGGTGTAACAAAATAAAACAATCCTGAGTTAAAAAAAGGCAAATTCAAATTGGGAACAATTTTTTTGCAATTTAGTGAATTTCAAAACATTAAAAATAATAGTTCATTTATGTTAAAAAACATTTTTCCAGCATAGTTTTGGTCAAATTTAGTTAAACCCACTTGACAAACTTAAAGTTTGATACATTCAGAGATTAAAGAAATTTGATGTATTTAATTACCTAAATCAAATATTTTATTCATCATAATATGTTCAATTTGATTGAAAGTGATGGACTCATTAATTCTAGTATAGCAGTGAAATAATCATTCTCATATTAACCGATCTTATTTCACAACAGCTCAACATCATACAAGTTGAATCAAATCAAAACCTCTGGGAAAAATTATGCTGTTGTCCGTTATTATACATAACATGCTGCTGATGAAAATCAGTTTGCTGAGAAATGGGCATGTTCTGTGAATTCACTTGACCTGGATGTTGCTGACCACTCAATCGTACCCTCTTTGCTGGATTATTATGATTGTCATTATTGCCAGCAGATTGTAACTGTTGTGACTGAGCCTGCTGCTGAGAAGGTAGTTGAGTTTGTTGTTGTTGCTGCTGCTGTTGAGTTTGCCGCTTGTCAGATTTCTCCTCCTGGTCATCATCGGTTAAAAATTCCCTTTTTGGATAAGGTATCGAACAACCTGCGAACACATCTTGAGTAGGTAACGGTTCCTCTGAAAAATAACCATCTTGCATTGCCTGTTCGGAAGTGATCCTTTTGTTTGGATCCATTAATAATAATTTCTGCAACAAATGAAAAGCCTTGCTATCTGGCTTGATTTTATGCCTGTCCATGTATTTTATAAGAGAGCAATTAACATAATTTGACTTCTTGAAGTCTTTTGTGAGGGTGGGATGTTCAGGCATTTTCTTGATATCTTCCCAGTCTTTTTCGAGTGGAAATCCCATCACGTTGAAAATTCTATCTAACTGATCATGGTGGTAGGGATTACTAGTCTTTATATCTTCTTGTCTACAATGGAAGATTGGTTCTGAAGTGAGAAGTTCTGCAAAAATACAGCCAATTGCCCAAATATCTATTGCTTTAGTGTAATGCCTGGCACCTAATAATAACTCTGGCGCTCTGTACCAAAACGTTACCACCACAGGATCTAAATCAGCTAACGGTTTTAATGGTGCATTGAATAATCTAGCAAACCCCATATCTGCTATTTTGACTCTCCCTCTTTCCGAACCTTCTCCCATAACTAAAATATTAGCCGGTTTCAAATCACGATGCAAAACCCAATTGGAATGCAAGTAATGAATACCGTCTAAAATTTGATATAATAAAGACTTGACCATTCCCTTGGGTACCATAACGGGTTTTTTATTGGCCTTTGCAGCCCTGTGGAATTTTATAATATGCCATAGATCATGTTCCGCAAAATCAAACAAAAGCCACACTTTTCTGTCGTTATGCGATAAGAATACTTTAATTAAATTAATAACATTTGAGTGTTTAAGTTCCCGTAAAAGGGCTATCTCTCGGCATGCAGACATTGATAGGCCAGTTCCTTCTATTTGTTTTAAGGCATAATCTCGATTATCTGAACTGTCTTTTCGCCTTCCTTTATAAACATGACCATAAGTACCCCTTCCTACTTTGCAGCCTTCGTAATTGAATAGATCCTCTACTTTAACCCTTTCATTTTGGGTTTTTATTTTGAATTCATAATCCATCATAAAAGCTGTCATATTATAATATCCACAGAATATAATACACCTTTTTGGTGTCCTAGGAATAAAAGTTGATGAAGATGTGGTTTGTTAAGCAAAGTTCAACCTTTCTAAATGTTTAAGTTTAAAAATTGAAAACTCTCTATTACGTATTCCTACTGTTTTGTAAAACAACAAAGGTATTTTATTTTAAATACAAAATACTTTGTAACTATGCAAGTGTAAATGAATTCACAACTAGTGTGTAGGTTTTCCTGCTATGATGTTTGAACAAACTAATTCTCAAATATAATCTCCACCAACAATATTCTTCTTCACTAAGCAAACAAAGTCACTGAAACAATACGAAATATTTTAAAAGGTTGCAAATTATATAATACCCCAATTTTTAATATTTAGCAATACCACACAGGAACAACAAATGCTGTAATATATACACGTACACACCTTGGGAACTCTAGAATAATATATATTATTTAAATCTAATGTCTTTCATTATATATAGCAGTATATTTTTTAAAATTTCAGTCTTTCGAAGTTCTTTATCATAGACATTTGCAATTTAAACTATTCAATGAATCAATTTTTTCACAAAAACTGATAGAAACTTGTTCATTTTTTCAATATGTATATATATATATATATATATATATATATATATATATATATATATATATATAATTTATTTTGATAAGGTGTAGTTGCTTGTTGAAAAGTTGGGGTATTCAGCAAAGCAAATATATAAAATTAGGACAAATATCATAATAATTACCATGTAACAAATATGCTTTCTAGATATGTTAAGTTTTTATTGGTGAAAATCGATAAGTTCAATTCAACTTTACAAAATTTCTTATTATTCAACTTTTAATTATTAATCCAACCAAACTGAATGTATATTTTTTTAGTCAAATGAGTAACATCATAGAATTCATAGACCATAGAAATTAATTTATTTTTGAAACCCTCCAGAATTTACGCTCTACACTATATACACTCATGTGAAAGTGTAACACTGAAAAGTGATTAACTACTTCTTTCATAAAAAAAAGCAGTATTGTAAAAGCAAACAAAATATAGGTATTTGTACATTAAAACTTTGAAAATTTCAATAATTTGATACCTGAAACGTTACTTGACAAAACAGATTTGAATTTTCAAACAAACAGTATTGATAAAATAAAAAACTCCCCAGATTTTGATAAAAATCGAGAATGCATATTGAAAAACTGGGTGCACTAAATATTTCTTATAATAGGAAAAAGAACAGCAGAGCTACGTCATTGAGATTGTGTTTCAATAGCGTTCTCCATTGGTAGAACTAGTGCGCACTGAGTGCGATTTTTATGATCCATTGGAGAGCTTAGTGTGAGGGTTCTTGATCCATTGGGAAAGTAGTGCAGTAGAAATTGAACTGAGTGCATGATTTTTGGCACGAGGTATTTGAATGAATAACAGAATACTAAATTGAGAACTTTGAATTAATAATTTTATAAAGTTTAACCATGATCTAATAAAAAATTATTAAGAAATCAAAAACTTGACATGCGTTGACGTTGGAAATAAAAACTTCCTCCATCTTGCCGCCAGAGTTCGCCAGCAAACTTTACATGTTCTGGTAAATATTCAGATAAACGTAAAACTCTTGAAAATTCATAAAATTTTGGTTACTTACTAATTTTGGGCCGAAAAAGACGAATCTGATATCAGAAAATCCGGGAAATCTACCATTTCCACATTTTCACCTTCGAAAAATTTCTAAGGAAATGTCAACATAGCGCCACCATAATGGATGTCGTGCAGTATTGCAGTTATGCCAACCTACAATAAGGAACTACGAAATAACTCTAATTTACATAAAATTTTCGATTTACTCACTCATTTTCGGCCGAAATTGAGCATGAAAAGAGTGAAAGCAGAAAAAACTATGGTATTTATCGATAATTCAACAGACTGCCCCGATTTACTTGAAATTTCGATTTATAGCTTATTTTGGCCTGAAAAAGCCGAATATGAAGTCAGATTTTGTCGGTGAGTCATCTTTTTTTTTCAAAAACTTGAGCTGGCCTGACTTTTTCAAACCTTACTAACCTAACCTCCGAGTTCATAAAAGTATAGAATTCATGAAATAGATGAATTTTATTATCTGAAACATTATCTATTTCATGAATTCTATACTTTTATGAACTCGGAGGTTAGGTTAGTAAGGTTAGAAAAAGTCAGATCAGCTCAAGTTTTTGAAAAAAAAAGATGACCCAGCTACAAAATCTGAATTTTCCCCAACACGTTTTGATCCTTCGTGCCGCATTAATAGAGCAAATTATTCAAGTTCACTCAAAAATACAAATTTTAAATTAAATTCGGTTATATTTCAGATTGGGTAAAAATTATTTCCTTAAAATTTCAAGTCTTTCAAGTTATTAATCACAACCCGACAACATCTATCACAGCTGGTAGACTTTCATTATATTCGTTCACATCTGTTTCAATACAATTAATATCGTCATACTTAGTTTGTTTTGGTTTTTCTCATTAACATCAATTTTTTCGTAACAATGCCAAGAACGGATACAGGCAACAATATGTTGGACAAGTTGATCGATAAGAGAGCTAATGTATTCTCTATCGCTACCGGAATTTGGAATAAAGTGAAAGATTACAATGTTTCAAAATTATTCGAGTTACAAGTGTACCAAGAAAAGATTACTGAATATGAATCTAAATTTCAAAATTTACAAGAGGAAATAATGGAACTAAATTGTTCATTACCTGCGGAAGAGCGCGTAGATACGGCTAAGTCAGAGTTGTCATTTACAGAAATTGTAACACGCATAAGAGGTTTGTTTTTATCTTTGAAACGACAAGAAACACCTTTGTTACCTGCGACCAATCCAGAAAGGTCAAATTCCACATTTGACTCACCCTTATTGCTTCCGAAAATAAACATTCAGGCCTTTGCTGGCGAAAGCGCCGAATGGCCTGAATTTTTTCAATTATTCAATTCATTGGTTCATGAAAATAATAACTTAGCACCTATTCAAAAGTTTCAACTTTTGAAATCTTATTTACGGAATGATGCTCTCGCTGTCATAGCAGGGCTGCAGTTATCAAATGAAAATTATATGTTAGCTTATGAAGCTTTGAAATCTCGTTTCCAAAATCCTAGGATGTTAGCAACTATGTACTTGAACAATATTTTCCATTTTAAGGCCGCAACCAATAATTCAGTATTTAATCTCAAAGAATTTTTAAATTGTCATCAAATCGCTGTTAACGCAATTAAGGCTTTAAATATCAGAAATTTAGCAGATTTCTTATTATTTTCAATGGCGTTACGTAACGTTGATCCTTATACAAGAAAGGCGTTCGAAAGTCATTTAAATTCATCGGAAATACCTGAATATAATACTTTAATCGATTTTATAACAAAACAACTTCAAGCACAAGAGTTTTGTGAACAAAACACATCCAAGTCTATAACCAAATCAGATTCATTTCGGTCGTTGAATAATACTAAAAATAAAAAACAGTACATGTTGCTCGCAAATTCTGCATCCGCATCCCAAAATCATATACACGGTGTCTCAACTAAATTCAGGAAGTTTCGTTGTCCGAAATGCAGTGACCTTCACCCGCTATTTGCATGTCCCTCGTATATAGGAATGTCAAGGCAAGCGAAGTTCGAGTTTTTGAAAAATTCCAAACGATGTTTTAATTGCCTTGGTCGTCATAATTTCAATGACTGTTCTTCGAAGAATTCATGCAAAATATGTAAATCAAATCATCATCACACGAGTCTTCATCCAGAAAACAATAATACTCGCGATAGCGAATCTGTTTCCGAAAAACGTATTAGTTTCAATAATTCAAATAGTACTCCCGATAACCAGGAAGATATCGACTCTACTAAATTAAATTCCTACCATATTAATAAAAAATTCAGCTCCATTAGTCAAGTTCTCCTGGGTACCATTGAAGCAAGAATAAGAGCAGCTGATAATTCGTTGATTTCCGTTAGAGCTGTGCTTGATCCGGGATCTCAGATTTCAGCTATAGGTACTGACCTGGTTAAGAGGTTAGGTTTAAAAATTGATCCCGTCAATGTTTCAATTTCCGGCATAGGTCAAACGAATGCTAGACCGTTGGGCTTGGTTAACTGTAGATTATACCCTAGATCAAGATCGGATTCTTTTCAACTGCAAGCCATAGTTTTGCCACATATAACTAATAATTTACCTTCTGCCCCCTTGTCTCACAAATTACGCAAGCAATTTGAGCATTTGAATTTGGCTGACGAAAGTTTTAACATTTCACAACCCATAGATATGCTATTGGGAGCAGATACTTATTCTTTCGTATTCGATCGTGATGGTCGTATGGCCTCATCGGGATATCCTACTGCCGTGAATACATTTTTTGGTTGGACCATCATTGGTACCGTCAATGACTCCTTTTCTACAACCAAATCGGTTCTACTCGCGCAATCTGATCTCAATGATCAAATTAATAAATTTTGGTCATTAGAAGAAGTTTCAGATGCTATTATTCTGAACCCTGTAGATGATTATGCAGATAAACATTTTTTATCCACTCATTATCGTGACGAAAGCGGTCGTTATATCGTTTCCTTGCCCTTCAATGTTGAGAATCCAACCCCTGATCTTTTGCACAATTCAAATAGATCTTTCAAGGCATTTCTGTCATTGGAAAGACGATTGTTAAGAAATCGGGAAGCCTTTGATTCCTATAAAAAATTCATGGTGGAATATTTAGAATTAAATCACATGTCACCTACCTCAAGTTTCAACAAATACGTTATTCCACATCATGTTGTGCGGAAAGAATCCAGCTCATCGACAAAATTTCGAGTTGTGTTCACCGCATCTGATTCATACTTATCCGGTCAATCACTAAATGATAGACTTTTGAGTGACCCTAAGATGCAAAAATTATGGATGGAAAAACTAGGTTGGGATGAATCTTTGCCAACTTCTTCTGCTAACGACTGGTCGAGGATAATTGATAAAGTTCAATTACTTTCGAATATATCTATTCCTCGCTGTATAGTTTCTACACCAGGGTGTTACATCATACTGGCAGGGTTTTGCGATGCATCGGAAAAAGCTTACGCAGCTAGTGTTTATCTCTCGGTTTCTTTTAACGGTGACATCTCATCTCACCTATGGGCTGCTAAGACTAAGGTAGCCCCCCTCAAGACCATGTCCGTTCCTCGCTTAGAACTTTCTGCGGCGGTTCTACTGACCAAACTGATCAAACTTATACTGAAAAATAGATTTCCTGTTGCAATTTCCGAAGTACGATTATTTTCTGATTCCCAAATTGTTCTCTCATGGATAGCTACGCCCCCACATCAGCTTAAAACATTCGTTGCAAATCGTGTAGTCGCAATAAACGATTGCTTCCCAAATGCTTCCTGGTATCATGTACCAACAGAGTCAAATCCTGCTGACTTGCCATCCCGAGGTCTGACACCTCAACAATTTGTAACTCCTGAAACACATGAATTTTGGATGCATGGTCCAGCATTTCTAACGAAGGCAAGTTCCCTTTGGCCAGCTCCGTTTTCTAATTTTCGTGAGAACAAACACTGTTTACCTGAACTGAAAACTATTCTCAATGTTTCAAAAGTAGAACCACCACCTGCAAATCCGTTATCATTGCTAATAGAAAATTTTTCAAGCCTAAACAAGGTAAAGCGAGTATTTGCTTATATTCACAGATTCATTTTCAATTGTCGCTCCCATTTGAGTTCACACTCGCGATTGTCTGGTCCTATTTCTCCAGATGAATTGAAAAGTGCTCTCCATTCCATTTTGTTGCTTACTCAACAGCAGCACCTTTATGACCTGCGTGAAAATTTACTGCGAAAAAAATCTGTCGGTAAGTCTTTAAGGACCTTGAATCCTTATATTGATTTTGAAGGATTGATCAGGGTGGGCGGAAGATTGCAGTTTTCATCATTGCCTCAGGATGCTAAGCATCCAATTTTGCTTCCAAAGAAATCGGCTTTATCACGTTTAATTTGCCTCCATTATCATTTGATTGCACTTCATTCTGGTCCCAATACAACCATGAGCTTAATTCGTCAAAATTTTTGGATATTATCTCTGACAAGTTTAAGGACGTGTATTAGGAGTTGTATTGGCTGTACCAGATTTAGAGGTATGACATTGCAGCCTTTGATGGCCCCTCTACCCTCGTCAAGAGTGAATGTTTCACGTGCGTTTAGCAAAGTGGGTGTTGACTTCGCGGGTCCCTTCTCATACCGTTCTAATACTGCTCGGAAACCGACGACTTTGAAGGCATACCTTGCTCTCTTCGTATGTCTCGCCACCAAAGCAGTTCATTTAGAACTGGTCTCTTCTCTTACCGTTGAGGCCTTTATAGCAACACTGGATCGATTCGTTGCTAGGAGAGGTCTACCGCAAGAAATTTGGTCTGACAATGGTCGTAACTTCGTCGGAACTTCGCGGTATTTTGATGAAGTTTCTCATTTTTTGAAGAGAAGCAAGGTTGACATTTAATTTATCGTTTTTATGTATATATTTATATTTTTTCTTCTTGGTAATATGATGCAGATTTTTTCTAAATTCCCTATTAAAATTAACTTAATTTTAGGTGGGCGGTTATGTTCACGCCAAGTGAACGTTTTTCCAAACTATTAATTTTATTTTGTATTCTTTCAATATTCATTTCGTTAATTGTCCATATGTTATACTTAATGCGCATTTGCTGCCTGAAAACGTCCAGCTGTGAAATTTGTCGTCTCCGCTTACCCCTCTCTATCATAAAGATGTTAATACGCATTTAAAAGTCAAGAAGCGAACTTCGACTGTAAGTGTCGTAAAATCAGTTACCTTTCTCTGCATCCAAAAATTTACCCAAACATTATTATACTGCGATTCATCAAATCCGGCATTTTCAGTGAAAATAATATTTCGTTCGGAAAACGGAATTGCATCCATTTAGAACATTATACTTCATTTCTTTCTTTTCTCACGTTGACTAAGACATTTCATTTCGTGGCAAGATTTCACAACCGCTGTTGTAAAGTGTGTGAAGTTCAGAGGATAAGTGGAATATTATAACTGACAGTTTGCAGCAAGTTCATATTAGGATCTACCACCTCTGGTTCGATTGTTGAGCTCAATCAATCTGTTCTTGAAGCGTGAGTAAAACCACAGGATCCATTTCATCCACAAATTCTTCTTGAAGGTAAGAGATTTGTCTGTTATTCTGTTTCATTTATCCTTTTTCGTACTGTGTTGGGATTCGCCTATATTTAAAGATATAAAACTACAGTCCACAGCTTCCTTATTTTAAATTACATTCTACTCATTCATTTCATAGGGTTGAACCACTTCAACTAAAGTTAGTTGAATTTTCCCCAACACGTTTTGGTGTTGATGAATGTTGATGAATATTCGGTTTTTTCAGGCCAAAATAAGCTATAATCCGAAATTTCAAGTAAATCGGGACAGTCTGTTGAATTATCGATAAATACCTTAGTTTTTTCTGCTTTCACTCTTTTCAGGCTCAATTTCGTCAATTTCGGCCCAAAATGAGTGAGTAAAACGAAAATTTTATGTAAATTAGAGTTATTTCGTAGTTCCTTATTGTAGGTTGGCATTACTGCAATACTGAACGACATCCATTATGATGGCGCTATGTTGACTTTTCCTTAGAAATTTTTCGAAGGTGAAAATGTGGAAATAGTTGATTTTCCGGATTTTCTGATATCAGATTCTTTTTTTTTCAGCCCAAAATTAGTAATTAACCAAAATTTTATGAATTTTCAAGAGTTTCACGTTTATCTAAATAATTACCCATGTTCTATCCATTGACATATATTATATATCAAGATCAAGATTTCTATGGTTCTATCCTTCTAGAGGTTAGAAATTAACCCATGTTTGGTATATGTACCTAATAAATTTTATAGTGAAGAGAATAAATATATCCTTTATCAAATAATAGATGGAGATGACAAGGTTTGGTCTGAGGTAGATTTACCGATAACTTGGTAAGATTAAGATTAAACTATAATTTCTTACTATGAAGATAGTTTTTCTGCATGAACTCTTGTCAAGATATGGAATGAGATAAAATTAACTTATTAACTAAATGAATACTTATCTTTGACTATATAAATGACTAACTGCTATAAAATGACTAACTATTGAATGGATTTGTCCTTACTTTATGATAACACATTTTAACTGTAAATGAGAACTGATATAGGTTCATTGTTTTTTAGCAGTATTTATATTCAAATGTTTGCGACTGCAGTTTTGTAATACTAAAATACATTTTCAAGTAAATTTCTCATTTCTAGTTACATGAGAAGCTACTTGTAAATAAAAACTATATCAGTTGTTTAAAGGCTTGTGAGTTTTTACCAGACATTACTTTTACCATAGAATTTTAATTATTGATTATGAAATATCACAAAATTGACTCATCCATTGATTTTATTGGGATATAGTTGTTCAATTAGTTAAATATTTATGATAATGGTTCTATCAGTTATTAAACTGTAAAACTACATAGATGATCTTTTATGGTTAAATGAACAAGACATTAAGTCCCTTAACAAAACTGTAAGATATATGTCTTTTCTATAACAGGAATTCTCATTCTATCAAGACATAAAAAGTGAGAATTTTAATGCTGGAAGTGATTCTACAGTACATATGTTTTCGAAGCTTGGTGTAAAAAATTGTTTTGAATAAAATGAACGGTGAAGTGGTAAAGGAGGATTCATATTTGATCAGAGACAAAAATCTTCCCATACAAAATGAAAACTTTGAATGCACCTTGACCAAAGTTGAAGATGTTAGAGATATGCACTCCTTAATACAGCTAGAAGCAATAAAGCAAGAGAAATGTGACTTTCTGACAAGCATGGATTCTGTCCATTCTGTCAAGACTGAAACAAGTGAGGATATTGAAGAGAGGAAAGATATCATTAGTGAAATAATTGATGAAAATGGCAAGATTTGGCTTAAGGAAGATTTTGTAACATCTTGGTAAGATTATTATACTATTCTAACAATGGAGAAAGTATCTTCTATCATCAATTTTTGTCAAGAGATTGGTTGATAATAGTAACTTATTGTAGCTATCAACTCTTATATGGGGGCCTCGGTAGACCAGCGGTGAGCGAGTACCGCCTTGTACCGTTTGTTGACCGAGGATGTGGGTTCGAGTCCCACCTTGCTCTTGGGCGTTGTGTATCTCCTGAATTTAGTGGTTCTAGTTATGAGATTGAGTGTTGGGTAATGTACATAGTTTACAAGCCCATTGGCCGTTCGGAACCGGCGTTAAACTGTAGGTCCCTCGAGTTAAAAAAAAAAACTCTTATATAACCAAAGTAATTGATATTTTTTACCTTTCATCATAATTTATAGTTGAATCACTTCAAAAATAACTTTTTGATTGTATAGGTTACACAGTAAACTTTATATAATAAATGTGCAGAAAAAGTACCTCTTAATATTCTGAGAGATTATTCGAAAAAAATTATTTGGGAAAATTCGAATTTGAATAGCGAATTTTCCAAGTTTTCCTTGCGATGACGATCGAGAAAATGGCCCAATTCGAGACTATTACCAACTATTTTTCCATCAAACGACCGCTATTTCACGTGACCTTGTTTTCAACGCGACGATTAGATAGCGTTACTACCGATCGAGCGAGATCTTTCGACCCGACAAATTGATGTCTTAGAAACGCGTTTCCGGCTTGCTTGAAGACGCACGATCGCGAACGTTCCAAAAATTAGGACACATTTTTCAGAAGAAAAAAACAAAACTTTTCTCTTAAGTTGAAGATTATGGCAATTTGACAGTATAAAAATGCATCAATCATTAGCAAATCTGCCTCTCAAAATGGAATGAAATTAAACTTTCTAAAAAATTATTGTCACTATAGCAAAACGTGTCTTTAATATCCAAAGTCACATGTTTGTCCACCTGTGCTGGAAAATTCCTTATTCTGTGGCAATCCGTATCGAAACATCCGAAAGGCAAATGTTATACATTTGTCAGTATCAACGGTTGAAGTTAACCAAAGCTAGCCAGGTGATAAAAAGTACTAGAAATTTATTAAAACAATTTAAATAAAAATAGAATATTAGTTAGTATTTTATGTTCTTGAATTTCCATTGAATCTGTACGGCACGTAGCCCATATATGTATTTATATAAATCAGATGATGGATGATAAATTACCAATTGTAAATTCAGACTACCGAAATATTTATGTTATGAAATTGTGGTATCGTTTTTTTTTATTACAGGAACTTTCTCACAGTCAAGGTGGAGAGAACTGAGGATTTCAATAGCAAAACTGAATGTACCAAGAACAAAACAATAGATGTAAGTGAGATGATCTCTTCAATACAGAAGGAACCGAGCCCACCAAAATGTGAACTTCTGAAGAATGTGGATTCTATTAATTCCAAACGAAACAATCAAAAATGTCCTTTATGCGATTACAGTTCGTCACAGCCAACGAACCTTCAGCAGCATGCGAAATCAGTCCATTTGAAACTCAAAGATCATAAATGTAACTTATGCGATTACAGCTCGTCACGGATGGGGGATGTTCAAGAGCATATAAAATCGGTCCATTTGAAAATCAAAGAATATAAATGTGGCTTCTGCGATTACAGCTCGTCATATAAATCGTACCTTCAGGTGCATATAAAGTCGGTTCACATGAAACTGAAAAATCATAAATGTAACGTATGCGATTATAGCACATCATGGAAACAGGCCCTTCAACATCATATCAAATCAGTCCATAAATGTGTTCTATGCGATTATAGGTCGTCACAAAAAGGGGCCCTTCAACAGCATGTGAAATCGGCCCATTTGAGACTCAAAAATCATAAATGTGACTTATGTGATTACAGCTCGTTTAATAAATGGAACCTTCGCGTGCACATAAAATCGGTTCACTTGAAACTAAAAAATCATAAATGTTCCTTATGCGATTACAGCTCGTCACAGAAAGCTACCCTACAACAGCATATGAAATCGGTCCATTTGAAACTCAAAAATCATGAATGTGACCTATGCGATTACAAATCTGCACAGAAAGGGAGTATTCAACAGCATATGCAATCGGTCCATTTGAAAGTAAAAAATCATGAATGTAACTTATGCCAATACAGCTCGTCATGGAGACAGGCCCTTCAACAGCATATGAAATCGGTCCATTTGAAAGTCAAAAATCATAAATGTGAATTATGCGATTACAGCTCTGCACAGAAAGGGGATATTCAACGGCATATGCAATCGGTCCATTTGAAAGTCAAAAATCATGAATGTAACTTATGCCAGTACAGCTCGTCATGGAAAGGGGCCCTTCAACAGCATCTGAAATCTGTCCATTTAAAACTCAAAAATCATAAATGTGACTTATGTGATTACAGCTCGTTTGATAAATCGAACCTTCGCGTGCACATAAAATTGGTTCACTTGAAACTAAAAAATCATAAATGTTCCTTATGCGATTACAGCTCGTCACAGAAAGCTGCCCTACAACAGCATATGAAATCGGTCCATTTGAAAGTCAAAAATCATAAATGTGAATTATGCGATTACAGCTCGTCTCGGAAGGATAGTCTTCAAAGGCATATGAGATCGATCCATTTGAAACTCAAATATCATGAATGCAACTTATGCGATTACAGCTCGTCATGGGAAGGGGACCTTCAACAGCATATTAAATCGGTCCATTTGAAACCCACGAACCACAAATGTCACTTATGAAATAAATATCCTGAATGACGTTTGAACCACAATGTAGGAAACATTTCATAGATTTAATTTGTATTTCAAACTAATCCTCACAAATTGATGACTCAGTTTTGATTATGTTATAAAATTATATATATATATATATATATATATATATATATATATATATATATATATATATATATATATATATATATATATATATATATATATATATATACACACACACACATATATATATATATATATATATATATATATATATATAATTATATATATATATATATATATATATATATAAGGGAGTATAGATGTGACTTTTCTGATTATAGGAATAATGTAATTTTTAGATATAGTGTAGTAGAACAATAAAGCCCAAAAGTATCTGACTTGTGTAGTTTGGACTATCTATGCATTCAATGATGCTAAACAGAGACAGGCTTTTTTATAATTACAACAAATTTGTATTGCTTCATTTGTTTTTCTAATCTCTGAACGCATTAAGTTATCCGTGCTAAACCGGAATATATATATATATATATATATATATATATATATATATATATATATATATATATATATATATATATATATATATATTATATAAAGAAATATAAAATTTTTAAAAAAAAAATAACTTTTCAAGTATAACATATATATTCTATATATATATATTTCGTCATAACATTGACTTCATTTTTTATATTTTTTTTTTTATATATATATATATATATATATATATATATATATATATATATATATATATATATATATATATATATATATATATATATATATATATATATATATATATATATATATATATATATATATATATATATATATATATATATATATATATATATATATATATATATAAGGGAGTATAGTTGCGACTTCTCTCATTACAGCAATAATGTTATGAGTTGTTTGAGGAAATATATAATTTATATTATACAATGCCCAGTATTAACACATTAATTCCAACTCGATTGGGTTCAACAGCTTTGGACTCCGCCGAGGAAAAATAGAGACCTTTTCTGTTATTATTATCATTCACTTGACAACGCACACTGAAGCAGTTTACTTAAATTGATGGGGTCGTTACTTGGTTAAAAGGCATAACAACATTAATAGGCAAACACAAGTTTGATTTTAACGGTTACTAAAAAATTTCTTAAACTACAATAACTACACAATACTTCAGTGCATCATTTTCAACATAAAATTGTAGCATATAATAGTATGGTCCATGGACTTCTCAATGTCACAGGCAACCTTCAATAAAGAAGTGAATATATAAAGCAGATTGCAACTAGTATTGCATATAAAACAATGTTAAATAATATTACCAAGAAGAAGAATTCTAACCCTAGAAAAAAACTGATCTCAATTTATTCACATAAAGTAAAGTCAATATCGCTTACCGTAAGAACAACGCTTTAGCCCGTGTGTCTATAAATTGTCGTGGTGATTATAAGAAAAGTTTACATTGGATTGGCAGAACCATATCTTAACTATGGAGTACTCGTTTGGGGGGATTGGCTAATGTGTACTACAAACAACTGGAAATAATCCAAAAATGGATACTGAACACTATCTACAAAAAACGCATCACCTACCCCACGTCCGAATTATTCAAAATAGCAGATTTGTTCACTGTTCGACAGCTTCATGCACGTGCTCTGCTCATGTATCTGCATAAAATAGATTCACCCAAAAAAGCAGACAATTAAGATTAAAAAATATTCCTCTTCCTAAACTTAAAAAGGCCATTTAGTCCGGGAATTGAGCTCGCCCGCGCTAGAGAAATTTTTCCCATTCAATTTTTTTGCACCAACTTGTTCATTTAGGTCCCTAGTTAACAAATCTTCATGTTTGTGTAAACAATTTTTTTTGAACAAATTGCAAAAATCATTCTGAACAAAAAAGGTTCTCTGCAATTTTTCGCTAAAATGCATCGTTTTCGAGATATACGCGTTTGAAAGTTCAAAAAACGACGAAAATGGCCATCTTCAGGGCTTTGAAACAGATAGAAAAATAAATAACTTTGATGTTGCCAACATGGTAAACTAATCTTTAGACCTGCCTTAACAAAATCCAGAAGGATTTTACCCCATTAATTTATGGCAACCCTTTGGTTTGTTAATGTTTATTAGGTGCGTGCAACGCTTTTTAAACGCTAAGCAACGTGTCGCGCGGTGTATTATATATACAGTAAGTATATTCATGATAGTTTTTTTTATAAAAAAAGATATCAGTGGAAATCGTATGTAAAATATTAAAAGTCACTAATTTTCGTATTTAAAATTTTTATTAGATCGTTATGTGTTATATACAGATTCGTATTTTACGAATCTTTATTGCAAAGTACATGCTAAAATATTAATAAACAAAACAAACATTAATTAATAATATAAAATAAATTTTATTACATAAATTATCATTAAATAAGTGTAATACTAATAGTAGCCTTCTTCGTTCGTGATAATCATGCTCTTGTTTTCACATTCAGATAAATCCCGTTTTTTTCTTTTTTTGTTTTGTTTAGTATTGTTTTTCTTCTTCTTTCTTTAATGTTTATGTATTGTACACAACATTGAGGTTAATTTGTGAATTATATTTGTAGTACTGCACAAGCCAAGCTTTTGTGGGAAACCAATGTTACTTGTTAGAAATTATGGAAAATAGTGTACAATATTATAGTTTGTTGGATTTATTATAGTTTTGTTGGAATTATTATTATATTATTATTATTATTAATAAACATTATTATTATTATAAATGAGAATCATTCATTCAATACAGATTTTCATATTTTACATAGAGAGAATAGAGGAATGCTTTGGGAAGTTCAGGTATTAAAATTCTGATAACTTTGATTAACAAATAGATTTGAATCATCCCCCTGCTGAATATATTCAATATCTGATATAGTTTGTACAACTGTTTCTCTGAAGCATTACCTACCCATCACTCCAATATTTAATTTCTCTACTAAAATTTATGTACCTAAGTTGAGGTATCAGTATTTTACTATTCCGTTCTATCCAATGAAGCCCAAAGATCGCTTTCTAATTTGGTTGATGAATGACGAGGAAAATTCATTACAAAATCTGGTTGGTTGTGTCTTAGTGATGATATTAAAAGCAACCAAATAATCAGACCCTCAGAGGGTTTAATTAAGAATATTTCATAGATAGCCATAGTAACCCAAGACAATAAAAGAAAAAGATAAAAAAATTACTCATTTCATTTCTGTGTTTGTATTCTTGATGGAAAAATAATATGGCCTAGTTTGGCTTAGTTGTTTGTACGTTGTACGTAGAGTTGTAGAGTAATTAAATGTCACAGTAATTCAGAAGGACAGTTTGGAATACGAATTTGGAATTTGGTTCCAGAGTCCCAGTTCATTCAATGAAATTGACTTATGTTGGTGCAGAAGAAGGAAATATTAGTCGACTTGCATACTGTTGGTAGAGACATCAAATAGTAGCGTAATGCAACTATAGTCCAGCCAGAAGCTTGTAGCGACTGAGAGCATCTCTAGCTCTACGCTCTACTGAATTACTTTACTTTAGCTTGACCACATGGCTGAGTGGTCACGTCATAAAAATTGAATTAAGAAGAAATTAATTTCCATTACACTGGGGAAACTATTTATATTCTTAATTATACCAGTGCCAGTTTTTAAGTTTTGGTTTTGTATATTACCTCAAATAGTATAATGTACTCTACTCCTCTAGCAAAAAATGTCGATACTTCAGACCCCGCTGAATTGGAATCATTAAATAATTTAAAGCAAGAAATAGGTGAAATAGCTGATCTCAGAAATGAACGCTTGTTGGGAGAGAGTACACCAAATGAATTCTATAATGATAGTAAATATATCATTGATCAAATAATAAATGAAGAAGGCAAGGTTTGGTCTAAGGAAGATTTCTTAACAACTTGGTGAGATTATTATTAAACCATTTATTTCTTACAATAAAGGTAATTTCTTCTATCATGAACTTTTGTCGAGATATCCAATGGAACATAATTAATTAATGAAATTAATAAATTTTTTTAAATTCATTATTCTTCAACACGTGAAACTAGTTGTAAATAAAAATATCCATTTTCTAAAATATGTTAAATTAAATTAATCTAAAGTACAAAATTTTGGACATACATAATAGTTTAAAATTAAAATAAAGTTCTGTACAAGCAACAAGGTTAAAATTTTATTGACATAATAGAAACTCCACTAGATCCTCACTCAAAAATTCAGCAACATCATAGTAACTCTTCCCGAGTAGGAAATTTTTAATCCTAGTTTTAAATGCTTTTTTCAAAATTTGTTCTCATGGATGATGATGGTTATGCCAGTTGTTCTTTCTGAAAACCTCATAGATGATCTTTATTGTTTAAATGAACATTACTTGATATGAAGTCTCTCAATAAAATGATGAGATATACTTATGTCTTTCTTATTACAGGAATTGTGGTTCTATAAAGAAAGATGTGAGCGCGGATTTTAATGCTGGAATTGACTCTACAGTACATATATTTTCTAAGATTGGAGTAAAAAATGATCTGACCGAGATGAAAATAAAACAAGTAACGGAGGATTCCAATTTAATCAGCGACAAAAATCATCTCATACAAAATGAAAGCGTTGAATGCACTCAGACCAAAGGCGATGAAGTAAGCAAGATGCAGGTCAAACTAATTACGCAAGAAAAATGTGACCTTCCCACAAACATGGATTTGGTCTATTCTGTGAAGACTGAAATAAATGAGGATATTAACTTTAGTGAAGATAGCAAATATATCACTAATCAAATAATAGATGAAAATGGCAAGGTTTGGCCTGAGGAAGATTTTTGTAAATCTTGGTAAGATTATGAAACTATTATTTCTAACAATGCAGATAGTTCCTATCATCAATTCTGTCAAGATATTGTTTGGTAGTAGTAGTAGTAATTTATTATTACTATTAACACTTTCATCAAGTGTCAGACAATTAATGATTATAAAAAAAAGTAAACATTTGGTTAGTATATATCTATCTATATACCTAATTGAATTAATATTAATTGCCGAAAAATTGAAATAAAGTTTAATAAAGGTTAATGGGAACTTTCTGAGTTCCCATTAACCTTTATTGAACTCTATGCATCTAAATATACAGGTCGTATCTAAATTGATGCGAAAGATTTCAATGGGTGATTCTTTAGCAAAAATTAAGGGGGGTCTTTCATATAACTTTTTGTTCAACACCCTTTTCCCTCCAAGTTACAGCCCTTTGAAATTAGGTGAAAAAAATTGTTTTTATTCAATACATCCACTTTGGAAAAATTTGGAAGAATGAAATTTGGCAGATAACTGCTGCTAATAAAATGGCAGTTTTTGAGTGTTTTTGTTACCCTTAAATGTAATCACAAGGGGCTGAAAAAAACAACCCTTATAATATTTTGCATCAGAACTTTTTAATGCGCCTATATTGTCCTTTTTAAAAAATATATTCGAAAAGACAGACTCAATCTGCAACTTTTTTATGTTCTGAATTTTAATCATAAAGTTGTTAGTTTGATCACCAAAAAAATAAAATAGTGCTCAGACTATTTTCCCATAAATTCACAGAGGTTATCATTTGTTTAAAAAAAAACAAGTAAGCTGCTGTCAAATGTCAAATAATTTGTTAATTGTTATTAGTAGTACAATTATTGTTCAATCCGCTCTAATTTGCAATATTCTTCAACTAAATGAAAAAATGCCATTCTTTCAATAAAGTTTTATTTAGTTGTGAAAAATGTTTGAAGTCATTATAAAACTGTCTAGAAATTAGAAAAAATCAGGACAATAAAACTATTTGTCATATGACTTCATTTGACAGCAGCTTACTTGTTTTTTTTTTTAATAAATGATAACCTCTCTGTGAATTTATGGGAAGAGTCTGAGCACTATTTTATTTTTTTGTGATCAAACTAACAACTTTATGATAAAAAGTCAAGACATAAAAAAGTTGCAGATTGAGTCTGTCTTTTCAAATATATTTTTTAAATAGGAAAGTATAAGCGCATTGAAAATTTCTGATACAAAATATTATAGGGGTTGCCAAATTTCATTCCTCTAGTTTTTTCCTAAGTGGATGTATTGAATAAAAACAATTTTTTTTCACCTAATTTCAAAGGGCAACTTAGAGGGAAAAGGGTGTTGAACAAAAAGTTATATGAAAGACCCCCCTTAATTTTTGCTGAAGAATCACCCATTGAAATCTTTCGCATCAATTCAGAAACACCCTGTATATATCTGATATATAAAATTCTCGTGTCACGGTGTTAGAAGTTGAACTCCTCCGCAATGGCTCGACCAATTCTCATGAAATGTTGTGTGCATATCGGTTAGGTCTGAGAATCGGACCTAAATCATCCCCCTAAATGTTGAGGGTCCACCCCTAAAATTTTTTTTTTCAGACAAAATTTTCTGTTTTATTTTTTTTATGATACAGCATTCAAAAATACATACAACCCTTAATTTTCACCCCTCTACGATCAACCCCAATTTTTTATTTGTTAAACTCCTCCGAAATGGCTCGACCGATTCTCATGAAATTTTGTGTGCATATCGGTTAGGACTGAGAATCGGACAAAATCTAATTTTCATCCACCTAAATGTTGAGGGTTAATTTTTTTTTATATTTCAGACAAAATTTTCTGTTCTATTTTTTTAAGATACAGCATTCAAAAATACATCACCCCTCTACGATCAATCTCTATTTTCATTTGTTAATTATAAAATTTTTTTAGCAAGATTTTTATTTTTTATTCGTCACGAATTTTGTATTTCACCCTTATATGATCAAATCCTGGTAACACTCAATATTTATATATATATATATATATATATATATATATATATATATATATATATATATATATATATATATATATATATATATACAGGGTGTCTTAAATAGCGTGTGCCACTATTGCTATCTCCGAAACCATAAGAGTTACGAAGTCGGTTAAATTAGAGAAAAGTTGCGTTTTCTAATAAACAATCTTAATACATTGACAGTATTGCCAAATTGTTTTTACTTTTAGAAATATTCAGGAAAATATGAAAAACGCCAAAAATTATTTCTCTTCATAGCTCGATTACTATTGACCTGAGCAAAAAATTATATAAAAGAAAAAAACTTTGTTTTTTGTTCTCTACACAACGGTGTTGCCGGTTTTCTAAATTGACGTTAAACAATTGAGATATCTCTACCAACTTACTTTTTTTGAATACGGACCTGGATTTATTATTTCATTTTTTGAGAGAAAATTCAATTTCCTACACAACTATGCGTTCCACGAATATGGTTCCTTACGTTTCTACCCAGAAAATCCATCCTCAGGAAATTGAAGAAAAAATTACTTAGTACGGCCCTGTTTTTTGGAATAAATTTTATTTGTAAGCAAAAGTAACAAAACTTTTAATAGTTTCATTCAATATAAACTCAACATTTTCGAATAAAATAACACAGTAACGCTTAATTCGTTTTTGTGCAAAGTTTGAAACAAACAGAAACAAAAAAGAGAACTATTCAGGAAAATGCAATTATAATAAGTGTTGGAAATGACCACCATTATGTCGTAAACATTTTTGGGAACGTACAATAACATTTCTTTGAATTCTATTCAACATTCTAGGAGTAATTTCGTTACATGTCTGTCGAATTTTCATAATTAGGTGATCTAAATTCTGAGGTGTAGTTCGATACACCCTATCTTTAATAAAGCCCCAAATAGAAAAATCCATTGGAGTAATATCAGGTGATCTCGCTGGCCATTTTATAGGTCCGTTATTGCCAATCTATCTATTAGGTTTAAAGTTGTTTAATAACTTTACACATCGACGGTCGCGATGTGCTGGAGCACCATCATGTTGGAAGTACTTGAAATGTCGAAGAACATCTAACGGAAGGTCATCTAAAAGATCTTGAAGGGAAATAGATAAAAAGTGAAGGTAGGTTAACCCAGTCAAATTTTGTTGAAAGAAGTACGGGCCCACCACTTTTCGATCTAATATCCCGAGTCACACATTTATACCGAACCTTTCCTGGAAAGCGGTTTCTCGGTGAAAGTGTTCATTACTTTCAGTCCATCGGTAATGTATATTGCGATTAAACCATCCATTATTGCAAAATCGACTTTCGTCCGACCATAATTTTTTTTTGCAAATGTTGGGGTCTTGCCTTCGACGCCTTAAAAGCCAACGGCAAATATCCTCCTCTTTGCATAGTCAGTTGCCCTCAAATGCTGCACTTTTCTACAGCGGTAGTGTCTAAATCTATTGCGATGTAGTATTTTTTTTGCCGAATCTTTTGTTACACCAGTTTCTCTTTCTATTTCCCGTAGAGAAACTTCACCGCTACTAATATTTTTGTAATGTACATATCCTAAAAAAATATTGTCGAGTACTTATTAAAAATATAAGTTATAATTAAAGAAAAAATTAATACCTAATACGTTGGTCTCATCCTCTTCCCCTTTCAATGTAACAGTTCAATTTCGTTTTGGAGGCTTATTAAAAGACCCGTGCTCCCGCATTCTCCTTTCTAATCTTGCAAATATTTATGGGTTGGGTATTCTTTTTTCCGGGTACAAATTTTGATACATCTGAATAGCGTTTGTAGCATAACGAAATGACCTCGCATAAACAAATATCATATCTGTCTTTTCATAATTTGAAAACTCCATTTTAAATAAGCAGAAATTGTAAGACAACACAGTTTGTAATAAAATGACATAAAATAAGTTTGACACACAAGTATCTGTTGATTTTTCAATTGTTTTCAAAGCCAACTTTAGGAAAGACGTCTCAGTAATACATATTATATTACAGTAGGTGGTAATCTTTGATGTTTTAACTTATTTAAGGGAGAACTCGGATGGACTTACCATATATTTGTGCTACTACTTACTGAGCAATACTTTTTTGGAAGTCTTACAATACAGAAATATTAACAACGGGAGTATTTCTCCAGAGAAACCTAGTGTTAAAGTTATGGGATAAATAATATGAAGTAGTAATAAATTTATGTATTTTCCTTTAGTTAATTTTCTCCATTTCTTTAAAACTTATTCAAGGGATCAAATATTTTAATCCATGAAAAGTATGCCATAAAAAC
The DNA here is from genome assembly GCA_030704885.1 of Cynegetis impunctata. Lineage (NCBI taxonomy): Eukaryota > Metazoa > Arthropoda > Insecta > Coleoptera > Coccinellidae > Cynegetis > Cynegetis impunctata. The sequence continues at coordinate 1,363,865 of JARQZK010004339.1, forward strand.
AGGGCCGTACCAAGTAATTTTTCCTTCAATTTCCGGAGGATGGATTTTCTGAATAGAAACGTAGGAACCATATTCGTGTAATACATGGTTGTGTAGGAAATGGAATTTCTTCTCAAAATATAAAATAATAAATCCAGGTCCGTATTTAAAAAAAGTAAGTAGGTAGTGATATCTCAAATGTTAGAAGTCAATTTAAAAAACCAGCAACACTGTTGTGTAGAAAACAAAAAACAGGGTTGTTTTTTCACAAATCCTTTTTTCTCAGGTCAGCAGTTTTCGAGCTATTGAGAGAAATAAATTTTTAGCATTTTCCATGTTTTCCCGAATAGTTCTGAAAATAAGAACAATTTGGCAACACTGCTAACGTAGTAAGATTGGTCATCAGGAAACGCAACTTTTCTCTAATTTAACCGACTTTTTAACTCTCATGGTTTCGGAGATAGCAATACTGGCACACTCTATTTAAGACACCCTGTATATATATATATATATATATATATATATATATATATATATATATATATATATATATATATATATATATATATATATATATATATATATATATATATATATATATATATATATATATATATATATATATATATATATATATATATATATATATATATATATATATATATATATATATATATATATATATATATATATATATATATATATATATATATATATATATATATATATATATATAAAATTAAGTGAACTAGGACATTTATTTGAAACTAATCAAACAAACCTCCTAGCGGAGCTGGTTATAAGAGTTCACGAAGCATCGAAATATCAACATCTACCCTAGACGGTAATTGTTAGAAATGTTAATTTGTTTATCACAATTGATGGAAATTGATAGACAGACTGTTGCGCCCTTATTGGGGCTCATCAGTATCATCCATCCACCGAGAGTGATAACCAAACCAACATTTCAAACGGTCATATATATTTCTTCTAGTAACTCCATGACATATAAATATGACATAGCGCCACCAGTCGGAAACAATTGAACCACATCTTTCAGGCAGACGAAAACATTTCGGCAACGAGAACTAGTACGCCCGGAACACCCGAAGGTGGCTACTATATTCGCTAAGCAAGAGTAAAGTTGACACATCAATTCGATGTGATTCAACGTTAACACACCGCAAGCAGCAGTCGCTCTGAATTTTATCGCAAAGGCAAATGAATATAAGTAAGAATTATTCGTGTTAAACGGAAAACACGCCCGTGGTTATAAAATTAAGTGAACTAGGACATTTATTTGAAACTAATCAAACATATATATATATATATATATATATATATATATATATATATATATATATATATATATATATATATATATATATATATATATATATATATATATATATATATATATATATATATATATATATATATATATATATATATATATATATATATATATATATATATATATATATATATATATATATATATATATATATATATATATATATATATATATATATATATATATATATATATATATATATATATATATATATATATATATATATATATATATATATATATATATATATATATATATATATATATAAGAATTCTTCGTGTTATCGAGACACGTCCGTGGCAATAAAATAAAGTAAACAACTAGGACATTTATTCGAAACTAATCAAACATACTGGCGGTGTGTAAATGTTGCATTATATCGAATTAATGTAGCAACCTTACTCCAGCTTAGCGAATATAGTAGCCACCTTCGGGTGGTAGGACGTACGAGTTCACGTTGCCGAAATGTTTAATCTGTCTATAAGATGTGGTTCATTTGTTTCCGGCTGGTGGCGCTGTGTCATATTTATATGCCATTGTGTTGCTAGAAGGATAATATAAGAACGTTTGAAATATTGGGTTGATTATCACTTTCGATTGATGTATGATACTGATGAGCCCCAAATAAAGGCGAAACAGTCTGTCTATCATTTTCCATTGATTGTGATAAACAATCAATGGAATCAGTGTGTTGGTTCCATTCATTTTTTTCCATTCATTAACAGTTATAAATCTAAAATTAATACTATTCACTGTATCGTACATGTATGAAATATAAAAATTCTTCGCAATAAATACAAATAGAGAGAGAGAGAGAGAGAGAGAGAGAGAGAGAAACTTTATTGAATACGGATGTTTTTTATTAGAAAAAATAATATTTTCTATTCTATGTAACAGCAAAAAATAGTGTTTAGGAGGATATTAGAGTAAAAATAATAGGTATTCAAATATGTTTCAAAATATATAAATTCAAAAATGGCGGGCGATAATGATTTCTGCTTTGATGGCTCTGAGAAAGTTTCGAATCAAAGACAGTTTAAGTGTTGTAAGAAAAAAACTGGTGTCATTGTGTGTATTAAGTGCGGTAATATCTTACACTGTTCTTGTCTGGACAGAGACTTTCCTCATCTTGAAGTATTCCATAATGCTAGAATGGTCTGCTGTTTGCCTGGCATTAAGAATATTCATAATTTATTCGTTTCTGATCATGATGTTAAAACGGACTCCACTATCGATAGTAATATTCAAACCCTTAAAATTGAAAATAAATATCTCAAGGAGTTCTAGTAACTTTCAGAAGCTCGAAGCAAAAATGAAATTCTAATGTGTAATATGAAACTCTTCAAAGTGATATTCCAAAAAACGTAAACATGCAATTACAAGCAGATCATATCAGTAAAATGCTAGATGATGTGCTATTGTTATTGAAAGTAAGTGTGAAATGCAGGATATAGCTCCATCTCATGCTGTCAAGCTAGGCATGAATGACAAAACGGGAACGAGTCGTCTGACCTACGAAACGAATAATCAGTAGCGGCGTTAGGGTAGGGCGCGGTTGGGCAATCGCCCAGGGCGCCGGATTACTGCCATGCTCATTGCCATTGAGAAGGTACCGTTAGGACTATTTTTCGACCTATCGAAAGCTTTTGATCTTATTGTTCACAACTTTATTTTTTCTTGAAGCGTGTGAGATTAGAGATAGACAGTTGGATTTAATTTATAGCTACCTCACAAATCGTAAACAGTAAACAGAGAGTAGTGTTGTTGGGAGGTGGTGATGCATGCGTATCTGAGGACCGAGATTTCACGAAGGGGGTACCAAAGGGGAGTATCCTGGGGCCGCTTCTGTTTCTCCTGTTGACTGCTCTTATAATGAATGTAACTCTATTATGTTTGCCGACGAAACAAATTTTCTTATAAACTCGATGAATATCAGTGCTACTTTGATTTCTGCAGTCATCCACTCCAATAGTCTCTTCATTTGCCAAAAATGGACAGTTAGATCTATTCGGCGGCTCGACTATAGACAATCTTGTTGTCGTCGATTTAGGAAGCATAATTTCCTCACTTTTTATGGGCTGTTTATATATAAAATACTTAAATTTTTCTATAAAGATCAAAATTATTTCGCAAAATTCAAAAATATCAATAATACAAGGCAAAGTGTTTCATTCTTTTTTTCTATTAAATTTATTCTACCACTTTACGTGAAAGAGGCACAGAGTACATGGCACTCAAATTTTTTAATCTGTTACCGAAGAGCAAACGAAATTGAAAATAAAATTGAGGGAATACATAAAACTACAGAAGCTTGTTCTTGGACATATGGTGAGACATGATATTGACATAAAGAGTACCATATTAAAACACGACAACACTTAGCGACCGCCAATGCTACATCGCGGTCGAAAAACTCCCCGACATCATACCGTTCTGAGGGACACGGTCCCAGGTTAGCGATCGTGTTTCACTTTGCGGTTGTTATATAACTTATTTCGTTTGAGGTCGTCATCGACCTGAATTAAAAAAGACAACATGTTCCGGCCAAAAAACTTTAACTTGATATGAAATTCTTCTCAATTCTAAATCATCAGCATCGCCGATAACAGTTACTGGGTTTCATAAATTTTTGATGAAAACATATTGGGGCTTTAAACTGATGAAGTGAAAAAGTTATTGTCAAGTTATGAATCTCTCTTTTTATAGACCTTTGAAAAAAATTTTTCAATTCCAATGTGAGTGAAACTAGTTCGCTAATTTCCTTAGAAAGTTTGAAACAATGACTTCACCAAAGCTCAATAGAACGACACACATCAATCCTTGTTAAATCTGCCTCTCAAAATAAAACTGAAATGAGCTATCGTAAAAATTATCATCACTAGCGAAACGTGTCTTTACTATCCAAAGTCACATGTCAGACCAGCGCTGGAAAATTCCCTTTTTCTGTGACAATCCGTATCAAAAGATACCAGAGGCCAAAGTATGGCTTTTGTCAGGATCCGCATTGGAAGTTGATGCTTTCAAAGCTAGCGTTGGAGTGAAAAACTTCTAATAAATTATTCAAACAAATTTATTTTTACATTTGAATACTATTTCAGTACGAGTTAATATTGTTGTCGATTTTCAATCTGTACTGCATATAATTATTTGTTTTCGTTAAACCAAATGATAAATAATCAGATTACTGCATCGATTTTTTATTACAGGGACTTTCAATCTGTCAAAATGGAAACGAGTGAGGATTACAGTAGCAAATCTGAATGTACCAAGAAAAATATAAAATACGAAAATGAAATGATCCACGCAATACAGATGGATCCAATCCCATCAAAATGTGAATTACCGAAGAACTTTGATTCACACAATTTTCACTTATGCGATAACAGCTCGTCACAGAAAGGGCTCGTTAAACAGCATATGAAATTGGCCTATTTCAAAAACAAAAATCGAGAATGTGACTTATGCGATTACAGTTCAACAGTGGAACAGAACCTTCAGAAGCATATAAAATCGGTCCATTTGAAAATGAAAAATTATAAATGTGACTCTTGCGATTACAGAGCGTTACAGAAAATTCATCTTCAAAATCACAAAAAATCGGTCCATTTGAAAATAAATATTTTTAAATGTGACTTATGTGATTGCGGCTTCTCAAGGAGAGAGTACATCCAACGGCATGTGAAATCGGTCCATTTGAAACTCAAAGATCATAAATGTGACTTATGCGATTACAGCTCGTCATGGAAAGAGGCCCTTGAGAAACATATGAAATCGGTCCATTTGAAACTCAAGAATCATAAATGTGGCTACTGCGATTACAGCGCGTCAGAGAAAAGTTCCCTACAAAAGCATATGGAATCGGTTCATTTGAAAATAAAAAATTATAAATGTGACTCTTGCGATTACAGATCCTCACAGAAAAATCATCTTCAAAATCATACAAAATCGGTCCATTTGAAAATGAAAAGTTTTGAATGTGAATTTTGCGATCACAGATCATCACAGAAAATTCATCTTCAAAATCACACCAAATCGGTACATTTAAAAATAAAAAAATTCAAATGCGACTCTTGCGATTACAGCTCTTCAAAGAAAGGAGACCTCCAAAGACATATGAAATCGGTTCATTTGAAAATAAGAAATTATAAATGTGACTCTTGCGATTACAGATCATCACAGAAAAATCATCTTCAAAATCATACAAAATCGGTCCATTTGAAAATGAAAAGTTTTGAATGTGACTTTTGCGATCACAGATCGTCATTTAGAGAGGCCCTTAAAAAACATATGAAATCGGTCCATTTGAAACTCAGAGATCATAAATGTGGCTTATGCGATTACAGTTCTTCAAGGAAAGAGGATATCCAACAGCATATAAATTCGGTCCATTTGAAAATGAAAAATTATAAATGTGACTCTTGCGATTACAGATCGTCACAGAAAATTCATCTTCAAAATCACATCAAATCGGTACATTTAAAAATAAAAAATTTTAAATGTGACTCTTGCGATTACAGCTCTTCAAGGAAAGGAGATCTCCAAAGGCATATGAAATCGATTCATTTGAAACTCAAATCATAAATATGACTCATGCGATTACAGTTCGTCACATAAATCGAACCTTTAGGTGCATATAATAAAAAAAGCACCTTCAGGTTTTAATGAGATGTTTTATCTTCTGGATAGCCTGGATTGAAGATTTATACAGTCAGATTTATTGGCAGATAGTAAATCGGACATTTTCGTTAACATCTTGTTTAAATTGTTTACTTATTCATTTCAACTGAGAAGTAATAAAAGAAAGAATGATAAAAAGGTGAACTGGTACAATGCAGATCTCAGAAACAGCAGGGAAACATTAAAACTGTTGAATGATTTGCATAACAGGTATAAGAGCTCGGAAATTTTGAAACAAAATCAGTTGAGGAAAATATATAGAATTCAAATAAAAAATGCTAAAAAAACTCCCAATACAAAATTTATCGCAAAATCGGATAATAAGGTTCCAGCTGCATGTCAGGTGGTGAACGAACAAAAGAAGCAGTTTGAAGCAAGATCAATCCACACAAATTAAATGCAACCGAACTGAATTACTTCTTTTCGGACATCGCAGGAGTTCTCCTTGGAAATATGCCTAACCCGAGAGTGGAAGCTGATCTTGGTAGGGAGCTCGGTGTGCCTAGTGGGGGAATGTCTTTTCGGAAGGTTTCTGTTGTGATAGTAAGAGAGGTTTTTGAGTCGATTATGCCAAACAGAGACAGGCATTTTATAATTACAAAAAATTTGTATTGCTTCATTTGTTTTTCTATTCTCTTAACACATTAAGTTATCTGTGCACTAAACTGGAAATTTAAAAATATAATCATAAATGCTAATATGAGTGTCTTATGCCCGTATTCATTAAAGTAAAATATCTACAATTAACTTTTAATTGTGGTTAAGCAGCTAATTTCGTATTCACCAATTTTTTAATCAGAGAATTAGTGCTTAAACAAGAAATTAACTTAATCGCCCAAATTTGAGCGGTTTTAAAGATAATCGCCGTTTTTTCTGACAGAAGTGAACATAACAATGAAACAATATAACCTACAAATTTATCTTGTGCTTTACAATTTTTAATTTTTCGTTGGTTTATTTTTCTCTGGAACATGGAAAATATTGAAGATCAACTGTATGACGATGATTTGGACGTTATGGACATTATTGCAGATGACTTTCCTAGAACTCGGTGGGAAAGGACAACAATGGATGAATACAACTTTTTTAAAAGATTCTATTCTATTTTAACTGCCTGTCCACCTCCCGTTTTGATAATTTCTTGCCTGTATCGTGCCATAATTTTTCGAATCTCTCTTTTCCTATTTTCGTACAGCCGCTTAAGACAGTCCTTTTCTCTGTACAATCCAGTTTCGGATGTACCATTGAAATCATTGGAAATTGCCTTTTTCATTAATAGATACCTTATCCGTTGCTTTATTTTCTATTATTTTGTAGTACTTCGTACTAATAACGGTGAAAAGGTCACTTTTTTCCTTTAGAGAAAAATTAGGTTGTCTTTTTCTTTTGTTCTCCGACTCCATATTTTGTAGTGAGTCGACTCCAAGTTCACAATAATAAGAAACCGACAAAATATAAAAAAAATAAAAAAGACAAGCTTTGAACGTAAAATCTTTGTACAATAGAAACCACTAGGGATGTGAATAAATAATCGATTTTTATTTTAATCGATTATTTTTTTTTCATTGTCGATTTTTTATAATCGATTTTACTAATGGTAAACATCGATTTTTAATAAATCGATTATAAGAATTACACATTTTAAATCGATTTTTCTAAATGGTGCTATCTGTGCGATGGATGAAAAAATGGATAAGTTTACTGAACATGTCGATAATAAAATCAGCGCCATCTGTACGTACTAATATATAATAAGTTGTGATCTTTTTTGTTTTTATCATAGAAATCTTAATATATATCTGTACTCTATATATAGTATATATCTATGGTTTTTATTTTCATCTTTGAAGTGTCAAAATAATTGTTAACCATAAAAATGTCTTCCACTAGTAAAACTCCTACTAAAAGTGGCTGGCGAAAGTATTTTGTAATAAATAAGGATAAAAAATTGTTAAATTTTTTACTATTATTGTTTAGTACTTTTTTTTTACTGTAATAAGATTATTAGAAGTATTAAAAATTTGTTTGTGAAGAATTCGAATCTGAATTAATAAAATCTGAAAATGGTCCATTTGGCTATTTTTTGATACTTATGATCTTGAATAATTTTCACTTTAATTAAATAAAAATTAAATATTCATAATATATTTCCACTAATACATCGAATAGGCATTTTTCGTATAGAAAGTCGAAGTATAAAGAAAAATCGATTATTTTTCTTTTAAATCGATTTATCTCTAAACAAAAAAAATCGATTATTGAATAATCGATTTTTTCGAATCGAGGTCACATCCCTAGAAACCACCATAAAAACTTAGGTTAAGGTTTAATCGGTCTTTAAAAATGTAAAGTGTTACCAATATCTGCTAATACAAGCTAAAACATTCGTATTTTGGGTGGTGACACTGAGAAAATATCCATGTTGCCAAGTTGTAAATCAAAGTTATTCCTGATTGCTTAATTTTACCAAACAACAATTTGGTGAATAGCAATTTGACTTAATCATGATTACTTATTTAATCACAATTACCTAATCATGATTAGAGTGGAAGATGGTGAATACGGCCATTAGGATAGTTGTGACTTCTCTCATTACAGCAATAATTTTATGAGTTGTTTGAGGAAACATATAATTAATATTATACGATGCCCAGGATTCTCATTAATTCCAGCTCGATTGGGTTCTACAGCTTTGGACTTCGCCGATAAAAAATAGAGACCTTTCCTGTTATTATTATTATCATTCACTTGAAAACGCACACTGAAGCAGTTTACTTAAATTGATGGGGTCGTTACTTGCTAAAAGGCATAAAAATATTAATTGAAAAACACAAGTTTGATTTTATCAGTTACTATAAAAAATTTCTTAGAGTACAATAACTACACAATACTTCAGTGCATCATTTCCAACATTGAATTGTAGCATACAATAGTATGGTCCATGGACTTTTAAATATCCCTATGTCACAGGCAACCTTTAATAAAGAAGTGAATATATAAAGAAGATTGCAACTAGTAATGCATATAAAACATAATTTAAATAATATTACCGAGAAGAAGAATTCTAACCCTAGAGAAAAACTGATCTCAATTTTTTCACATAAAGTATAAAGTCAATATCGCTTACCGTAAGAACAACGCTTTAGCCCGCGTGTATCGATTGTCATGTGGTGATTATAACAAAATTTATATCAGTACAACACATAGAAATTTTGGAAAGAGAACATAATCGTTGTTTTGAAACAATAAGAGAAATTCTAATGATTCCAATCATTTATTGTTATAAATGATCATTAATTCAATACAGATTTTCATATTTTACATAGAGAGAATAGAGGAATGCAATTGAACTTTTGGGAAGTTCAAGTATTAGAATTCTGATAACTTACTGAATTAACAAATAGATTTAAATCATCCACCTGCTGAATATATTCAATATGTGATATAGTTTGTACAAGTGTTTCTCTGAAGGATTACCTACCCATCACTCCATTATTTAATTTCTTGTAAACATTTCTACTAAAATTTATGTAAATTGAGGTACCAATATTTTACTATTCTGTTCTATCCAATGAAGCCGAAAGGATGTTACTTAATTGATCGCTTAGTAATTTGGTTTTCTGATACTAATTCATGAATGACGAGGAAAATTCATTTGAATCTGGTTACTTGTGTCTTATAGCGTTCTCCATTGGTAGAACTAGTGCGCGCTGTGTGCTATTTTTATGATCCATTGGAGAGCTTAGTGAGAGGGTTCTTGATCCATTGGAAAACTAGTGCAGTAGAAATTGAACCGAGTGCATGTTTTTTGGCACGAGGTCCGAGAGCTCGTGCCGGGGTCAGTGCAGTTATTCGATTTGAATGAATAACAGAATAATTAATATTGAGAACTTTAAATTAATAATTTTTAAAGGTTTTACCATGATCTAATAAAAAATTATTCTTGTACTTTTAATACCTAATTGCTTCGTGACGGTTAAATCTAATGGAATATACATTTTGTTGTGTGAAAATAAGCCAGAAAATTGTTATTGAATGATTTAAACTTTATATAGTTACTTGAACCAATTTTTAGAGAATAAATGTATATACTTCAAGAGTTATAATATTAATTAGTTGTTTTGCCAGTTTTTTCAGCTAACATATAATAAAAGTTAATTTTATCACCTTATAGGAAATATCTTGCATTTTATAGTTGCTAATATAAAGTTTTACAGATCAAAATTAGAAAAAAATCTATCAGTGAATCAATACACATAGTTCCAGTGCCGCACCAGTTTTACCAATGGAAAATAAAGCAACCAAATAATCAATGTTTCCTAGATAGCCGTAGTCACCCAAGACAATAAAAGAAAAAGATAAAAAAATTACCTACTCATTTCTGTGTTTGTATGCTAAGATGGAAAAATAGCAATAACAATAATATGGCCTAGTTGTTCCAATAGTTAATAATGATTTAATTAAATGTCACAGTAATTCAGAAGGACAGTTTGGAATACGAATCTGGAGGAGTTCACAGTTCATTCAATGAAATTTACTTATGTTGGTGCAGAAGAATGAAATATTCGACTTGCATTCTTGCATACTGTTGGTAGAAACATGGAATAGTAGCGTAATGCAACTATAGTCCAGCCAGAAGCTTGTGGCGACTGCGAGCATCTCTAGCTCTACTGAATTACTTTACTTTAGCTTGACCACATGGCTGAGTTGTCAAGTCATAAAAATTGAATTAAGAAGAAGAAATTAATTTCCATTACACTGGGGAAAATATTTATATTCTTAATTATACCAGTGCCAGTTTTTAAGTTTTGTATATTATCACAAATATTATAATGTACTCTACTCCACTAGCAAAAAATGTCGATACTTCAGACCCCGCTGAATCGGAATCATTAAATAATGTAAAGCAAGAAATAGGTGAAATAGCTGATCTCAGAAATGAACGCTTGTTGGGAGAGAGTATACCAAATGAATTATATAATGATGATAGTAAATATATCATTGATCAAATAATAAATGAAGAAGGCAAGGTTTGGTCCAAGGAAGATTTCTTAACAACTTGGTGAGATTATTATTAAACCATTTATTTCTTACAATAAAGGTAATTTCTTCTATCATGAACTTTTGTCGAGATATCCAATGGAACATAATTAATTAATGAAATTAATACATTTTTCATTATGCTTCAACATACGAAACTAGTTGTAAATAAAAAAATCCATTTTCTAAAATATGTTAAATTAAATTAATCTTAACTACAAAATTTTTCACATACATAACAGTTTATATTTTGTACAAGCAACACAGTTAAAATTTTATTTACATAAGACATCTAAAACTCCACTAGATCCTCATTAAAAAATTCAGCAACATCATAGTAAGCCTTCCCGAGTAGGAAATTTTTAACTCTAATTTTAAAGGACTTTAAACTTAAACATTTTACCAAATTAGGTAATTTCTTGTAAAATTTTGATCTATAGAAATTTCTTCTGCTCATGGATGATAATGGTTATGCCAGTTGTTCTTTCTGAAAACCACATAAATGATCTTTATTGTTAAAATGAACATTGTCTTTCAATAAAATAATGAGATATACTTATGTCTTTCTTATGACAGGAATTGTGGTGTTATAAAGACAGATGTGAGTGCGGATTTTAATGCTGGAATTGACTCTACAGTACATATATTTTCTAAGATCGGAGTAAAAAATGATCTGACCGAGATGAAAATAAAAGAAGTAACAGAGGATTCCCATTTGATCAGAGACAAAAATCATCACATACAAAATGAAAGCGTTGAATGCACTCAGACCAAAGGCAACAAAGTAACCGAGATGCAGATCAATCTAATTACGCAAGAAAAATGTGACCTTCCCACAAACATGGATTTGGTCTATTCTGTGAAGACTGAAATAAATGAGGATATTAACTCTAGTGAAGATAGCAAATATATCATCAATCAAATAATAGATGAAAATGGCAAGGTTTGGCCTAAGGAAGATTTTTTAAAATCTTGGTAAGTATGAAACTATTATTTCGAACAATGCAGATAGTTCCTATCATCAATTCTGTCAAGATATTATTTGGTTATAGTAATAGTAATTTATTATTACTATTAACACTTTCATCAAGTGTCAGACAATATAATGATTATAAAAAAAGTAAACATTTGGTTAGTATATATCTAATCTATATACCTAATTGAATTAATATTAATTGCCGAAAAATTGAAATAAAGTTTAATAAAGGTTAATGGGAACTTGCTGAGTTCCCATTAAAGTTAATAAATATATATATATATAAATTTATATATATATATATATATATATATATATATATATATATATATATATATATATATATATATATATATATATATATATATATATATATATATATATATATATATATATATAGAATAAAGTATAAAGTTTAAAATAAATCACACTTAGCTTAAAATATTTTGGATTTGGATGAATAAACATTATTATTATTATTTAGATACTGTTGGGGAGAGTGATACCATAAAGAAAATCAACGGGCATAAATCTCCGTCCCCGTGTCACATAATGCCAGTCATCTGAGCACATAAACAAAGGAAATTAAAATTTATAAAAATAGAAAAGTGAAGAAATTGTGAAGTTTATCAATTGTTAATTAAATGAAACGAGAGAAATATATTTGTTTTGACAATAAAGAAAAGATTTAATGACCTGAAAATGAAAATAAAATACATACTCGTAATTAGAAATTAATATTATCAATCATTAAATATTATCAATCATTATTACAATAACCAAATGTAAAAAATATTATTATCATACGATGCAGGCCTGCGTTTTACCTTAGGAAAATAAACAATGGAAAAAATTGGAAATTAAACAATGAAAAAAAAGTGCTACTACAACTATGAAAAACGAATAATAAAATACTATTTTTAGTTTCAACAAAATGACAAATCAATTTTAGACCATAATACAAATCTCGAAAATTAAGTTGCACATAGCTTAAATACTATTCAATGAAATATAAATTAATCAATATCTTATATACCTAGATATAAGGATCAAACTCAAACAAATAATGTTTATTATTAATTAATGTTGTAGGGTACCCCAATTATCACCCGAACGTAATACGCTAACGAAAACGCGACGATTCCCGCACAAGGAATAAAATAATGATAGGCCTTTCAGTATCTAATGAAAAATGAGAAATTATTACGTAGAAATTCTCATCTATATTAAGTCCGCACTTGAGAGTTTCCAAAAAGTTGCTTGGATGACAGAATGATGAAGATACTATAAGATTACCTGGTAATAGTTACGATCGAAGCAGTTCAAATTCTGAATTCGATGATGTGGTGAACCATTTAAATACAGAAAACAGGATAACAGTTTCTTCACAATGCACTGGAGAAGTTCCAAACGTTCTCCTGGCTGGGTGTAGCTGGCAGCTGGTATACAATCGGCGATCGTATTGTCGAAAAGAAAAATCGAAGATGGGTATGGGCACTTAAAATGAGATATTCACTGTACTGTAACTCAAGGCGAACTAAATTCATATATCACGGGAGACGAAGCGGGGATTCAGCATTGTCTATCGTTCTTCCGCAGATGTTAACAACTACAATATAAAAACATCCGAACTTATCGCTAGTAAATCCTAAATCGTGAATATTGCTACACACAATCGAATTATTATATTCCTTATCTAAAATATTATAAAAATGAAAACATTTCTTTCTCTCGCTTCACTTATTGAGCTAATTCATAAAATAAATGAATTATTCCATTCAATCAATTGAAACAGAAAATAATTGATAGAAAACGAAAATAAAATAAAGAAATACCGGCTCTAACAGATACTGTATTTAGCAGTAAAGGATAGTCGACATGTTTCGAGTTATGAACTCATTATCAAGACTGGCTACAGGAGACTATTACATCCTATTTTATAAAACAGACAAAAGCAAAGGTGATACCTGAAAATCAATTTGTTTGTTTACAAGGGGTAGTTGACTATATGGGCGGAACTTATTTCGAGAATTTCAAGTAGGTCAATACAGTATCTAAATATTTTTATATAGGGAAACAAAAGGTTTATACTTTATTCTTTATGATGTTTCACCAAGTGATGTGCAAGAATTCAATCTCAGTTATATATATATATATATATATATATATATATATATATATATATATATATATATATATATATATATATATATATATATATATATATATATATATATATATATATATATATATATATATATATATATATATATATATATATATATATATATATATATATATTTTGTAATGCCTGGTCCTGGTGGTTAAATGATACACATGTTTGGTTCTATACGTTAGCTTTATTTGTACAGACTCTAGACTATCGTGTTAGCCTTTCGGCCAGCGTGACGGTCTCCAAGTCTTACCTCAGTCTCACTATATCTCTCTCCGAGATTCCCTCTCGTCTTATATGTATGTTTATACAATAAACTGCTGACGGGCGACCTTGCCCGTACGCGCCGAATACAATAATACTATAAGGTGTAACCAAACATCCTTCGGTTATTATGGAGTAACGTGACACTGACCTACTTGCCTACATGCACCACACCTCTGGGGCTAATTGAAAGAATTTTATTGAGGTTACTCGAGAAAATTCTGTTTCATCTAAATTTATAATAAACATTTTTTCTTTTCAATTTTTTAGTAATGGTTTAATTACCATATCCATTCCTGGAGGTGTGCTGGAAGTAGTTATAATTACAATAACAATTTTTAAAGCGATTCATTTTACGTACAATCTCTATACGCGCTGTATAACGTCCCTATACTCTCGTGATGATACGCCATATTTTTTATCTATTAATAATTAATTCATTTCAGTCATCGTACTCGATATAAATTACTTTTTCTTCAATTTGTGGACTCTTTCATTGGTCTCATTTATCAATTAATATAACTCATCTATACATAACCATAAATCAATATATAAATATATATATCCACAATAACAATAACTAAGGTCCCTAAAACTGATTATATTCCCATGCCTTTCTAATCGTTGAGAGCTTTTAATTCCATTCTTCTCTACAGATAGCTTCTAAAATTCTCAACATTTCGTCTCGCGTCAATGCCGATCGAATATTTAGATTACTGTAGAGTGTTGCAACATTAGTACATACCGTGTATGATTTATTCTTGGCAGCTTCCAAAATTCTAAGTAACATAGCTAATGGATAGCTGTAGATCGTCGCAACACTATTCCTCCACATTTTTCTTAATTTCTCATTACCATATCCATCTTAACTAAGAAGTGGTCGCTATCTATATATAGCATAAAAAAATTATGTGTTTCATCTCCTTTTGTTAACGATTCCATCTCGTAACAATTCATTATTATATTTTCACCATAATTCATTAGCAGGGGGCATAATTCATCCCCTGAGCGTCATATACGCCTTCTCATTAGTATACTTTTATTGCTCTCTCATTTTAACCATTAAATAATTGTACATTATCTATACCATACTATTTTGGAAACTATAATCAGTCTTAGCAGTACCTATATATGATAATGGGCTCCAAGTTTAACCTTTATTAAAAACAATATTTAAATTTTCATATTTTTGTCCCTTCTGACAACTTCAAATATTCAAGCTTCATCGAGTATAATAAGTTAATTTTCTTATTTGCGTATCATCAGGTGAGCAACAGTTTACAATTTCTTAACAATTTCTCTGACTTTTATAATTAACACTTGTGATGCCTAATATCAGCAATTTCATTTAAGATAAAAATTGATTACAAGATTTAAATTAATCAAAAAAATTAAAATTTCCGAAGTAGGTCAATGTCTCAGTAAGATTTAACTGAAAAATGATACATAAATGCAAAATATCCAAAACAAACAAATTTTCTAGCTTCGAAATATTTGACATATATATTCATAAATCTTATTTGACCGCAAGACTCCAAATCCATTCAATAAATCAATTCTTTATTTATATAAACAATAGTAATTCCATAGTGAGTCGGTCAATGTCATCAAATTACCCATGTTATCATAATAGCAATGTTATAATAATAATAACGTCAATGTCATCCAATCCATGCTCATTTTAATGTAACCGAACGAGTGATTACTTATTTCTCTAATTGCACACTATATATAAAAATTTCCATAATCTTGAATAGGAATACTTCCAAAAAAAATAATAATAATTATCCACAATGATTTCGAATACATAAAAAAATTCCTCTTAAACTTAGATTACGATTATTGCATGAAAGACGGAATCCCATAATAAAATTAAATCTAATAATAAAATTAATAATGATAAAATAATAATAGAATTAATAATGATAAAAAATAATAATAAAATAATTAGGTCAGGTCATAATTAGTGGTCAGTGTCATAACTTAACTCAAACTTAATGTATAAAAAAAAAATTTCATTAACGTACTAACTAATAATAAAAAAAATTAATGTCTCTTCTTAAAAATAATGTCTCTTTTTTTCTTCCTTTTTAAGAAAAAAAAACAATGTCAATTTCACTCCATATTTACACATATTTATACGTCCATAACTCGTTTGTCTCTGCACAGCCATTTATACAAAGGGTAGATCCTACCTTAACTTCCTCCGGTTTGTAACTTCCACTGTGCCTGCGGAACTCGTTCACAGCATTCCTACGGTCGTGATGGCCTGCGTTGTCATCTCCAGAACTGCAAAGCAACCAGCCTCTATGGGCGATGATCATTTCTTTTTCTTCTTCCCATTTTTGTTCACTAACTGTCACCTTCTTCAATTACAACAATACAACTGGCAGGATCGCCATGTAATGCCTGGTCCTGGTGGTTAAATGATACACATGTTTGGTTCTATACGTTAGCTTTATTTGTACAGACTCTAGACTATCGTGTTAGCCTTTCGGCCAGCGTGACGGTCTCCAAGTCTTACCTCAGTCTCACTATATCTCTCTCCGAGATTCCCTCTCGTCTTATATGTATGTTTATACAATAAACTGCTGACGGACGACCTTGCCCGTACGCGCCGAATACAATAATACTATAAGGTGTAACCAAACATCCTTCGGTTATTATGGAGTAACGTGACACTGACCTACTTGCCTACATGCACCACAATTGATAAGTTTGTAACTGACCTAATTTATTAATTAAATAATATTTATACTGGTATGAGGTCATTTATTAGTAATAAAACTTTCTAAATATATTACGCGTTTCGGCTATTAAGCCATTCTCAAATACAAATATATACTGAATTATAATATTCAAAGTGAAATATGACAGGTTGTACAAAAAATTGGTTCTGTTACCGGTTCGACGATTGATTCTTCTCGGAGTGTGTAAGAGCAATAATGACACTTTTTTTGTATTTTCTTGGTACTAAGGAATTATAATTTAAATACCTCTCTGTCCAGGTGTTTTTGTTGAACCAATTAGTGATTATAGTACCAAAATAAGTGTCATTATTGCTCTTACAGATAGGGCCATTAAATTATGCAGAGGACTTAAATAATTATTGGCCTTTAAGTTTGCTAACCTCGTTTTCAAAAGTTTTTGAGAGGATTCTTGCAGACAGATTTCTCAGTTTATTCAGAAGGTTCAAGATTATTGTCAGCTGTCAGCGTGGTTTTCTGCAGAATAGGGGTACAGAAACGGCAGTCTTTAAATTGACTACTGCCATACTCATTGCCCTTGAGAAGGTCGAGGTACCGTTAGGACTATTTTTCGATCTATCGAAAGCTTTTGATCTTATTGATTACAAATTGCTCATATTTTTCTTGAAGCGTGTGAGATTAGACAGACATCTGGATTTAATTTCCAGCTACCTCACAAATCGTAAACAGAGAGTAGTGTTGTTGAGAGGTGGTGTTTCATACGTATCTAAGGACCGAGTGATCACGAAGGGGGTACCACAGGGTAGTATCCCAGGGCCACTTTCGTTTCTAGTCTTCATAAATTCGCTTCCTGGTGACTGCTCTTATAATGACTGTAACGGTATTATGTTTGCCGACGACACAAATTTCCTCATAAAAGTGTCAGTTATCAATAAAGTGAGAAATTGGTGCAATAATAAACTAAAAATCAATCAACAAAAAACTGAAAGTGTCTTTTTCCAGTCATTCCGATCAAAGATTGTTTAACCGAAGTGATGTGGAGAACCAGGTACCGGTGAGGGATTCCGTGAGTTTCCTCGGCATTGCTTTAGATAATAGTTTGAGATAAGACGTTCATATTGATCAACTTAGAAAAAAGTTGAATTCTGTTTCCTTCACCCTTTTCATGTTGGGAGATCTGGTTCACTTACATGTCCTAAAAGTTCTATATTTTACTAATTACCAATCTATTCTTTCTTATGGTATAATTTTCTGGGGAAGCTCCATCCACTCTAATAGATACTTCATTTGCCAAAAATGGACAGTTAGATCTATGCTGCGTCTCGACTATAGACCATCTTCTCATGGTCTATTCAGGAAGCATAATTTGCTAACTTTTTGTGGTCTGTATATATATATATATATATATATATATATATATATATATATATATATATATATATATATATATATATATAAAATACTTAAATTTTTCCATAAAAGTCAATTATTTTGTAAAAGTTAAGTAATTAATAATACAAGGCAAAGTGTTCCGTCCATTTTTCCTATTCATTCTACCACTTCACGTGAAGGAGGTACAGAGTACATGGCACTCTAATTGTTCAATGTGTCACCGAAGTACAAACGAAACTGAAAATAAAGTTGAGGGAATACATAAAACTACAGAAGCTAGTTCGTTGAAAAAATATACCAAAGGAAAAAGTAAGGCTTTTGTCAGGATCCACATTGGAAGTTGATGCAATCAAAGCTAGCGTTGGAGTGAAAAACTACTAATAAATTATTCAAACAAATTTGTACAATCTGTACGGCATATAATTATTTTGTATTCGTTAAATCAAATGATGAATGATAAAATTGTTGCATCGATTTTTTATTACAGGGACATTCACTCTGTCAAGATGGAAATGAGTGAGGATTACAGTAGCAAATCTGAATGTACCAAGACAAATAAAAAATACGAAAATGAAATGATCTACTCAATACAGATGGATCCAATCCCACCAAAATGTGAATTACCGAAGAACTTTGATTCACACAACTATCACTTATGCGATAACAGCCTGTCACAGAAAGTGTTCGTTAAACAGCATGAGAAATCGGCCTATCTCAAACGCAAAAATCGAGAATGTGACTTATGCGATTACAGTTCAACAGTGGAACAGAACCTTCAGAAGCATATAAAATCGGTCCATTTGAAAATGAAAAACTATAAATGTGACTCTTGCGATTACAGAGCGTTACAGAAAATTCATCTTCAAAATCACAAAAAATCGGTCCATTTGAAAATAAATATTTTTAAATGTGACTTATGTGATTGCGGCTTCTCAAGGAGACAGTACATCCAACGGCATGTGAAATCGGTCCATTTGAAACTCAAAGATCATAAATGTGACTTATGCGACTACAGCTCGTCATTTAAAGAGACCCTTGAACAACACATAAAGTCCGTCCATTTAAAACTCAAAGATCATAAATGTGGCTTATGCGATTACAGATCATCATGGAAAGCGCTCCTCAAACAGCATATGAAATCGGTCCATTTGAAACTCGAAGGTCATAAATGTCACTTATGCGACTACAGCTCTTCATCGAAACACAACCTTAAACAACACATGAAATCGGTACATTTGGAACTCAAAGATCATAAATGTGACTTATGCGACTACAGCTCTTCATGGAAAAACAACCTCAAACAACACATGAAATCAGTCCATTTGAAACTCAAAGCTCATAAATGTGGCTTATGCGATTACAGCTCGTCATGGAAAGCGTCCCTCAAACTGCATATGAAATCGGTCCATTTGAAAATAAAAAATTTTAAATGTAACTATTGCGATTACAGATCGTCACAGATAGGTCATCTTCGAAATCACATCAAATCGGTACACTTAAAAATAAAAAATTTTGAATGTGACTCTTGCGATTACAGCTCTTCAAGGGAAAGAGATCTCCAAAGGCATATGAAATCGATTCATTTGAAACTCAAATCATAAATATGACTCATGCGATTACAGTTCGTCACATAAATCGAACCTTTAGGTGCATATCTTAGACTAGGAAAGAGAGTGGACAGCTAACTGAATACATTCTTATGTTACCAGCTGGCACCACGTAACCTTGAGCCAGCGGTCACAGCTAACAGTGGCGTAGCGTAAAATATTCTGAGAATGTATATTACCTACTTTTGAAATTTGACATATATACCTATATATATATATATATAAATTCTGTAAATACGATTAACAAAAAAAAACTATCATAGGTATTCTTTAATCAATTAAAGTTTTCAATTACAATAATAGTTATAATTGTGAAAATACCTAATAAAAAACTATTTATTATACATACATTATAATATGGATTATAAAACATAGAAAACTACACAAACTACTGCCCTTTAAATATAATAGTTTTGGTTAGGTGACTTCTAACAGGATCTGTAATCTCACTTCGTCGCTTTGCAATAAAAAGTCTAATGTTTAGATAATTACAAATAACAGATTCAATCAGTAAATATATATGATTGTTAAATTCTGATACATGATCTCTTAGACTAACAAAGCAGTTATCTTTATCATTTATAAAATTAAACATAATCTTATTTCTTAAACCATTAACAAAATTCGGTTTTATTAAAGAAGTTTCATTAATTCTTATATATTGTTCTGTTAACTTACATATGTCTATCACATCTTCAGATGGGTAAGTTAAACCACCATGATTTTTTTTTGTTATCAAAGAATTAAGGTAATTTTCTTTTTGCCCAGTTAGTGCATCAATGCATTGTTCACATTTTATGGTGGACTACCATGTGGCAGGCATCATAAAATATATAAATGTTGTTTCCATTAATTGTGAAAAAAGGTTTTAAATTTACTACATCAGTAATACATCCTAAAATCCTAGCCATAGCCAAATTAGATGGAGCGCCATCAAAGGTTAATGATACTAAATGTGCCCCTGTTTCAAAAATTAATTTGGCACACTGCGAAACTAATGCACTTTTCTGTTCACCGTTTAGTTTATCTGTTTTCGTCCAATAGCAAGTTGTTTGTTTTTAGCCCTTTTACTCAATTTTTCAAAGATACAATGTACTCTAATTTTCAGTGTTTTTTTCTTGCTTTTAGCAATTTCTTTAAATAACTGTCTCTTCAAAAATTTTTCCCTTGAGGTCTCTTCGAGTTTCACTTCTACTTGACCACCAGATGAAGAGGTTCCAGGTGTTGACATTGTTTCGGAAAAAGTTTGTTTGGTACCCTGTAACAATATAATATTGTTGTTAGCAACTGGATTATATTTGAATAATCTGTCTCAAGTACTTTGGTAGGTAAATAAGTACCTACATTCAAAACTTATATCAAAAATAAAAAAGGATCTCAATTTATTTTTGATTGGGTAGGTTTTACTTGGAATTTTTACTTACCCTCATTTTTTTTTCAGCTGGTTGCAAATATTTTGGTAATTCCGGGAAAATATCAGGAACTGCTTCATCTAACAAACAAGTTTTATCCCCAATTTTATAAAACATTGTTCTCTTAAAATGTATGGAACAAAGTCTGTGTTTCTCAGAGGGAGTCCAGTCTTTGAGCTTCATGTTCTTCAACCAAACATTCAATCTCTCCACATTTTTCAACGGAAATCTAAAAAAAATTACAAAAATAAAAATAAGGAAATAACGTAATAAAATGATTATAATTGTACGACAAAAAAGAGAATCCATGCCTCCGCCACTGGCAACTATTATGGTGATTAATGTCATATTTGTGTTAATTATTACCAATTATTACATAAACAAAAATGACAACATAAGCATATTTTGTTATAACTTATAGTCTATGATATTTTCTAGTACCCATGATAATATCGTCTTGATTTTTAGCGTAACAAAGAAAATATACAGCAAATTTAGTAATAATGTCAACAAAACTTAAAGATTTTTACCTGTGAAATGATATTCCAGGCACTTTTTTGGAACTGTGACTCTTACAGCCATAAGCTGAACACATCACCATTATGATCAGGAAAAAAAAACAATGTCTTTTATACAAAATTTGAATAAAACGACACTTTTTCACTTTGTCACCAACACAAACGTTTGGACCAGAAAATGGCGTCGTCAATCGATAAATGTAACAACAATCGCTTATTGCCCAGTGCGCGTGTTACCCGTCCCCTCTCTTTCCTAGTCTAAGGTGCATATAATAAAAAAAGCACCTTCAGGGTTTAATGAGATGTTTTATCTTCTGGATAGCCAGGATTGGAGATTTATACAGTCAGATTTATTGGCGGATAGTAAATCGGACATTTTCGTTAACATCTTGTTTAAAATGTTTACTTATTCATTTCAACTGAGAAGTAATGAAAGAAAGAATGATAAAAAGTTGAACTGGTACAAGAAATCGGTCCATTTGAAAAATGGAAATTTTTGAATGTGACTTATGCGGTTACAGTTATTCAAGGAAAGGGGTTCTCCAAAAGCATATGAAATCGGTTCATTGAAAATGGAAAGTTTTAAATGCGATTACAACTCTTTTAGAAAAGAGGTTCTCCAAAAGCATATGAAATCGCATTTGAGACTCAAAGATCATAAATGTGACTCATGCGACTACAGCTCTTCATCGAAAGAAAAAAAACACATGAAATCAGTCCATTTGAAACTCAAAGATCATAAATGTGGCTTATGCGATTACAGCTCGTCATGGAAATCGACCCTCAAACGGCATAAGAAATCTGACCATTTGAAAATGGAAAGTTTTAAATGTGACTTATGCGATTACAGCTCTTCAAGGAAATGGGATCTCCAAAAGCATATGAATTCGGTTCATTTGAAACTCAAATCGTTAACTATGCGATTACAGTTCTTCACATAAATCGAACCTTTTAGGTGCCCTTTGCGAGGGGCTCGCAAATCTGAAATCTTCATACATCATGAGCAATTCAAAAAATTCATTATTAGAAATTTTAACAAAAACGTTCATCTCTAAGATCACCTTCAGCAGTAGGCAATAAAGTTGGGAACGCACTGCAAATATATCCATCGCAAATAAATTCATTAATCGGTTCAATGGGCTAGGTGAATTGTTACGGGCGATTTCAACATTCATTTTTAGCTGAAAACGAACTCCAGGAAAGACGAATTTATCGACTTGATCAAGTCTTATGGATGTACACATGAAGAGCTATTAGAACGGTGGAAGGCCTTGGATACAGGGATGATGTCAGAGAGGCTTAAAAGAAGCTAGGAGTTCTGACACTACCGGGTAAATATATCCTGGACTGCCTTCTTTATGTCAAAAAAAATCTCTAAATATGACTTATGTATGCGACATCATGAGCATATAACAACGCGAAAAAAGGACGTTAGATTAAAGAGAACATACATCGGAACTCGTCAATACGGACCTCTCTTTTATAATAAGCTTCCTGACACCATTAAAGATAAAGCTGAAAAAACTTTTATAAAAGTGATAAAGGGGATATGCCTGGAAACGCTTTTTGTGATGTCTAAGAGTTTTTGAATTTTAATTTGCTTAACAAATGTGTCTTTATTGTTTAATTATTGTAATGTAATGTTTCAAGTATGTATATATTAATGACGTCTTAAATATTATTTTTTATCTGTACAATTATTTTATAGATACTTGACGTGTGTAAAAATTTCAATGTTATTTTCCTGGCACTAAATAAATTTCTATTCATCTATTCTATGGAATTTCGTTGCTTGTCAAGTAAATCAGTCAAATAATTTCGTTAGCATGAATTTTAGGAGTGAACTGCGTTGAAGAGAGAGAGCCGAGGAGTCTTTTTCAGAAGATAATGTAGTGAAGGAATCTAGTGATATTATTCAGGACAGTAGAGAATTAATTGTGAATATCAATAGCGACGTAGAACAATACATTCCATAATTATTTGACTTATGTGGTTCTGATTATCTATGTATTCTTTTAAGCTAAACATAAAATATTGCATTTTCTTGTAATTACAATAGTTTTGTTTTGCTTAATAATCCACAGTAATCCACACTGTCAAAAAGAGATTTAAAAATGATCATTAACTCGAATATGCCTCAGGAAGTGTAAACTAAGATAACACATGAAATCTATTCACCATACATTAATGGAGTATAGTTGTGACTTCTCTGAAAACGGGAATAATGTAACGTGTTATTTGAGGAAACGTACAATTTGTTCACATCAAACTGAAGATACGCGAATGTGATCTAAGTAACTTTGAGATGTTTATTGGGATGATCTGGATTAGCACATTCATTCTATTATTTTGAAAATAAGAACGAAAACAGTGTCATGGGACACTGTTCATAATTTTCTCAGACAGGTAAAAATACGGCAGAAAACGGGTTATTTGGTTTGGGCAAGTCAAGCCCATTAAGGATACTTCAACAATAAACATTTAACCATATTAAGTATGAAAATTAAGGAATGAAAAAATTCAGACAGTTACTAAATCGTTGAATGAGCAATATTCCGGCGATAATAGCGATTTTTCAATTAGTTATGCAATAGTTTATTAACAATTTTTTGGCACTTGAGCATGAAAATTGTAAGTGTGATAACTATTCACTATAGATCTGAGATTTTTTTTCATTCTTGGAGCTATTATTATAAGGATTCAGAGTAAATCCTCGTTGAAAAAATTGAAAAATTTCAATTTTTAAGTTGTTTATTAATAATTTACGTAGTTTTGCAACATCAAAATGAAATTTTCTTTATAATTTTAATGATCCGTTTTTTATTATCGGAAGCTACATGGAAATGGTTTTCATGGAGTTCATCTCGTACTTAATTAAAGTGTTTAATTTTGCAACTAAGTAAATTGTTATAAAAAACTAAAAAATTAAATTTAAAAATTTTTTTAACGGGGATCTATTCTACAGTCTTTCGAAACTAGCTCCAAGATAGGAAAAAAATATCAAAATATCAGATCTATAGTTTAACAGTTATCACACTTGCAATGTTCTTGTTCAAGCAGCAAAATACTATTGCATAACTAATTGAAAAATTGCGATAAAAATGTTTTGTCGCTGGCTTATTGTTCATTCACCTATCTATCCATTAAGAACCTGAAATTTTTTATTCCTCAATTCAATATTCAATATAGTTAAATAATGGTTCTTTGTTATAGTGTCCCAAATATGGGTTACTTTGGCAAGCCAGATTACCCGTTTTCGGCCGTATTTTTACCCCTCTGGGAAAATTATAAATATTAATTCTACAGTTCCTGGAGACTTTCTTCTAGAAAATATCCTCCTCTTCTTGTATCTTCATTTAGATATCAAAAATATCTTAGTTTTTAAGATAATTTTTTCTTTCAGTAAATTGATTATAACTTTTACAATTTTCGCGAACGGAACTTAACTTTTTCAAAAAATATCTCCATGCTCTTCCGAATCGAATGACAACTTGTTCATAATATTCTTTGGAGACTCATGAAAAAAGTTTAACAAAAGAAGCACCTGTTGACTAGACTATATTCTCATGATTAGTAAATCTTTCTCCATGATGTATAAGTCCAGAAATAGATTGAACGCCATAACAAGAAAATTTTTACTAACTCGAAAATTTTTATTAAGTTCCAAATATTATGGAGTAATTAAATTGACAATCAAAGCCAAGAGTTGAACATATTTTGATGCCTACTCTACCTCAAAAAATACTCGAAATATTAAATACTGATTGAAAATCTTCTATGAGCAAAAGTCACGCTCCTCGAATGTAAATAGGAATTTAATCCGTCACTAGGACCAAAAAACGTAAGTGAAATGGAAAATTTTATTTACGAAGGAAAAATTCAACCAAAGCCTCCTCGTACTTCTTCCCTTTCTAAATTGTATACTACCTATACTATTAAACGAAACTGCTCGTGCTTTAGATATAATACTAGTGACAGGCTCCCCCGCCTATTAAATAGATCCGTGAAAGCTATAGATCGATGAAAATATAGTTTCCCGAACCACGATGAGTGCAAAGCCTGTCCCTGCCTCTGTCGAACGGTACGCGACGCGTCAAGTGCTGAGCCCGTCCCTGCCTCTGTCGAACGGGCGCGCCATCTGCTCAGTTTCAACCTGTAGTTTGTGCGGAATGGGTAGAATACTACTATACTCCGCCGTGCCGAAACTTCTCGATAGAATTCGACCCGTCCAACTGTCGGCTCGAAAGGCGGTCACGTGAATTGAAGTCCATGTGAAGCGAAAATAGTTCTTAAGTGTCCGGAATGCATCCGTTTTCGCGAATTTCGGAGAAACGTCAAACTTTAAACGTTCGATATCGAAAATTGGCGTCTCGGATCGACGCGAGACGTAGCCTAAGCACTACGGAAAGGACATGGGCGATCGACGGGGCCCTTCGGGCCTCGCGATTCGGGGCCCATCTCCTTATCTCGGCTTCGTAAGTTTGGCAAAATGCGGCCTTCGGCCGCCTGCATTTTGGGAAGTCGAATTTGGCGAAGCAATTATTTATTTAGTATTATATACTACACAAAAGCTTGAGCAGTTTTGTTTGATAGTAAGTACAGTATAGGTACAAATTAGAAAGAGAAGAAATGCGAGGAGATTTTGGTTGACTTCTTCCTTTCGAAATAAAAATTTTCCATTTGAACTTTTTTAAACACGTTTTTTGCTCATAGTGACCGACTGAACTTACTAAATAAACATTGAATAAAATATGCTCAAAAGTACTAGTTACTTTACCCAAAATTAGAAAAACGATTCAATTTCTTGGTTTATTATTATGTTGAAATTATGAGTAGATATTCACTCTACATGTGCTCAATCTGTCCATAATTATAGCGAGCGTCCATTTCGTGGCTTCTGATTATTCGAAGCTCGGAAATTATACAATACTCAATTGCACAGCCGTCACAAAGATATATCTAGATGATTTTTATATAATTGCACATACATAATATCGAAAGAGGTGCTAGTGCTTTGTAAATTTCATGAATACTTAAATACGTTTGAACGAAGACTTTTATTCAATTCTATTTTAATTTTCGTAGGCTCATGAGGGGTTTTTCATATATATATATATATATATATATATATATAGTTATATATATATAAATAGATATAAATATATATATAAATAGAGATATTCATATATATATATATATATATGAAAAACTTGGGTCACGGAATGAACCGCGTAAAAGATTTGAAAAATCTCGACGTTTCGGCTCCTTTTACGAAGCCATCTTCAGGAGAATAAGAAGGGTAATAATTCAGAATCGTGGTCTCAACCTGCCTACTCCACTAACCGTATTGCTTCCTGTCAACTCTGAAGTCTCAACCTGCCTACTCTTCAGAGTCAACTGACGGGCCGATCGTCGCGTGGCCGTATTTATAGGGGAGGGGGGCGGGTACTCACGCTCGTCAGGACGGGATGCACTCTGATTGGGTGTGACATGGCGACCACTGAGAAGTGGTTTCCATGCTGATGGGAGTCTGTGACTGTCATCTCTGGTGTTCAAACAATTTGGACGTTTTTCTATTTCTACAGCTTCACGGAAAATTCGGGATTTGAAAGATCGGACGGGAGCAATAGTTCTTGTATTTGGGAAATCGATAATGTGGCCTGTTTGGGTGTGATGTTGGAAAAGGGCGTTGGCGATATCTGAGTGTGTCCTGACACCTGACTGGTGTCAGGACGTAAGAGTTTCGTTGCCGAAATGTTTTCTTCTATTCTGAAAGATGTGGTTCAATTGTTTCCGACTGGTGGCGCTGTGTCATATTTATATGTGATGGAGTTACTAGAAGAAATATGTATGACCGTTTAAAATGTTGGTTTGGTTATCACTCTCGGTGGATGGATGATACTGATGAGCCCCGATAAGGGCGAAACAGTCTGTCTATCAATTTCCATCGATTGTGATAAACAAATTAACATTTCGAACAATTACCGTCTGGGGTAGATGTTGATATTTCGATGCTTCGTGAACTCTTATAACCAGCTCCGCTAGGAGGTTTGTTTGATTAGTTTCAAATAAATGTCCTAGTTCACTTCATTTTATTGCCACGAACGTGTGTCGTTAACACGAAGAATTCTGTTTTCCATATATATATATATATATATATATATATATATATATATATATATATATATATATATATATATATATATATATATATATATATATATATATATATACAAGGGAGTATAGTTGTGACTTCTCTGATTACAGGAATAATGTAATTTTTAGATATAGTGTTAGTAGAATAATAAAGCCGAGAAGTATTTGACTTGTGTAGTTTGAACTATCTATGTATTCGATGATGCTAAACAGATACAGATTTTTTTATAATTACAAAAAATTTGTATTGCTTCATTTGTTTTTCTTATCTCTTATACATTAAGTTATCTGTGCACTTCTAAACCGGATATTTAAAAATATATTCATAGTTGCGACTTATCTCATTACAGCAATAATGTTATGAGTATTTTGAGGAAACATATAATTTATATTATACCATGCCCAGAATTAACACATTAATTCCAACTCTATTGGGTTCAACAGCTTTGGACTTCGCCGAGGAAAAATAGAGACTTTTCCTGTTATTATTATTATCATTCACTTGAAAACGCACACTGAAGCAGTTTACTTAAATTGATGGGGTCGTTACTTGGTTAAAAGGCATAACAATATTTATAGAAAACACAAGTTTGATTTTATCGGTTACTATAAAAAATTTCTTAAAGTACAATAACTACACAATACTTCAGTGCATCATTTCTAACATAAAATTGTAGCATATAATAGTATGGTCCATGGACTTCTCAATATGACTTTGTCACAGGCAACCTTCAATAAAGAAGTGAATATATAAAGAAGATTGCAACTAGTAATGCATATAAAACATAATTTAAATAATATTACCGAGAAGAAGAATTCTAACCCTAGAGAAAAACTGATCTCAATTTTTTCACATAAAGTCAATATCGCTTACCGTAAGAACAAAGCTTTAGCCCGTATGTATATACATTGTCATGAGGTGATTATAACAAAATTTATATTGGTACAACACATAGAAATTTTGGAAAGAGAACATAATCGTTAATCGCTTAGTCATTTGGTTTTCTGATACTAATTCATGAATGACGAGAAAAATTCATTTGAATCTGGTTGCTTGTGTCTTAGTGATGATATTAAAGCAACCAAATAATCAGACCCTCAGATGGTTTAATTAAGAATATTTCATAGATAGCCATAGTAACCCATTTCATTTTTGTTTGTATTCTTTGTATGCTAAGATGGAAAAATAATATGGCCTAGTTGTACGTAGAGTTATTAAATGTCACAGTAATTCAGAAGGACAGTTTGGAATACGAATTTGGAATTTGGTCCCAGTTCATTCATTAATTTATATGATTGTTAATAAATTATATTTTAATGATGAAACATCCAGGCATGATATTTAATTACTATGTCAAAGGTTACTTATAGGTGTGATAGTTTTTTTTGTAAAGTGTTATTATCAAATAATCTCTCATGTCGCAGACTTTAGAAAGAACTTCGAATGTGAATGAAACTAGTTCATTGATTTTTTTGGGTTCGAAACAATGACTTCCCCAAAGCTCAATAGAGCGACACAGTCTTCAGCGAAAAAAAAACACCTCCCTTCTCGAAGTTGAAGTGCTTCAATCATTGGCAAATCTGCCTCTCAAAATAAATTATCTAAAAAATTATCAATAAATGAGATTGAATCCTCGCTCAGCTCTTGGTAAAACATGATTAAATATTAATAATATTAATATTACGTTTGACAAATTAAATAGTCCTGATTTTTGGCCATCGGGCGTTACTCTAAGAGAATTCAATTTCAGAAATTTTTTTCGGAGACCGCCGGAACAAAAAGTAAAATAGTTAAAAGCATTTGTCTATTACATCAAAACATACAGGCTATTGGAACGTCTTTCCTGAATCTTGAACGTGTACTGCTTGATCATCATATTACTATAGTCTGTGTGACGGAACACTGGAAATCTGATGAGGAAATTATATTGTATGTACCCAGAGGATTTAAGTTGTCGTCTTCGTACTGTAGAGAAAGAGGTCGTCATGGTGGATGCGCAATTTACATTGCAGAAGGTTTTGATTTTTCTGAGAGATTGGATTTCAAGTCTTTAAGTCAGCCTAGCTGTCTCGAATGCTGTGCCACTCAACTAGTAATAGATGGTACCAGATTTCTGATTGTATGTATCTACCGACCCAATACTTTGCCTAATATTGATTTATTTTTTGAATGGTTTAACACATTGCTCACTAAATGTCTTATTGAAAATGTTAATATAATCATAGCGGGCGATTTCAATATTGATATTCTCACCCCTTCATCGGATTGTAGGTAATTTCTGGGAATTTTGGATTCATACAACTTGAAAATAACAACAAATGAACCTACTAGAAGGACAAAAACTACCTCTTCATGCCTTGATAATATCATCACTAATATTGATGGTAAGACCACAATCATAGAAGAACACTTGTCTGATCACTCGGGTCAGAAGTTCATTTTTGATGTTACTGCCTTTTCGCAGCATATGAAACACAATAGAAGACGTATAAGACAATATAGGAAGGAAAATCATCTAGCTTTTAGTGAATCGTTAGTGAGTATGGACTGGTCTGAGTTATTTTTAATGAAAGAAAATTCTGTTAATGAAATGTGGTATCTATTCTTTACTCGTTTCAAAAATGCATTCGATACTTCTTTTCCACTAAAGCTAGTAAATATTAAAAAAAAAACGGAGGTTTGAAACAACGAAAGAAGTTCGATCACTCAAAGCTGAACTTGATTTGCTGTATGTTCTCTCTAGATACAGCTATGACTATTTAGATAATTATAGAAAACTAAAACGATCCTATGATTCTGCTTTGAGCACTCAAAAGAGAAATCATAATAATAATTGTATTAATAAGGCTGATAATAAAACAAAGGCTGTGTGGAATGTTATAAGGGAAGTTACAAATAGTAACAAAAAGTCTTCTTCTAAATACCCACCTAAAATTACAAGTCAGGGAAACAGTTATAAAATGTATGAGTTAGCTAATGCATTCAACAACCACTTCACGGAAGTTCCATGCAAATTTAGCTCAGCTTCTAAAGTAGTACAAAGATCTAAAAGAAACATACTAAAGTCTTTTTACTTATTTGAGGTAGTTGAGAATGAACTACTAGCAGTTGTGAAGAAAATGCAGAAAAAAATATCAGCGGGATATGATGAAATTCCTCTTAATATATATGAACAGCATATAGCGGATATTATCCAACCATTATGCTTCATTTTAAATTGTTCCTTTAAAACTGGAATTTTTCCTGAGGCTCTAAAAAAGACATTAGTCAAGCCTTGTCACAAAAGAGGCGACCTTGATGACTTCACAAACTACAGACCAATCAGCTTGATCACATCATTCGCTAAAATATTTGAGAAACTTCTAGCAAATCGTTTAACGAACTTCTTCCGTAAATTCGATATTTTATCCAACAATCAACATGGATTCACAAAAGGAAAAGGTACTGAAACTGCGGTATTTGAGTTTACACAAAGAATATTTGCATCTCTAGAGAATGATATGATACCTTCAGGATTGTTTGTGGATCTGTCTAAAGCGTTTGATTGCGTGAATCACAGATTACTGCTACAGAAATTAGAGAAAAAGGGAATTAGAGGCATACCTCTCAAACTAATAGAGAGTTACCTAAAAAACAGAAAACAAACTGTTGTGCTAGACGTGAATGGTGAAAGGTTTCAGTCATCTGAAAAAGTAGTAACAACAGGTGTTCCTCAGGGTACTATGCAAATAATTGTTACAGTCACGTTAATTTAACATCACATTGTGCTAATGTTCTTTCCTTTTTTCCTCTTGTTTTCATCACATGCACATCTTCACAACCGCTTATGCCCAGCTTAGGGCTGTTAACTTTTGTGATGTTACAACTGAACTTCTCAGCGATGTTAAAGCGCTGCCTTTTTACATTACTATGATGTTACTAGAACTCCCTCAAAAAGAAGTCTTTATAATGAACTAAAAGCAACATTTCTGTTACATTCAGAAATGCCTTTTAACATCTAGTACATGTTGATGCAATGTCTATGAAACATCTTACCAATGAACTGAATGCAACATTTCAAAAACGATACAGTATATTCTTTTAGAAGTTGTATGGCTATTACTTAAACCTCTAAATAATATACCTCAAACATTCTAGATTACATCCTATAGATGTTTCAGCAAATACACGGTGAACAACTAAAAACGCCGGCTGCCGGCCATATCTCAAAAAATTATCATGATTCAACTTAAAAAAAATACCTCAAGGAAAATGAACCTAAAAAATATTTTTGTGTTACTGAAATATCCGCTAGGGAATGGAAAGAACACTAAAAAACATATAATAAGGTGATTATCACCAAGAAAGAAAAACTAAAGGTATCCTAAATATACAATCATAAAGATTTTAAAAGTTGCATTTTTAGGTCACCTTTTGGTAGGTATATATCTTTTTTGGAGATAATCACAGTATTATGACTTTGAGTGCTCATTCCACCCCTAGTGGATATTTTAGAAACTCATAAATATTTTCTAGCGATTTTTCTTTCCAAAAGGTAATGTTTTTTATTTGTGCCAATATTCTTTTCTGAGATGTGGCCTACAGCCGTTCTTAGTTGTTCACCCTGTACATTTAAAATAAAAAAGCAATAGAAGATTTAAATAGTATATTAACTATTAATAAATAGAACACTGAAAATAAAAATAAAACAAATCGAGCCTCAAAATAAATATCTTGTCCAGAAAAAGAAATCCACCCTAAAAAGAAATATCCTGTCCGGGAATCCAACCTAAAAAAATATAAAAGTGTAAGCATATTACATAACAAGTGTGGAAAGTGATATATGACACATCTTAACAAAAATTGAATTTGTGTGCAACTGTATATATCAAGCTGTAGTTGCTATAACCTAACACGATTTAAAACTGAATTGATAAAGATTACTGATACCTTATCGCTGGTTTACAAAATATTTATTAGAATAATTTTTTAATATTAAAACTATAAAAATTTCAAACTATCAACGGTATATCCCTCCACCCGGAATTTCAATGTTGAATAGCCGATTAAAGTATTAAAATGAGTATATTTAAGTTTTAATAATTATGATTTTGGAATGAGTACTAACCGTTAACTGTTGTTCGTCCATTATAACAAGAAAATGCTTTTACTGAAATAAAACCGCGAAACTGAAAACGACGCTGCCACTACTTATAACCTACTTGCACGCCACGATCCGCCATATATCATGCTTGTCACTTGTCATTGTTTTTTCCGTCTTCTGTTTTCTTCTTTTTTATAATTTTATGAATACATCATTCAAACAGATCACCCAGTCACAGGAAGTTACTAAAGAGTAGTTCGAAAGTTGTAAAAGTAACTACAAAATGTGATAATCTCAGAAACATGTTAATTTGTAATATTGCAGTAATGTTCTGTATGTAACATTAGTGAGACTTATACAAATCAACATCGTATGAATGTTTCCTCAAAGAAGTTGATGAAAAGAAGTTCATAGGATGTGTATATCACTGCGAATTCAAGTAGTATTGTGTACATCTAAAATATGTTTTAATTACATAACATGGATGTTAATGAAGTTGGTTATAAAATTTAAACATTCAGGAGATATCTTTTTAACGTTTTAAGTAAACATCACGAAAAGTCTCTGAAAAGAACATCACAAAATAGACTTATGATGTTTCTTGTTCAGTGGGCAGGGTACTATCTTAGGGCCCATTCTCTTCATTGTTTATGATGACGATCTGCCAGAGGTATTGGAGAGGATTGCTGATAATCGTCAGGGGAGGACCCACGATGGGTTGAGTACCTCAAATGTTTTGGAGAAGAAAACTGATAATTTTCAAATACCGAGCCACAAAATGATAAATATTAATTCATACTTATATGCTGATGATACTAATGTGTTGATATCATGCCATAATACTAGATGTGTATATGAAGGCCTGATATCTGCCATTGCAAAAATTGATGAATGGTGCAGATCAAACTCTTTAACTTTAAATGCAGACAAAACTAATATAGTATATTTCTCCAATATAAGATCAAATATGATTCATCCCAAGTCCATAAACCTAAAAGACAATACTATAGCAGTTAGTTCAAGTACAAAGCTCCTGGGTATGATAGTTGATAAACACTTGAGTTGGGATCAACACTGTGATAAATTAACATCAAAACTGAATTCTGTGATCTATACTATAAGAGCTATGAAGAATCAAGTGGATGTTAGTACATTGAATACCATCTATTTTGCTAACTTCCAGTCCCTCTTATCTTACGGTATTATATTTTGGGGCCCTAGTACACATTCTGAGCACATATTTATAATCCAGAAACAAGCTATAAGAACAATGCTAAATATGAATTTCAGATCATCCTGTAGAAGTTGTTTCAATGATTGTAATATTCTAACTCTTCCAGGTCTATGTATTTATAGAATATTACTTTTTTTTCGTAAGCATCCTTATTATTTTGCTGAATATAAAAATAATAACTCGACTAGGAGAATTCATGAATATTTTTTTCCGATCCATAAATATTCGAATACCGAGCATAGCACGTTATATATGGCAATAAAAATGTATAATTTTCTCCCAATAAGTATTAGACGGTTATCTCTATATAATTCATTCCGAAAGGCTGTATTTTCGTTCATATTAATGTGTGAGCCATATTCTTTCAAAGAATTCTTGGACTATTGTAGTACAAATTGCGAACAATATCTTAATTTCAATTTATGTTGTTTCTTTGACCTGTTTTCATTTCATTATTGTATTTTAAGTGTATGATGATGATGATTCTGGAAATAAAATATATTATTATTATTATTAATAATAAAAAATTATCGTCACTAGCAAAACATGTCTTTAATTAAATTAATAATTTTCAGAGTCACATGGGACTCCGGGTTAGGGATCATGTTTCTCTTTGCGGTTATATAAAAATTGTTTTGTTTGAAGTTAATTAAGGAGGACATGTTCCGGCCACAAAATTTTCACTTGATATTAAATTCTTCTCAATTCTTAATCATCAGAATCGCCAATTTTTGATAAAAAATATTGATGCTTCAAACTGAAGTGAAAATGTTGTTATCAAGTAATTTCTCGTGGTTCGAAGAAATGTGTCAAACAGTGACTTCCCCAAAGCTCAATAAAAAGACACAGTTTTCATCGAAAAAACAACACCTTTCTTCTCGAAGTTGAAATTAATGGCAATTTGACTTAGTGTATAAATCATTGGCAAATCTGTCTCTCAATAGTAAAAAATTATTGCACATGCAAAAACGTGTCTTTAATTTCAAAAGTCACATGTAGGACCAGCACTGGAATAAATTCCTCTTTTCTGTGGCAATTCGTATCAAAAGATACCAAAGGCAAGAGTTTGACTTTGTCACGATCCACGTTAGAAATTGATGCAACTAAAGCTAGTCTTGGTAGAGAAAAGGACTGATAAATTATTAAAACAATTTTTTTTTAAATTAGAATATTTCACGTACGAGTTAATATATTATGTTGTCGATTTCCATTCTGTACGGCGCGTAATTAACTCATGTCTGTATTTATAAATCAAATGATATATGATAAAATTGTTGCATTCTTTTTTAATAGGTACTTCAATAAGGACTTCCACTCTGTCAAGATGGAAATAAGTGAGGATTACAATATTTGAATATTTTAATAATTATGTCTATGGTTTTACCTGTTCTTCAACAATCATTTTCAATGCCAGTCTAACTCAACAATACTTTTTTGAAACGAATTTGCGATATCATAAAAAAAATATGATAAACTATAGATTTATCGATTTTCTGGCCACAAATACTAATCATTCTCAAAGAAACCATAAACAAAATGACAAACAATACGGTTTTCATATAATCAAAAAGTACATTTAAACATCTCGTTAATTTTTTATCAGGCATTATCAGTATTATAACAAAATATCACAAAAAAATAATAGTTCCTATCATCGATATCGAGAAAGCTTTCGATGCAATCTGGTATGAGGACTCAATATACAAACTAATAACGCAATTATCTCACAATAACTAACTAAACTTACAAATTTGTACCTAATCTTCCAACCTAAAGTTGAAAATTTAATATCGACAAAAAAAAATCCAACGGACTACCTGGAGGTTGGCTCACCTCAGCATACTTATTTATCCTATTCATAAACTCATAAAATAGATTTTACATCTGACAACTTGTACATACTTTGTGCCAAGGACAGTTATAGCGTTCTTCTTTGGTAAAACTTGTGCGGTGCTGTACTGGAACTCGATTAGTTCTGTCAAGCTTGGTTCATACAGACGCGAATTGCAAAATTTCATTGTCATTATAAACAACACACAGTTCACTTTTTAGGGCCACCTTATCAAAAAAAGTGTATTTTTGACATAAGTTTTCCAAAATTATCTGGAAAATTTGCAAAAAATCCGGTAAACAAATTTTTATTGAGTAAGTCGAAGAAATGCAGTTCTTTCAAATCAGAGAACCTTATTTCTATTTGACCCCTAATAGTATCCAAAATTTCATGAAATATTTGCTCATAGTGAAGCTCCATATCTGCGAAACTGAATTTCTTTCGTTTTGGGTTAAATTGAGTTGTATCATCAGTAGTTTGAAATACAGAAAATAGTTTTTTAAAATAAACTTCTGCACGAAATTCTGAAATTTTTTCCAAAAGAAACTAGCCGATTTCGTGAGTAAATCACATCTGAAAACTTGTGCTGTAAGATTTGAAAAACTATTTCTGTTTGTTTAAAAATTAATTTAAAGATGTTTAAAAAATATATAAATTCCTTCTCTAAGTAAGATATTAATCCGCGTGCGGTATTTAAAGTTAAAAAAATTCTAACTTGCCTAATAGAACTACAAGCGTTACTTAAAACCAAATTCATGTTATGTGCATAACAATGTGTAAAAATAGCTTGGGGAGCAACAGATTTAATTTTTGTTTTTAGACCGTTTAAATGGCCAGCCATAATCGCTGCGCCGTCATAGGTTTGTGCTATAAGTTTAGATTGAAAATTAAACTTCGAAAATTTCTCATTTAAAAAATCGAATAAATCGGTGGCAGACCTTCCGGAACTGACATCATGAAAACCTAAAAATCGCTCAAATAATGTTCCATATTTTACGAACCTGCATATTATCGACAACTGCGATTTACAGCCGTCAGTTGCCTCATCTACTTGCCAGGAAAAAAATTAACATTTTTAAGTTCATTTTCGATAAAAGTTTCCAAAACATAGGTAGCAGAGTTTATAATTGAGTTGTTCTTGAGGTTCCGGAGAAAACTGTAGCGTTGTTAATGAAATTATACAGCTTTTCGTCATATTTGCAAAATAGATCAAGGAGTTCCTTAAAATTTCCCTTATTGCCAGATTCATCTGTTTCATCGTGTCCCCTAAACGCTATATCTTGGCGACATAAGAATAATATAATGTCGACCAGTTTCTCCAATATTTCTCTGTTTTCCTTAACTTTTTCGTTGTATTTTTCTAACTCTTGAACACGTGCTGTATCAATAACATTAATAATGTTTTTTTTTCCAAGCAATTTAAATTTGATCCGCGACACGACATGTTCCTGGGATTTTTCGTGCCTTTCCAAAGAACGTGATAAATTTTTTAAATCGTCAAATCCTAAGCGGCCCCAAACAGAGACATTTACCCTAGTAAAAAGTAAACACTGCCAACAAAATAATTTATTTTTTACCTGTGATCCGGTTAGCCAAGGATGTCTCTCATAATTTCTGATATTAAAACCGCGATTTTGTTGTCTGTTACGCTGCACCAAATTGTTCAATTCAGGGGTAGGTCGCAATGTTTTTACTAAAACTTTATCCTCATAACTTAGTGCACTAAAGTTATGGGATAACAAATATTCCACTAAGTCACCATTGAAATTTTTAAAATGAACTTCAGTAACCGAACTTATTTTAAAAACAATACGCCAATAAAATAAATTAAAACCGCCGAAACTGTTTTCGTCCACGACAAGTGACAACGACAACGTCCAACGGTCCATGTCCAACGAATTCACTCGATTTTACCCGAAAGCCTATAGTTATTATTATTATTTAGCGTATGGGGTTACAGTACGATACAGTGACAAAAGTATGTAAAATATAAAATACACAGAAATATACAATACAAAGAAACAGAGAAATCTTAAATATATAAGGACAAACATAATTATTCGGACAAACTATATATCTACATCCAAATTACGAAGCCATTCAATTGCCTCTGGTGTGGCTTTCATGAAATCTTCCAGGTCATGAGCGTAGGAACGGTTAGGACATTCTGATACGATGTGGCGGATAGTTTGTCGCGGAGATCCACAGTCACATTGTGGGGAGTCAGCACATTTCCCGTAACCTGTTCTAACTCGGTTGAGTTTTGCCCATAGTCGGCGTGGCAGGTCAGATCCGTTGAAACAGTGCGTTGGATCATTTAGTTGGATGTAGTGGTCTCCTGCAGTTTCTGTCCATGTGGTAGTCCATTTATTGGTCGTATGGAAGTTTTCGCTCGATTCTAATGCTGATCTGATGGCTGGCTGCCTCGATTTGAGCCGATGATAATGCCCTGTTAGGTATGGGATATCGGTATGGATTGGTAGGTCCGCGTTAGCCATAATTTTCTTATATTCTCTGCTGAGAGCCGTAGTTCGTCGGATATCTGGTGGTGTGATATTACTGAGCACTGGGAGCCAGCGCGTTGGTGTTGGCCGAATAGTCCCAGTAATCAGTCTCATTGTTTGGTTTAGTTGCACATATATTTTTGTGGTATGTGTACTGCCAATCCAGACAGGACAGCAATATTCTGCGACAGAGTATACTAAGGCCAGAGCCGCTGTCCGGAGTACCGCCGCTGTAGCTCCCCATGTTGTTCCAGCAAGTTTGGCTATGATGTTATTGCGCGTTCTCAGTTTACCAGCCACGTTTCCAAGATGTTTATTGAATGTTAGTGATCGATCGAGCGTCACGCCTAGGTATTTTGGGTTTTTATTGTGGTTAAGGGTTCTGCCATTAAGTTCTACCCGCAGGGGATCGTTTGCTTGCCGGTTCGATAGATGGAAGCAGCAGACCTCCGTTTTAGGGCTTGGGCATAGTCTCCATTTTCTGAAGTAGTCATTAAGCTTGGCGAGGTCTTCATTCAAAGCATGTTCAGTTGGCAATTTGAGTTTGTGCTGGTAGGAAATCGCTAGGTCGTCTGCATACGCAAATTTTCTACACCTCGTTTTAGGTAGGTCAGCTTTGTAGAGATTGAACAGAAGTGGGGGTAGCACCGAGCCCTGCGGGAGGCCGTTGTTCAGCTTCCTAATACTGCTCTTAGCATCGTTTACAAAGACTTGGAATAGCCTGTTTGATAGTAGGTTGTTAATTAAATGGCACGTTTTCAGGCATGGTATGACTGAGTAATTTGTATATTAGGCCTTTCCTCCATACGGTGTCATACGCTGCAGTAAGATCAATGAACGCTGCGGATGTTCTCAGACCCCTTTCAAACCCCGTTTCGATTTGAGTTGTCAGGGATAAGACCTGGTCAGCACAGCTACGACCGCTCCTAAACCCAGCCTGTTCCACGGGGGTCACTGCATCCACTCCAGGACATATACGGTTATAGAGTAGTCTTTCGAGTAGCTTATAGCAGCAGCTGAGGAGGGCTATAGGTCGGTAGCTCTCGGGCAGTCCCTGTGGTTTTCCAGGCTTCAGAATAGCAATAATCTTGGTTCTCTTAAATTCGAGTGGTAAGTTGCCTGTATTAAGGATGTCATTGAAAAATTTCACGAGCCAGAGTCGGGTTGCCCCACCACAGTTAACCAGGAATTCGGGGTAGATGCCAACGAAGCCCACCGCCTTCCCAATCTTTGTATCCTTAAGACCCTGTTCCCATTCCCCGGCAGAGAAGTCTCGCGAGAACTCGGACGATGAAGGGGTAGAGCGTTTAAGACCTCCTAGGGACTTCCTGACGTCTCTTGTGTGGATTTTATCGGAAGGTGCACGAGAGATGTCAACTATACCTTTGGCTATTTGGTTTGGGTTTATTGATGTATCCCCCACGACATTTCGGTTAATTCTCCAAGCTTCCGCAGCAAGCCCCACGCTTTCCTACTGGAGCGCATAAAGTTCATGCGCTCCACAACAGAAGTCCATTTGTCCATTCTGCTGGCATCAAGAGATCTTAGCAGCTGATCAGCAATCTCCGGGTCCCCCGAGTCCTCAAATTCCTCGTATAGTGATTGGCTTTCCTCGCTCCATCCAGGGATATATTCCTTGCGGTAGCCTCGAGGAACATATTTTTTGGCTACAGCTATCATTAGGCCTATGCATTTGTGGTAGTTTTTAGCCTTTGGTTGGACGAAACGGATGCACTTATCGAGTTCCGTTGCATATTTGCCTTGCCGAAGTTCCATCGTGGTCTGGGGACTGAATCGACCATTGGTATCTCGATTCCCACTGTAATCACAACGGGGCGATGTTGACTATGTGGAAAGTCAGCTAATACAGTGCGTGAGTTTGATAGAGGCTATGATTGTGAACTACTTGATATAAAACAGAGATCAGGATTGTAGCCCTTACGCAACCTTCTTGAGTAAAACGTTGTCTATAGTTGTGATTGGTCGACATTGTGTGAGACTTAGGTTCAATCGATGTTGCCATTTACATGTGTTTTCCTTTTCTATCGCAATGAAGTATTCATTCGCATTATTCGCACCGTTGTTTGCTTTTCTGAGGCAGGCATAATGAACGTTGAAAATATACCTTTTTAAGCCTCTGCAGCGTTGCCACAAATCTTGAAATGAATGAAATGCAGTATATGTAAATACCTTCTATCGTAATTAATAAATTATATTATATAATGTAGGTTGAGAGGAAGGTAGGTGCTGAATGACTATTCAATATAATATAGTAGTGATACACGGAATATTATTGAGGAGGCGGCTTAGCCTCCATAGCCGCCCCTATATATATATATATATATATATATATATATATATATATATATATATATATATATATATATATATATATATATATGTATGTATGTATGTATATATATATATATATATATATATATATATATATAAAAATATATATATATATATATATATATATATATATTCCGGTTTAGAAGTGCACGGATAACTTAATGTGTTAAGAGATTAGAAAAACAAATGAAGCAATACAAATTTGTTGTAATTATAAAAATAGCCTGTCTCTGTTTAGCATCATTGAATACATAGATAGTCCAAACTACACAAGTCAAATACTTTTGGGCTTTATTGTTCTACTACACTATATCTGAAAATTACATTATTCCTGTAATCAGAAAAGTCACATCTATACTCCCTTCTATATATATATATATATATATAAATATATATATATATATATATATATATATATATATATATATATATAATATATATATATATATATATATATATATATATATATATCAGGCGCGGAACCAGAGGGGGGAACTGGGGGAAATGGTCTGGGCCCCACCTAATTGTTTTGAATGGGAGCTACTCGATTTACCATTGCCCAAAATACCAGTACCTTTTGAATATATAAAAGTCCCCCCCCCAAAATTCGGGTCCGGATCCGCGCCTGATATATATATATATATATATAATTTTATCACATAATAAAACCGAGTCATCAATTTGTGAGGATTAGTTTGAAATACAAATTAAATCTATGAAATGTATCCTACATTGTGGTTCAAACGTCATTCAGGATATTTATTTCATAAGTGACATTTGTGGTTCGTGGGTTTCAAATTACTTCAAAAAAAAGGACTCATTCTCTGATTAACTGTGATCGCGAGTCACATTAATGAATTTTTAGTTTCTATTATACCAATTTTAAGTGCACCTGAAGGTTCGCTTTTGGGTCTTAATGGCATAGGTCACATTTATGATTTTTGAGTTACAAATGGGCCGATTTCAGGTTCGATTTTATAAGAAAACTGAACGATCGGTTTCTGTGACGAGCTGTAATCGCATAATTCACATTTATGATTTTTGACTTTCGAATGGACCGATTTTATATGCTGTTGAAGAGTAACCTTCCGAGACGAGCTGTAATCGCATAATTCACATTTATGATTTTTGACTTTCAAATGAACCGATTTCATATGCTGTTGAAGAGTATTCTTCCGAGACGAGCTGTAATCGCATAATTCACATTTATGATTTTTGACTTTCAAATGAACCGATTTCATATGCTGTTGAAGAGTATTCTTCAGAGACGAGCTGTAATCGCATAATTCACATTTATGATTTTTGACTTTCAAATGGACCGATTTTATATGCTGTTGAAGATTATCCTTCCGAGACGAGCTGTAATCGCATAATTCACATTTATGATTTTTGACTTTCAAATGGACCGATTGCATATGCTGTTGAATAGCCTTTTTCTGTGCAGAGCTGTAATCGCATAGGTCACATTTATGATTTTTGACTTTCAAATGGACCGATTTCATATGCTGTTGAAGGGCCCCTCTCCATGACGAGCTGTACTGGCATA
Source organism: Cynegetis impunctata (assembly GCA_030704885.1). NCBI lineage: Eukaryota > Metazoa > Arthropoda > Insecta > Coleoptera > Coccinellidae > Cynegetis > Cynegetis impunctata. Next base: position 1,406,672 of record JARQZK010004339.1, read on the forward strand.
AGTTACAATAATGATTTTTGATTTTCAAATGGACCGATTTCATATGCCGTTGTAGGACAGCTTTGTGTGACGAGCTGTAATCGCATAAGGAACATTTATGATTTTTTAGTTTCAAGTGAACCGATTTTATGTGCACGCGAAGGTTCGATTTATTAAACGAGCTGTAATCACATAAGTCACATTTATGATTTTTGAGTTTTAAATGGGCAGATTTCACATGCTGTTGAAGGGCCCCTTTCCATGACGAGCTGTACTGGCATAAGTTACATTCATGATTTTTGACTTTCAAATGGACCGATTGCATATGCTGTTGAATAGCCCCTTTCTGTGCAGATTTGTAATCGCATAGGTCACATTCATGATTTTTGAGTTTCAAATGGACCGATTTCATATGCTGTTGTAGGGTAGCTTTCTGTGACGAGCTGTAATCGCATAAGGAACATTTATGATTTTTTAGTTTCAAGTGAACCGATTTTATGTGCACGCAAAGGTTCGATTTATTAAACGAGCTGTAATCACATAAGTCACATTTATGCTTTTTGAGTTTCAAATGGGCCGATTTCACATGCTGTTGAAGGGCCCCTTTTTGTAATGACCTATAATCGCATAGGTCACATTTATGATTTTTGAGTTTCATGTGAGTGAGTTTTATATGCACCTGAATGTACGATTTATATGACGAGCTGTAATCGCAGAAGCCACATTTATATTCTTTGATTTTCAAATGGACCGATTTTATATGCTGTTGAACATCCCCCATCCGCGACGAGCTGTAATCGCATAAGTTACATTTATGATCTTTGAGTTTCAAATGGACTGATTTCGCATGCTGCTGAAGGTTCGTTGGCTGTGACGAACTGTAATCGCATAAAGGACATTTTTGATTGTTTCGTTTGGAATTAATAGAATCCACATTCTTCAGAAGTTCACATTTTGGTGGGCTCGGTTCCTTCTGTATTGAAGAGATCATCTCACTTACATCTATTGTTTTGTTCTTGGTACATTCAGTTTTGCTATTGAAATCCTCAGTTATCTCCACCTTGACTGTGAGAAAGTTCCTGTAATAAAAAAAACGATACCACAATTTCATAACATAAATATTTCGGTAGTCTGAATTTACAATTGGTAATTTATCATCCATCATCTGATTTATATAAATACATATATGGACTACGTGCCGTACAGATTCAATGGAAATTCAAGAACATAAAATACTAACTAATATTCTATTTTTATTCAAATTGTTTTAATAAATTTCTAGTACTTTTTATCACCTGGCTAGCTTTGGTTAACTTCAACCGTTGATACTGACAAATGTATAACATTTGCCTTTCGGATGTTTCGATACGGATTGCCACAGAAAAAGGAATTTTCCAGCACAGGTGGACAAACATGTGACTTTGGATATTAAAGACACGTCTTGCTATAGTGACAATAATTTTTTAGAAAGTTCAATTTCATTCCATTTTGAGAGGCAGTTTTGCTAATGATTGATGCATTTTTATACTGTCAAAGTGTCAAATTGCCATAATCTTCAACTTAAGAGAAAAGTTTTGTTTTTTTTACTACTTGTTTCGCCTAGTTTCTGGAACGTTCGCGATCGTGCGTCTTCAAGCAAGCCGGAAACGCGTTTCTTAGACATCAATTTGTCGGGTCGAAAGATCTCGCTCGATCGGTAGTAACGCTATCTAATCGTCGCGTTAAAAACAAGCTCACGTGGAATAACGGTCGTTTGATGGAAAAATAGTTGGTAATAGTCTCGAATTAAGCCATTTTCTCGATCGTCATCGCAACGTAAAACTTGGAAAATTCGCTATTCAAATTCGAATTTGATGAAAGGTAAAAAATATTATCAATTATTGAATTTTGGTTATATAAGAGTTGATAGCTATAATAAGTTACTATTATCAACCAATCTCTTGACAAAAATAGATGATAGAAGATTTTTCCTCCATTGTTAGAATAGTATAATAATCTTACCAAGATGTTACAAAATCTTCCTTAAGCCAAGTCTTGCCATTTTCATCAATTATTTCACTAATGATATCTTTCCTCTCTTCAATATCCTCACTTGTTTCAGTCTGGACAGAATCCATGCTTGTCAGAAAGTCACATTTCTCTTGCTTTATTGCTTCTAGCTGTATTAAGGAGTGCATATCTCTAACATCTTCAACTTTGGTCAAGGTGCATTCAAAGTTTTCATTTGGTATGGGAAGATTTTTGTCTCTGATCAAATATGAATCCTCCTTTACCACTTCACCGTTCATTTTATTCAAAACAATTTTTTACACCAAGCTTCGAAAACATATGTACTGTAGAATCACTTCCAGCACTAAAATTCTCACTTTTTATGTCTTGATAGAATGAGAATTCCTGTAATAGAGAAGACATATATCTTACAGTTTTGTTAAGGGACTTAATATCTTGTTTATTTAACCATAAAAGATCATCTATGTAGTTTTCCAGTATAATAACTGATAGAACCATTATCATAAATATTTAACTAATTGAACAACTATATCCCAATAAAATCAATGGATGATGAGTCAATTTTGTGGTATTTCATAATCAATAATTAAAATTCTATGGTAAAAGTAATGTACAGTGGAATCTCTATAACTCGAATGTCAAGGGAAATGCAAAAAAATTCGAGTTAACGAGTTTTCGATTTAACAAGAACTTCGAGATACATATGACTTAACTGCTGAAATTTCGACTTACGCCGTCTTTTGCTAGATAAATTGCTACTTGATTTATATCTTCGCAATATTTCGGCTCCATTCTTAATTATTGTAGATAAAGTGCTTGCTGGCAATCCGTATTGAGCTGCGACGTCTTTTTTTTTCATGCCACTTTTTACCGCATTGATAACATCACTTTTTTCACGTAGAGTCAAAGTCTTTAGTTTCCGCTTTGTACTCATGTTGTTGTTAGTTAACAGCCAAAATAATATGTACTGACGGACAAGCTTGTTACATATTTCGGGGAATTACAAGTAAGACGTCATTATATTTTACCAACTACGACTTACGGAGTCTCCTTTTTGAAATTCGAGTTATAGAGTATAAATATGTATCATCAATACTTACTTCGTAGGGAAATAACATTTTGTTCGAGTTACAAAGTCTAAATAATTCGAGATACCGCGTATTTAGGTGTTCAACGGAAGGGAATGGCAATTTTTTTCGACTTACTGAGGATTTCGACTTAACGAGGTTCGAGTTATATAGATTCCACTGTATTTGGTAAAAACTCACAAGCCATTAAACCACTGATATAGTTTTTATTTACAAGTAGTTTCTCATGTAACTAGAAATGAGAAATTTACTTGAAAATGTATTTTAGTATTACAAAACTGCAGTCGCCAACATTTGAAAAAAAATAGTGCTAAAAAACAATGAACCTATATTAGTTCTCATTTACAGTTAAAATGTATTATCATGAAGTAAGCAAGTAAGTACAAACCCATCCAATTGGCGAACGTAGATAAGCGATACGCTCCCTACAGGTGTCGAATATTACTAACGCATGGGCCATAAATTGCTTTGTTTACATCTGTTTACGTGTATTTTATATGAGAAGTTGTTGAGTTTTAATTTTGTTTGGGATCGTTTACAAACGTTCAGAAGAGATGAATCACTATTGATGTGTATCCTATTGTTCATCTTGGGCAAAAAAAAACCGAATATAGCTTACATACCTTTCCGAAAGCTGGACAATTCAAAGTTGCATTCCAAACAAAGTTGGGAAACAAGGAAATGATGGACAGAAGAAAGGTGTGGATTCATAATTTGAAGATTGAAAAAAAATGTCTGAACATAAGAGAGTTGTTCTTTACAGTTTACTGAGAATAATTATTTTCCCTGCAGTAAGTTTGTGGATTTTTCCATATAGAATTATACCAACTAATGATGTGCAACTTTCAGCTAACCGAAAACGTAGAGTTTTTGAAGTCCAATGGTATTCCAACGAAAAATGTTCCACTTTTATCGGAATCTGAACCTGGGCCATCATCCAGAGATTCTAGATAATTGTATTTTCTTTCATGTAACAACCAGAGATACTATTAAAATAATAATAACAAATGATGTTTATTTGCACAACCAAAATAACAGTTTATCATAACATCAAAAATATGAAATAAATCTTGACTCTATAGCTAGGTAAAAACTAAAATATTCAATTATATAATCAGGAAAACAGAGATTCTATCAAAAAAAAACCAGACTCTCAGAAGTCCACCGTACTTTTAGGATAGCTGTTATACGTCAGGAAAATTCAAAAAATATAATAACTCATTACGTTCAAACCATTCAACCAGAGTGTTCATATTAATTCTTCTTTTATTTCATGTTGTGTCTTTCAGTTTTGCTGGTAAGTTTTGTCCATTATACTCAAAACCTTTTCAGTTGGTAATGAAAGTAGACATGTCAGAGATGTTTTCTTGAAACTTTTGAAAGTTTTTTGAATTTTTTGTAATAAATAGGTGTTCTATCATACAGCCTTTTCATGATGTATCATAGTTCCTCTAACCAATTGATTTATTCGTCCTCTCCTTTATTTTATTATTGATTTTCATGTTCAATACCATTACCATTACAAAAATGTAAACAATCCGTTGATGGCCATGCTCTAGTACCAATATTAGCCGTTCCGGCGCTACAATCTTAATTTCAGACGCCAATTGGCGCCCGAAATTAAGAGCGTAGCGCCGGAACGGCTAATATCGGTACTAGAGCATGGGCGATTAGCTGTTTGTTTACATTGATTGGTAATGGTATTTACGCTCATTTCATTTTGAGTTTTCGAACGTTTAGCTTCGTAATTTGTGTTTTTTTGGACTTCGTATTTTCTAGTGGTTCATTGTGTTTCGATTGAGGACAATATTATCTCTGTTCAACAGTAGATAACCTACCTACATCAAGTTGAAATTTACACTGAGTTTTTATCATTGAACATGAAAATCAATAATAAAATAAAGTAGAGGACGAATAAATTAATTGGTTGAAGGAACTATGTATACCTCATGAAAAGGCTGTATGATAGAACACCTCTTTATTTAAAAAATAAAAAAACTTTCAAAAGTTTCAAGAAAACATCTCTGACATGTATACTTTCATTACCAACTGAAAAGGTTTTGAGTATAATCGACAAAACTAAGTACTTACCAGCAAAACTGAAAGAAACAACATGAAATAAAAGAAGAATTAATATGAATACTCTGGTTGAATGGTTTGAACGTAATGAGTTATTATATTTTTTGAATTTTCCTGACGTATAACAGCTATCCTAAAAGTACGGTGGACTTCTGAGAGTCTGGTTTTTTTTGTTGATAGAATCTCTGTTTTCCTGATTATATAATTGAATATTTTAGTTTTTACCTAGCTATAGAGTCAAGATTTATTTCATATTCTTGATGTTATGATAAACTGTTATTTTGGTTGTGCAAATAAACATCATTTGTTATTATTATTTTAATAGTATCTCTGGTTGTTACATGAAAGAAAATACAATTATCTAGAATCTCTGGATGATGGCCCAGGTTCAGATTCCGATAAAAGTGGAACATTTTTCGTTGGAATAGCATTGGACTTCAAAAACTCTACGTTTTCGGTTAGCTGAAAGTTGCACATCATTAGTTGGTATAATTCTATATGGAAAAATCCACAAACTTACTGCAGGGAAAATAATTATTCTCAGTAAACTGTAAAGAACAACTCTCTTATGTTCAGACATTATTTTTTCAATCTTCAAATTATGAATCCACACCTTTCTTCTGTCCATCATTTCCTTGTTTCCCAACTTTGTTTGGAATGCAACTTTGAATTGTCCAGCTTTCGAAAAGGTATGTAAGCTATATTCGGTTTTTTTTTGCCCAAGATGAACAATAGAATACACAACAGTAGAGATTCGTCTCTTCTGAACGTTTGTAAACGACCCAAAATACAATTAAAACTCAACAACTTCTCATATAAAATATACGTAAACAGATGTGATCAAAGCAATCTATCGCCCATGCTATAGTAAGTAATATTCGACACCGGTAGGGGCGTATCGCTTATTATGTTTTCCCAATAGTCATTTTATAGCATTACCAACTCAAAAATAAGTATTCATTTAGTTAATAAGTTAATTTTATCTCATTCCATATCTTGACAAGAGTTCATGCGGAAAAACTCTCTTCATAGTTAGAAATTATAGTTTAATAATAATCTTACCAAGTTATCGGTAAATCTTCCTCAGACCAAACCTTGTCATCTCCATCTATAGACCGCCGGCATATCTGACAGACGACAGTAAATGACAGTTGTCAAAACAGCCTGCTGGACAAACAAACAAATCTACAAATGCTTATTGTGTGTTTATGTCATATTTAAAATTTGTTTTTCTCGATAATGCCTCAATTTTGCGCAATTGTGAAATGTGGAAGTAGAAGCGGCAGAGATAAGGTTTCATTCCACCGATTCCCTTCGATTTTCGACAATAGAAAAAATATTAATCCTCTTGCTGAAAAGAGACGTGAATTGTGGATTAAGGCAACTAGAAGAGCAGATTTAACTACTGAGAAGTTGAAATGGGCAACTGTATGTTCAAAACATTTTGTAGGAGGTATGTTCAAAGAATCAAGGAAACATAGGCATATAAAAAATTATATTTTTTTTCATTTTAGGCAAGCCAAGTGCATTTAAAGATGTTGACAATATAGACTGGGTACCGAATCAATCACCGGGCTACAAAAAAAATATCAATGTAGTTCAAAGCATCCAGAGATTGAATCGTAGGAAGCAGCGAGATAAAAATGAGATCCCAAACCCAAATATTCGAGTTGATATGGATATAATTAAGGATCGTATTGACAATGACCCTTTGTGTGAAGCCTTGAATAGTCCAGCTGTTCAAAGCTTGGATATTATTGATGAAGAAGATATAAGTGAACCTGTTGAAGAAGTGGAACATGCACAAAACTCTGGTGAACACCAATTTCCTGATATCAATTTCGAGTTACAGAATTGTTATAGTGAAATCCATCATCTCCGGGAAACTTTGCAGAGTTATACATTCACAATGGAAAGTTTAGAGCATAATCCATCTAAATGTCTTTTTTATACAGGATTACCATATGAAAAGGTGGTTGTGATTTATAATTTTGTAGAGCCTTATATAACACACCCGAAATCTGTTCTATCAAAATTTCAACTCTTCATCATTTTCGTCATGAAGTTACGATTGAATTTTCTCTTCACTGATATAGGACATAGGTTTAATGTAGATCGTAGAACAGTGAGCAGAGTATTTTATAAAGTGCTGCATGTGATGTACGTTAGGTTGAAATTTTGTATTGTGTGGCCAGAGAGAGACACACTGAAAAAAAATATACCCAGATGTTTTAGAGAATACTTCGGGGGTAAAGTAACAATCATCATTGATTGCTTCGAAATTTTTACAGAAACACCCAAAAACAAGCAAGCTGCATCACAACATTTCAGTAATTACAAACATCACAACACAATAAAGTTCTTAATAGGAATATCTCCACAGGGATCGATTATGTTTATTTCAGAGGCATTGCAGGTCGCTGTAGTGATAAATTTGTGACTAAAAATTGTGGTATTCTTGATCATCTTCTACCTGGTGATTGTATACTTGCTGACGTGTGTGAAAGTGGCCACCGGTTCCAGCCACCAGTTTGTCTAAAGAGCGCACGCACGTCACGCATCTGCTGGATCTACTCGCGAATTGTAATGGAAAGAAAACATTACGGACTATCGCTTTTTATATTGTAAAAATATGATTTTTGGCAAATGAAATATGCAAACTAATAGAATATAATGGAATCCAAAGGTAATGAGAGGTTAGTATTTGTTCCGTACAATTTTTCGTAATTCCACCTTTTCAAAATATTCAATAATTTTTTTCAACCTCTACACTACTGTATAAAACACTGATAAATTTCAGTTTTAAATATGTAGTTTTAATGAAATGCTTTCCGAATTATATACTTCCGTAATTTGTTCAATCCATTTCACCAGATTACTACCCCTTTATATGAAATAATAATTTTTTCACTTTACTCTACTGAATATAATATTTCGCAGTCATTTTCACGAGTGCGTAGTACTACAATATAATAGTTTCCAAATAATACGTTTTCAGATTTTGTTCAACTAATTTCTCCAAATTACTACCCCTTTATATGACAGAATACTTTTCTCCCTCTACGCTGCAGTTTGAAACTTTTCGTAGTTATTTTCACGAGCACCTATTACTACGATAGTGTACTTCCCAAATTATACGTTTTTAGAATTTGTTCAATGAATTTCTCCAAAATACCACCCCTTCGATAAATTTCTCATTATACGCTTATGTATGAAATATTTTTCATCAATTTCCAGGAAAACCTATTATATGTATAAAGTACTCTCCGAATTATATGCTTTTATAATTTTTTCAATCCAATTCTCGAAATTACTACCCCTTCGTATGGATAATATTTTTTTCAATCTACGCTACTGTATGAAGTATTTTCGAGTTATTTTCAGGAATACCTATCACAATGATAATATACTTTCAGATTTATATGCTATCGGAATTTGTTCAATTAATTTTTTCCAAATAACTACCCCTTTATATGACAGAATAATTTTCTCTCTATACGCTACTGTTTGGAATATTTCTCAGTTATTTTCACGAAAACCTATTACTACGATACTTTACTTACCTAGTTTTACGTTTTCAGAATTTGTTTAATCCATTTCTCTAAATTACTACCCCTTTATATGACAGAATAATTTTCTCCCTCTACGCTCTTGTTTGGCATCTTTCTCAGTTATTTTTGAGAGTACCTGTTACTACAATAGTTTACTTCCCGAATTATATGTTTTCAGAATTTGTTCAATCAATTTCTACAAATTACCACCCCTTCATTAGAAAAATGAATTTCTCATTCTACGCTTATGTATGAAATATTTTTCATTAATTTCCAGGCAAACCTATCACAATTATGAAGTACTTTCATATTATATGCTTTTAGAATTTGTTCAATCCAATTCTCGAAATTACTACCCCTTCGTATGGAAAACAATTTAGTCAATCTACGCTACTGTATGAAATATTTTCAAGTTATTTTTAGGAATACCTATCACAATGATAATATACTTTCAGTTTTATATACTTTCGGAATTTGTTCAATCCATTTCCCCGAATCACTACCCCTTTATATGACAGAATAGAGTTCTCCCTCTACGCTACCGTTTAAAATATTTCTCAGTTATTTTCAGGAGAACCTATTACTACGATAGTGTACTTCCCAAATTATATGTTTTCAAAATTTGTTCAATCAATTTCTCCAAATTACTACCCCTTCATATGAAAAATAAATTTCTCATTTTACGCTTATGTATGGAATATTTCTCAGGAAAACATTTTACAATGATAATTATTGTAATAGGTACTCTCGAAAATAACTTAGAGAAGTGCAAAACAAGAGCATAGAGGGAGAAAATTATTCTGTCATATAAAGGGGTAGTAATTTAGAGAAATGGATTGAACAAATTCCGAAAACGTAAAATTAGGTGAGTAAACTATCGTAGTAATAGGTTCTCGTGAAAATAACTGAGAAATATTCCAAACAGTAGCGTAGAGGTAGAAAATAATTATGTCATATAAAGGGGTAGTAATTTGGAGAAATGAGTTGAACAAATTCTGAAAACGTATTATTTGGAAACTATTCTATTGTAGTACTAGGCACTCGTGAAAATAACTGCGAAATATTATATTCAGTAGAGTAGAGTGAAAAAATTATTCTTTCATATAAAGGGGTAGTAATTTGGTGAAATGGATTGAACAAATTACGGAAATATATAATTCGGAAAGCATTTCATTATAACTACATATTTAAAACTGAAATTTATCAAAGTATTTTATACAGTAGTGTAGAGGTTGAAAAAAATTATTGAATATTTTGAAAGGGTGGAATTACGAAAAATTGTACGGAACAAATACTAAGCTCTCATTACCTTTGGATTCCATTATATTCTATTAGTTTGCATATTTCATTTGCCAAAAATCATATTTTTACAATATAAAAAGCGGATAGTTCGTAATGTTTTCTTTCCATTACGCGTGACGTGCGTGCGCGCTTTAGACAAACTGGTGGCTCGAACCGGTGGCCACTTTCACACACGTTACTTGCTGACAGAGGTTTTCTAATCCAGGATGAAGTAAAACTACACTTGGCAGAAGTAATAATTCCAGCATTCATGAAAAATAAGAAGCAACTCATTCCCATAGAAGTAGAAGAAACTAGAACACTTGCAAATGTTAGAATACATGTTGAGCGTGTTATTGGTTCCACAAGAAACAAATATAAAATAACATTTTCAACCTTACCCATGCATATGATCAAATTCAAGCAGAATAATGTTCCTGTGATCGATAAAATTTTGACAGTTTGCTGTGCATTCATAAATTTATGTCCATCTATAGTACCTTATTGATATGATAGTTGATATATTTAGTAGGACCACGCACTAGCCGCCAACCGCGGCGGTTGGCGGTCGGGCGGTTGTTAATTTGTACAGGAATATATGGTAGACAACGCACGGGCAGCCGCGTAACCGCGCGGTTGGGCGGTAGTCGACATCGGGCGCGGCAACCGCGCGGTCTTGCGGTTGTCGATTTGTACAGACTTGAATGGCAGACCACGCACTAGACCGCAATATCGCGCGGTTTCCCTTCATTATTAATTTGACTTCGTCGTGTGAGGAAGAGAAAATGGATTTCATGACGACTAGCGATCAACAAACCGCGACGGGAACCGCAAGAGCAATCCGCGCTCGACCGCCAACCGCGGCGGTTGGCGGTCGGGCGGTTGTTAATTTGTACAGGAATATATGGTAGACAACGCACTGGCAACCGCGTAACCGCGCGGTTGGGTGGTAGTCGACATTGGGCGCGGCGAACGCGGCAACCGCGCGATCTTGCGGTTGTCGATTTGTACAGACTTGAATGGCAGACCACGCACTAGACCGCAATATCGCGCGGTTTCCCTTCATTATTAATTTGACTTCGTCGTGTGAGGAAGAGAAAATGGATTTCATGACGACTAGCGATCAACAAACCGCGACGGGAACCGCAAGAGCAATCCGCGCTTCCGCTCGACCGCGCTTCCGCTCGACCGCGCTTCCGCTCGACCGCCAACCGCGGCGGTTGGCGGCTAGTGCGTTGTCACCCTTATACAGTGTCCGGCAGAAGGTACGCATCATATGGGAAAATCTTTTATTAATAAATTTTGACAATTTTCGATATGTGCAATCGCTTTTTGCATCAACAGAAACCCCAGAAGACCATGTATCTACACAACTTATGAAGCAGCAGAACACATCTCAAATTAACAGATTTCAAATTTTCTCGGAATAAAACAGAAATAGATCGCGAATCTTTACAAAATAGTATTTCAAATATTTATTGTTGGCTTTACTAATGAGTTTCTTAGTCGAAAATGTATTTTTTCAAATTGAATTATTTTTTATGACAAAAAATTGACCTATTTCTGTAATGATACCTGCCTAATAATAAGTATCATAATGAATTTATCATTTGATTATTTACTGTTTCTTTTCTATAATTACTTTTTAATACTTGTGAATATTTCAATTCTTTCATTATATTTTATACTGAATTCATAAAAAAGCTATATATTTTCATCAAAAATCAAATTGAATTATTTGTTTTACTGATTTTATTATTTTTTTGTCATGCTTAATTCAATATATTTTTGTATTTCAAATTGTTACATTCAATTAAATGATAAAATACTAATAAACCTATATACTAGATATTTAATTAAATTATTGAAATGATGAAATAAAACAGTTGATTAATATTTACAGTTTATTTTTTTTTTGCAAAGTTTACTTTTGTGCAATCTTGGCAAAACCACTTTTGCTTAATAATTTTTTTCTGAATACCAATGCATTTGGGATGGAACCATACAATTTTGCGGTATGGATTGTAGCACTTGATCATTTTGGATCCATCAGCACTCTTCTTGCATTTGCACCAATTTCCTGTTATCGGCAGAGAAACGTCTGAACTGCTAGTTCCTGGATCTGGTGCGTTGCTAGTCGAACGTTGAGGTTCGGTTTCAGTTATCGATTTTTTTTGTGTGAAATATTTTGCCAACAGTTCTGGCATGATAACTCTTTCATGAAACAGCAGTGCCTTTTCGCTATGTATTTTCCAGAAGTTTTCATCAAATAATATTCTTTCACAATAAAAATCTTTTTGATTCCAAGCCACAAAATCACAATAGTTTGCACCAGGAACTGCTAATTGCATTTGGACTTGATAGAAATAAGCATGCTTTCTATCAAGGTGGATTTCTCTTGTACCATCACCTGATCCTTCATTCAAAAATGAACTTTTCAAATTAAGAATCTCTTCAACGTTGGTATCCTTTATGCAGTAGGGGCACTTAACTTCTATACAACCTTTTCCGCAACATTGACACTCTACCAATGAATCTGGACTTGCTCCAAAATATGGCCATGAGGGATTGATAACGAAGCCAATATCCCATACTTTGACACCTGCATGATGCTTTTTCAAATAAGAAGTGTAATCATTCAGTGCTTCCTTTTCATGATTACAGCGATAAATGGTTTGTTTTGACTTGAATGTAGCTTGCTTAGGGTAGCATATTCTTTTGATTGTGCTCAAACTAGGATTTTCCAACTTAGTGGTGCAGGCATTTTTGAAAACTGATGCAGTGATCCTACCTTCACGAAATGTGAACCACTCTGGTGATTTGGCTTGAGCTTTTGTCATATTGGCAATTTCTTCTACACTTCCAATTGATATTTCTTGATCTTTGCCCAATGCTACAAGTTGTTCAAGAGAAAGGCATTCATATTCAGGATTATACAAATTTTGTAGACTCTGTTTATCAAACTTTTGGACATTCTCTTGCTGAATTTTGGTAGCAAATGGTTCAACCACATTGAGAACTACACTTCTTCCAGACTCATTAAGTGCAGCAAAGAACATCATATTTTCTTCATTTGTTGGCTCTGGGATGACACCAACAAAATTACTAGGTGTATCTTCTTCTGGATTCAAAGAATAATCAATATTCTCGAAGGGGCACCTAGCACATTTGATGGTACTTTCCAGTAGGCTTTCACATCTGTGTGTGACACTCTGATCACTGTGATTACGTACAGCATCTTCAATTTAATACAAAACACCTCCAACATGACTACACTCGCCAAATCCAGCAACACAATCACAATGAGCTGTAATTATTTCGCCATCCTTTTTTGCTATCACCCATGGGTTAAGTGGTGGTAAATTCAGCCTTTGTGAGTGCATCACCTATAAAATAAGAAAAAGTGTCAGCAAAAAAGTTGTATTCTATGTTAATCTGACTTTCAGATCTCTACAGATCTACATATCTTACTTACTTGGGCAATAATCAATACATTTTCAGTATTCTTCACAAGCTTCACTCCAATCCTTCTAATCCATTTACTTATGAACATATTGTATGAATCCAAACTTTTATAGGCTTTGAAGTCTTCTCCTGTGTATGCACTCTTCTTATATACAAAATAGTTAATAATGTCGTACATTGAAACTTTAGGAAAGTCCTTCACAGCATCACTACAATCCCCAAATTTCAATAAATAAGGATCACATCCATTACTTTCTTTTATCTTCTCTAAATATCTCTTCCTTAATTGTAATAAATATACCCCAATAGTAAGCATGTTGCAGGCTTTGGATTGGTTTTCTGTCGGGCAGAGCATTAAGAAGGCGAACCTGGTTTTAATATACAAAATAGAGCAAAAAAAATTACCAAAATATCTTAACGATTTTCTGAAAAAAAGATCAAACTTTCATGAATATAATATTCGTTCAGGCCAAGACTACAACATTCAGTGGGTTAAAACGGAAACTTTACAAAAATCCTTATTTTGTGAAGGTGTTCGCATCTTTAATGCTCTTCCCGGGATAATAAAGAATGCTCCTAATTTGAAAATTTTTATTAAAAGAGTTTGTACATTTTTAAGGGAAACAGTAAGATAATGTTTATTTTTGTAACTGACAACACGCTTTGAAAATATTTGTATTTCTTTTCAATAACTAGCCAACTGCTAAATAAAGATTATTATTATTATTATTATTATTCTGAACATCCATAGACAAGGTGTTGAAATAATCACTTTTATCAGCCATCTCACAAACTATCTCGGTGCAAGCAGAAAGAATAATGAATACAATATCAAATTACGTTCCCCTTTTTCAGGTATACTAAGGATAAACCCATAACCTTCTCAGAATTGCAATTTGAATCCCATTAGATTACCATTGTTGTTTATTGAAATACGGTTTGTTTGTCCAGCAGGCTGATTGACAGTTGGCGTGTGACGTCACATGCCCTTGGTCTATTATTTGATAAAGGATATATTTATTCTCTTCCCTATAAAATTTATATGGTTAATTTCTAACCTCTAGAAGGATGGAACCATAACCGATAGAACATGTAAAGTTTTGGGATCTGACATGTCAGCTGGCGAACTCTGGCGGCCAGATGGATGAAGTTTTTATTTCCAACGTCAACATATTTTGCAAAACATAGAATCAGCAAATCTAGAGAGTGTTGTGGCATGAAAAATTGTTATTATCATTATAATATACAAAAGCAAGTATTAGCTTTCATCGGTTTCCGAAGCCAAACAAATATTTTTTATTGAGAGAAAATCATTTTGGAGAAAAGGGAAAGCTTGATTCATTAAAGGTATGGAAAATCAATCTGAAAAATAATCACACAACTCCGAGAATGACGGTGTGTTCTTTAAATTTTACAAGACAATTGATTGAAACTCAGATTAATTCCCATTATAAATGAAAATTCCAGATGCTGCAGCCAAAACATTCAAAATTGTTGGATCTGTGTTGCCTGAACATTTATTGGTATTATTAGAAGATATTTTCACAGGGATATGTGATACGATAAATATGTCTTCTCCGATTTCAGAAGATGACAAATTCATGAAAGATTAAGTGAAATGATGGATTAACAAATTTATGTTTATGTTGGTTATTAGATTGAAGTTAGTTATAATAAGAATAAACAGGGAATGAAGAAGTTTTCTTTTGTATATTCATTATTAATACATCTTGAGTTACATCATGATTGATGGTGTTTTATTATGAAAACCACATTCTCATTGAATCCATGTACCTATACTACTAAATAAAAGTTTTTCGTGAAATTTTAAATATATTATGTCCAAAGTTCTTTCAGAAATAATTGAATGTCGAATAATAAAAAGAATTCACAATTCCATAAAGAATCATCAATAAAAAGTTTCGAAATATGTTTATTGATAATTGCCCATCATATCTGGCTGATTATAAACTTCCTACATAAAAAAGCTCGAATTAATAGTTTCATATCACTTAAACAAATACAGTTGATTTAGACTAGGTATTTTACAAATCAAATTAAATCAAATCAAAATTGATAAATAAAAACCAGTAAAGTTGACGATACCAGGTCTCGAATTCTATTCATTTTTCCCACATTTTATTTTGAATTTGGATCTTTCCAGCCTATCACCTTCTCTGTATTTTCGCTGGAGTAAATTTTCACCTATATATAGCTGCACAATTTCACTCGAAACTAACATTTTTATAGGAAAAACTCAACAAACTTTCAAATCTCTCATATAACTCGTATTGAAAGTTGGTTTTGAGACGCCATGTTTTGACGTTATCACCTAAGCTCCGCCTCCATGTCAGATCCCACAAATGCTCATATAGGGAAAACATAAAAAGCGATACGCCCCCTACCGGTGTCGAATATTGCTAGAGCATGGGAGATAGATTGCTTTGTTTACATCTGTTTACGTGTATTTTATATGAGAAGTTGTTGAGTTTTAATTGTATTTTGGATCGTTTACAAACGTTCAGAAGAGATGAATCACTATTGTTGTGTATTCTATTGTTCATATTGGGCAAAAAATACCGAATATAGCTTACATACCTTTCCGAAAGCTGGACAATTCAAAGTTGCATTCCAAACAAAGTTGGGAAACAAGGAAATGATGGACAGAAGAAAGGTGTGGATTCATAACTTGAAGATTGAACAAAAATGTCTGAACATAAGAAAGTTGTTCTTTACAGTTTACTGCGAATCATTATTTTCCCTGCAGTATGTTTGTGGATTTTTCCATATACCAACTAATGATGTACAATTTTCAGCTAACCGAAAACGTAGAGTTTTTGAAGTTCAATGCTATTCTAACGAAAAATCTTCCACTTTTATCGGAATCTGAACCTGGGCCATCATCCAGAGATTCTAGATTATTTTATTTTCTTTCATGTAACAATCAGAGATACTATTAAAATAATAATAACAAATGATGTTTATTTGCACAACCAAAATAACAGTTTATCATAACATCAAGAATATGAAATAAATCTGGACTCTATATAGCTAGGTAAAAACTAAAATATTCAATTATATAATAAGGAAAACAGAGATTCTATCAAAAAAACCAGACTCTCAGAAATCCACCGTACTTTTAGGATAGCTGTTATACGTCAGGAAAATTCAAAAAATATAATAACTTATTACGTTCAAACCATTCAAGCAGAGTATTCATATTAATTCTACTTTTATTTTATGATGTTTCTTTCAGTTTAGCTGGTAAGTACTTAGTTTTGTCGATTATACTCAAAAATTCTTCAGTTCGTAATGAAAGTAGACATGTCAGAGATGTTTTCTTGAAACTTTTGAAAGTTTTTTTATTTTTTACATAAATAGGTGTTCTATCATACAGCCTTTTCATGAGGTATACATAGTTCCTTCAACCAATTAATTTATTCGTCCTCTACTTTATTTTATTATTGATTTTCATGTTCAATGATAAAAACTCAATGTAAATTTCAACTTGATGTAGGTAGGTTATCTACTAATGAACAGAGATAAAATTGTCCTCAATCCAAACACAATATATCACAGGAAAATACAAAGTCCAAAAAAAACACAAATTACGACGATAAACGTTCGAAAACTCAAAACACAGCACACCCTCTAGCAGTTTAACTCTCATCTACAATTTGTATCCAAGTTATAATATCGAGCCCACCCGCTTGAGGGCGCATTTGTAGCGTGACGTTGCAGAATCGCCCAATCGGAGGGAACGTCACGTGAACTGTCAATTATTGAAAGTTACAAACATTTATATTTCTCCGTCAACTTTTCAGTTGTGTTTATTTGATTAATTACAGTTAAAGTTTATATATTTAGTTTAGTGAATTTAGTGGTTTAGTTCAGTATTTTAGTTTATGAACATTTAATTTTGTGTATTATAAGACAATCGATATTTTTGAAAAGTAGATAGGTACTTAGTATAATATATAATATAAGCAAGACCTATGGCATCTCGTAAAATAACTTGTTGTGTTCCTGGTTGTACCGATAAAACAAGTAAGAGGCATCGTTTCATCAAGGATCCCAACTTATTAAATATTTGGATGGAGAATATAAACAATCCTGTTTTAAAGGAGAAAACTCCAAAACAACTTTATGACAATTATAGAGTGTGCCATCAACATTTCGACCAGGAGTTTCATAACGCAGGATTTCAGAGAGAGTTGAAACCATGTGCATATCCAACTCTACTTCTATCTGGTAAGTAGATAATAATTCGAGTTATATATAGCTTTATTTACCTTCTAATTTGTACATGTTCACATTAGGTACCTACATTAATAAATATAAATAAAATCTACAACTATGATATATAAAATATAAGAATTGCTATAAATTAATCAGAACGAAAATAACTTACATTATAAAAAAAGCTATTAACAAGAAACTTATTAACTTCATTTTTAAACTTATCGTTGGAAACAATTTTTTTATGTAACATGGCAAAGAGTTAGATAGTGTAATGCTATATTGTAATAAGTAGACTTTTTATATGTAGATGATCTATGCTAAGGCACAACAAGATCACTATTTCGTGAACTGTTTGTTTCAAGATTATGTTATAGTTAGCTCCGATGTATATGTAACACATTTAATGATGGAAATGTTAATAACTGTTTTGCTTTAAATATTCCTTCACAATTTTCTCGATAACTGAGTTGTAAGTTGATAAAATTATTTGATTTCAGACACCGTTACGATACCATCATCCACAATAGTGTCTTTGGAAACTCCATCTACATCTGTAGAAGATCCACCTACATCTGTAGAAGCTGCATCTACATCTATAGAAGCTCCATCTACATCTGTAGATATAGAAAAAAAATGCTGTTTTAAAATTAAAAAATAATATATTATTTTTAGGATGTAACTATCAACTATATATTACGTAGAATTATACTTATGGATCTCACTGTATACTCATCTTATTTCATTTTTTGAAAAATAGTTAGCAACAATAGTCAGTTTGTCGAATTCAAGATAAAGACACTCCTGTATTTTGATTATTTCTTGGTGTACATATTGGAATTTTTTGCAGTCATTTAAGTGTGAAAAAATATGTGCACTTTGAAATAATTCAGGAATATCCATCTTATATTTAAATATCCCGATTTTACCTACCGTTTCGTGAAGTTAGGTAATACCTAAATCGGATTTGGGAATTTCTAAATGCGCGTGGTGAAACGTAAATTGCGTTTAGAAATTCCTAAATTCGACTTGGATATTAACTAACTTTACGAGACGGTTGGTGAAATCGAGCATTAGTTATTTCATATTTCCCACTCTTTTAGTTATTCTTCTTCTTGCTCCTTTTTTGGGCTATATCCTGAGGGATAATTTACCCTTTTCTTGTATGTCACAGATTTCTTTAGTTCTGTGCTCCATGTATACTATCGCAGCGCGCGCGGCGGGTGGGCTCAATACTAATATATTAGATCTGAGAATTAGTAAAGGAGTTAGCCTGCTAGAGGGTGTGCTGTGACTCAAAACGAAATGAACGTTAATACCATTACAACCAATGTAAACAAACACCTAATCTCCCATGCTCTAGTACCGATATTAGCCGTTCCGGCGCTACGATCTTAATTTCGGACGCCTATAGAGAAATATAAAAATTTTCCTCAGTGTTCTGGGGAAATCATTCCTTCTTTGCAAAGATTATTTTCTTCTTTTTCGTCTTCTTTAATCATATTAAGCTACTACGGCCATCTAGACAACATTCTTAATTTAAAAGCACAAACAACCAGGTTTTCGAGTAAAATTGATTTCATCATTAGTATTGGAAAACTTAATCTTTTGAGAATTGGCTTAATTATAAAATATGTTTAAACCTATATAGACACAAGATCGCCAAGAATTAGAATGATGCTTCCGTGCTTGGAGGTTTGCACCTAAGCACTCTTTGCATTTGTAGAACTCAATTCAGATAAGAGTAGTGGGGCTGATAGACGTTATTGACCATTCAGTTTCATAGCAACTTGTGTATTTTTTACATATTGGCATCACGACATGTATTCTACAGCAGATACCTCCATTAATCTATCAGAAGCACAATTCACTCAAGGTATGCAGATAATACACAATCATTTGCAGTTACAACAGTCAGAACTTCAATTTACCCACAGAGGTAATTTTCTGTTTGCTATAATTTGTCAACTCCGCGAATTTTTCCAGCGTGAGAAGTTCTTCGTCACGAGGCCTCGGTAGACCAGCGGTAAGGTGCACCGCTTGTAAGCCGAGGATGTGGGTTCGAGTCCCATCTTGCTCTTGGGTGTTGTGTATGTCCTGAATTTAGTGGTTCTAATTATGAGATTAATTGCTGGGTAATGTACATTGTTTACAAGCCCATTAGCCGTTCGGAACCGGCGTTAAACTGTAGGTCCCTCGAGAGAAAAATTCTTCGTCATCTTCGTAACACTGAAAATCTTTCATTTCAGATTGAATCGAAAAAAAAGTGATATTAGTATTAGGGAAAGAAACATATTATTAAAGGTTTTAAAATAAGTGATTCTAATCAGCAAACATTGAAATGAAGTTATATAAAAAAAATTAGGTGCTGTCAATTTCTATTAATTAAATATCAATTATGTTACAATGTTTTTCGTTATTCATTTTTTTTCCACAGCAAGTAATGTCTTTTCAGTATTAAGTTTGAACGCATCAATTGATCTATTAGGTACTAGGATAATTTAATAATATATTGTTTGGGTGTTCTTTTTGAAAATACACTTTTTACGTAATTTTTTTATATGCCTGTAATATTACGATTTTTGAACAATAAACAAGACATTGATCCAGTACCTGTAGTCGATTTTGAACGAGTATGTTTGCAAGCAGTGACTGACCTACCCCATGAGGAACCTTGAATGCTAGTGAACGAGCCAAAGACATTGGGAGCTTTCCAACTACGACACAGAGCCACACTGTGTGACACAGTGTTCATCGCTTCTTGTTCCAACTACGACACAGTGGAACACGGACGAACACACAAAAAAGTTGAGTTGGAGCGTGTAGTGTTTCAGTGCTGCCAACATTTATACTCGATTTATTGCATTAACGTTGGCAATACTTTGAATTATTAATTTATTAGATGATTATCATTGCATTATATCATATTAATATTTCACTTACAGTTTTCACTAGTTAACGTGATACAAAATTGGCTAATGATGGTGCACGTAATTCGTAATAAACCGAAACACAAATCACTTGTCCATTGCCTTTTGAAATAACGATGGCTGCGCTCTCTGGCGTTTTACATAAAAATCGAAAAGGCTTTCCAACAAGCACCCGTACACCGTGTTCGGTAGTGTGACACAGAGTGGCACGGTGCTGCCTTGTTGGAAAGCTCCCATTACAATTGTAATGTCTTTGGAACGAGCCCATTCGCAAGTCACAAAACTTTGGACAAGAAAGAAATAGTAAAGTTTAAAGTGTTCTATGCTCAAGTTTTTTTAAGGACGTTTATTTTATTTTGTTTAATTATTTTGTCTTCAGAATTTATTTGATTATTTACGTTTTGTTTTCTGAACGGAAATTTAATATTAGTTTATTGAAGTTCGAAATGGAAACAGCGAATCTAGACCTAGGCGATTCCGTTCACGAAACATATTTTCATGAAGGGTTAGTTGATTATTTGAATTAATAGGGAATTATTACAATTACGATTTTCAGGTATGTTGAAGATTCTTCGGGAATCGCATCTTACGTACATGTAAATAAGGCTTCACCTCATGAGTCTATAAAAAAAGAAATTGAAGATGAAGACTGCAGGATAGAAAATTATTTAGAACAAACTGAAAAAGCTATAGAAGATAGCAAACCTTTTATTGTACAAAAAGATGTAAAAGATAATATGGACATCACCAAGGAAAACTCTGTCATCTTTGCTGAAAAATTGTAAGATATTTCTCACTTCAACTAAGTTAATCTTAAATGAAGCTCACTCTTTGCTTTGTTTGTCGAAGTGAAACGGTTAATATTTCAGTTACTATTCAAAATAATGTAAGTTAAAAGATGCAGGTATAAGAATTTGCTGAAGAATTCGTAGACTTATTAAGTTATCATCATAGCATATCCAATACAATTATCTGAGTCTAATAAATTTCATTTTATTGTGTATATACATAAAATATTGTTTCATAACATTGTTTCTCAAATGAATTGTAAAGTAGCTATTAAGCATGTACAAGTACAAACATTTTACAATACCAAACCATTTTTCATTAAATCTCACGACTGTCAAAATTCTCATGGTAAGATTTAAGTATAATTTTAATGGCTTCTTCAAGAAAATTAATTACTAAAAATAATCAAATAATGTAATTTTATTTGTATCCACTAAATAACATGAACTTTATCCAGAAGGTTGCTATATGATTACTTCATTACAGAGAAAATATTAAGTCATTTCTGAAATAGAATAATTTTAAAACTGCCAGTAATATATTTTGAATATATAATAATCAAAAATGTATCGAAAAGCTGAATTCAATAGCAAAGAACATCGGAAGTTTTTAATGATAGGTTTCCAATCAAGATTTTCAGTTCCTTTCACGACTGCAGCCTTGCACTAAACCGGATTTTATAAAATTGGCATTCCAAAATAAATTCCCGGAAATGTTTTGCGTAGATCTTCCAAATAGCCCCAATCCTATCATTTAAAGTGATAATCAACTTGTCAAATTTGGATGCTGTAATGGATCCTTCAATATGGCCAGAAGGTACATATGCAACAAGATTTTTTCAGAAGAGACCTCACTGCAAAGAGAAAACATAGCAGAATCAGTTGTTATCTCTTAATATTGTCAATGTCTGTCTACCAAAAAAGTCGACTTTATTACAACCTATTTTCTGAAAGCAAATAAAAACATTAATTTCCTTTGTCTTGGTGAAACATGATGTACAGCCAGCAACATTGACTATATTCACTTTCCTAATTTTTATAGAGGTGCTAGTTGCTGCAGATCTCAGACAATGGGCGGAGGTATCGGTATTTGGTGCAGATATTCATTTAGAGTCCAGCAACTTAATTTAGAAGCATTTTGTCTTGAAAAACATTTTAAAGTTAGTGGTGTCTCCTATAAGGATCATAACAAAAAAAAAACTATTATTTTGATCTTTTACAGATCGCCAGTAAGAACTTGCTTCGAGACGTTTGGTTTTCATTGTATTGTATTGTATTTATACCCAGTTTTTTATAAAAAAAATATACAAAATACATAGCTTAAAGACTAATATAAATAGTATATCCTCACAGAGGTAATCAAAGTTACCTGTGCGCGAGGCCGGTAATTAAAACTAAACTAAAAACTAATATAATTAACTCTAAGTAACTTAAAAAACTACACTTTAAATATTTTCTAAAAATCTTCTTTAGTTTGTATCACAGTCGTCACCTGATGCACAATTAAATATTATTACGTCTAATATATCCTTTTAGCTGCTTTTTTCTTTTAATTTTATTTTCAATATTTTTTAGTTCATTAGGTAATGCATTAAAGACTAGGATAGCTTTCATATAAGATCTTTTTTTACTTATTTTTAATGTTCTTTTTGGCAATTGTATAGATTTATTTCTAGTTGCACTTGTTGATTTTGAACATAATTCTGATAAAGTTACATAATGATATAGTAGAGATTCAAGTGAAAATT
The DNA here is from genome assembly GCA_030704885.1 of Cynegetis impunctata. Lineage (NCBI taxonomy): Eukaryota > Metazoa > Arthropoda > Insecta > Coleoptera > Coccinellidae > Cynegetis > Cynegetis impunctata. The sequence continues at coordinate 1,429,830 of JARQZK010004339.1, forward strand.
GTTGTTCTATTGTGCAAGGTTGATTTTCATATATGAAATTTTTTTGTTGATTATTTTTAAAATTCTATTCTGCCTTCTTTGCAGCAAAGAGATTTGCGTGGAATAAGCTCCACCCCAAGCTATTATACCATAGTTGAGCACACTATTAAATAAAGCATAATAGACTATCATTAACGTCTTATGTTGCATTATTTTTGATAACTTAAAAAATATAAAAACCAAATATTTTGTTTTTTTTAATATATAGTTAACATGCAAATTCGAACTCAACCTATAGTTTACTATTAGACCCAGATATTTACAACTTTCAACTCTCTTAACTTCTTGATTACTTATTTTAACATGCAATCTTTCAGGTACACTATCACAATAATTTCCAAAAGTTACAAATACAGTTTTATCAATATTCAACGACAATTTATTTAAAGCAAGCCAATCTGATATTTCTTGTAGTTGAAAGTTCATTTTTTCCTCTACTTTTTTCCAATCTGATTCCTCAGTTATGACTGCTGTATCATCAGCAAATGAGACAATCTGGCCCTCAGGCGTATTCATGAGCAGATCATTAACATAGAGTATGAATAAGAGTGGTCCCAGGATTGTTCCCTGGAGAACACCCACATTCACTCAAAAGTCACTGTAATTTCCATTTATTCTGACCTTCTGCAGCCTTCCTCTCAAGTAACTAGAAATCAAAGTATAAGCATTTCCTCTGATTCCGTAGTTATATAATTTTTTTAGCAAGATTTCGTGATTTACGGTATCAAAAGCTTTGGCAAGGTCTAAAAAAGTGATAGCTATTGGACTACTTTTATCAAGTTTAAGCAAAATTTTATCGATTATGAAATTTAATGCGTCTTTCGTACTTTTATTTTTTAAAAAGCCATATTGTTTATTAGAAATGATGTTAGATTTATGTATTGTGTTGGATTATTTATTTGCACCCAATATTAGTATTATTTTACCTGGCCATTTTAGTGTAGATTTAGTTAGAGATACTAAGAATTTAAGGAGAGTACTAGCTTCAATTATACCCTCAATAATGTGTTCCGTAATGGGGGTTCAAAAGCACAAATTATTGAGGTCCATTTCTCTGACCACAGGGCATTGTTGTTCAATCTGGTGCCAAAATAAGTTCCCAATATAGGCGAAATTTCAGCGAAAGTAATATTACAACTTTTGTTCACGATATATCTGGGAGAGATTGACATGAGGTCTATAATACCAGCAGATGAGTCTGTCGTAATGTACTATAATAAATTTCTGTACTACTTCAATTCACACTTTCCGTTGAAAAAATACTTTGTGAGGCAAGGAAAAAGTTGAGTTGATGACAATATTAGTAAATCTAGTAATAATTTAAAAAATATATGTGATATAAGTGAAAGTGTGCCTGAGTTGAAGGAATATTATCATAAATGTGAGCTTGAACATTGCCTTCTTGTGCAGCGCACTAAACAGTCATTCTACCTAAATAAAATTGCATCAAACAATGAAGTTAAGTGTGCTTGGAATATAATCAACTCATTTTCCAATAACAAACCTAAATCTGTTTCTCACCAAATCCAAATAAAATACGGGGACCGTATATTTGATAATCCATATGCAGTGCAAACAAGTCCAATGATTTCTTCGTAAACTCCGTACAGTTAGGAATACTAATAAAATTAATACCAACAACAGCACGATGTTTTTGGTTACATATACTGAGGAGGAGTTTATTTATCTCTTTGGCCATTAATTAAAATTGAAGAAATCCCGAGCAAGTTAAAATTAAGTTAGGTAATTCCTTTACACAAAAAGGGATATGTTGAATCTGTGGACAACTATCGACCGATAGCTCACTCTTCGATATTTTCTAAGATCTACGAGTACTGTTTTCTTGATAAGTTGTGCTCTTTTCTGAGGCTTCGAAACATTTTAATCGGGAATCAGTTTGGATTCCGACCTAAGCACTGCACCACTGATGCCTTGTTCGCTTTTTTCTAAAGTCCAGAGAGTGTCTCGCTGGGATATTTTGTGACCTCAGTAAGGCCTTCGATTGTGTGGTTCGCCGGTTGCTCTTGATGAAGCTCTTTCTCTCTCTCTAGGTGCCATCTCCGCGACAAAGGTTGGCAATCATCATGGCATTTCTTATTTTGGATGCAGCTGCTCTAAAAAGTTCAATCGAGGAACATCCAAACCACTCAATCTTAAGTTTCTTAGCCAGGATATCCTTTCTTCTGCCTACGTTTCTTGTACCTTGGATTTTTCCCTGCATTATCAATTGAAGCAAGGCATGCAGAAGGTCAGAATAAATGGAAATTACAGTGACTTTGAGGAGGTGAATGTGGGTGTTCCCCAGGGAACAATCCTGGGACCACTCTTATTCATACTCTATGTTAATGATCTGCTCATGAATACGCCTGAGCGCCAGATTGTCTCATATGCTGATGATACAGCAGTCATAACTGAGGAATCAGATTGGAAAAAATGAACTTTCAACTACAAGAAATATCAGATTGGCTTGCTTTAAATAAATTGTTGATGAATATTGATAAAACTGTATTTGTAACTTTTGGAAATTATTGTGATAGTGTACCTGAAAGATGTTAAAATACAACAATCAAATCATGAAAAACATACTAGTTGACCATGGTCAATTTCATACATTACATAAAGTGAACAAGGAAAATTCTTTAATAATTTAAAAAAATTATCAAACAACTTTCCAAGGAAGCTGGTTATACGTATTCAGCAACGAAAAATCTGCATTCACAATCGAACGGTGAATTATAGAAATTGTCAAGTCACCCCGACTCAAAATCTGCATACAGCTGTTTCGATCTTATTAGATCTCATCAGTGCAGCTTATTTGACTCGGAGTGAATTAACAAATTTCTAATTGTTCCCCAATACAAATCGTGGTCAGTAACAATGGACAGATAACAATCCAGAGCGCCATCACACCAAAGATATTGGGAAACAACAATTCACCGCTTAGACTGAAAATGCAGAAATTCGTCGCTCGAACACGTACCTCCTGATATGAAGATATCTACTCTACAACAGTGGTGTATATGATTCCAAGGCACACTAAAATAGTGATTTAAAACCTTTGGATATACTCACGAGAGCGCGCTCCGAATATTCTAGTCGCTTAATACGCAAAATACAACAATCAAATCATGAAAAACATACTAGTTGACCATGGTCAATTTCATACATTACATAAAGTGAACAAGGAAAATTCTTTAATAATTAAAAAAAAATTATCAAACAACTTTCCAAGGAAGCTGGTTATACGTATTCAGCAACGCAAAATCTGCATCACAATCAATTAGAAATTTGTTAATTCACTCCGAGTCAAATAAGCTGCACTGATGAGATCTAATAAGATCGAAACAGCTGTATGCAGATTTTGAGTCGGGGTGACTTGACAATTTCTATAATTCACCGTTCGATTGTGAATGCAGATTTTGCGTTGCTGAATACGTATAACCAGCTTCCTTGGAAAGTTGTTTGATAATTTTTTTAAAATTATTAAAGAATTTTCCTTGTTCACTTTATGTTATGTATGAAATTGACCATGGTCAACTAGTATGTTTTTCATGATTTGATTGTTGTATTTTGCGTATTAAGCGACTAGAATATTCGGAGCGCGCTCTCGTGAGTATATCCAAAGGTTTTAAATCACTATGTTAGTGTGCCTTGGAATCATATACACCACTGTTGTAGAGTAGATATCTTCATATCAGGAGGTACGTGTTCGAGCGACGAATTTCTGCATTTTCAGTCTAAGCGGTGAATTGTTGTTTCCCAATATCTTTGGTGGGATGGCGCTCTGGATTGTTATCTGTCCATTGTTACTGACCACGATTTGTATTGGGGAACAATTAGAAATTTGTTAATTCACTCCGAGTCAAATAAGCTGCACTGATGAGATCTAATAAGATCGAAACAGCTGTATGCAGATTTTGAGTCGGGGTGACTTGACAATTTCTATAATTCACCGTTCGATTGTGAATGCAGATTTTTCGTTGCTGAATACGTATAACCAGCTTCCTTGGAAAGTTGTTTGATAATTTTTTTAAATTATTAAAGAATTTTCCTTGTTCACTTTATGTAATGGATGTTAAAATAAGTAATCAAGAAGTTAAGAGAGTTGAAAGTTGTAAACATCTGGGTCTAATAGTAGACTATAGGTTGAGTTGGAATTTGCATGTTAGCTATATATTTTTTAAGTTATCAAAAATAATGCAACATAAGACGTTAATGATAGTCTATTACGCTTTATTTAATAGTGTGCTCAACTATGGTATAATAGCTTGGGGTGGAGCTTATTCCACGCAAATCTCTTTGCTGCAAAGAAGGCAGAATAGAATTTTAAAAATAATCAACAAAAAAAACTTCATATATGAAAATCAACCTTGCACAATAGAACAACAATTTTCACTTGAATCTCTACTATATCATTATGTAACTTTATCAGAATTATGTTCAAAATCAACAAGTGCAACTAGAAATAAATCTATACAATTGCCAAAAAGAACATTAAAAATAAGTAAAAAAAGATCTTATATCAAAGCAATCCTAGTCTTTAATGCATCACTTAATGAACTAAAAAATATTGAAAATAAAATTAAAAGAAAAAAGCAGCTAAAAGAATATATTAGACGTAATAATATTTAATTGCGCATCAGGTGACGACTGTGATACAAACTAAAGTTTTTAGAAAATATTTAAAGCCTAGTTTTTTAAGTTATAGAGTTAATTATATTATTTTTTAGTTTAGATTTAATTACCGGCCTCACGCACAGGTAACTTTGATTACCTCTGTGAGGATATACTATTTAAATTAGTGTTTAAGCTATGGTTTTTGTATATTTTTAAAAAACTGGTAATAAATACAATACAATATCTCGGTCCTCGAGTCACATGGCCCAGATATTGAAGTTTTCTGCTTTTAATTGTTAGTAGTAACTCTCTTTCAATGTTTAGACGTTCAAGTATTTCTAAGTTAGTTTTCTGATCGACCCATGACACCTTCAGTACTCTTCTGTACACCCACATTTCGAAAGCTTCTAGTCTTTCGATTATTTGTGCGTTCAAAGTCCATGCCTCGGCGCCATAAAGCAGAGTGGTAAAAACATAACATCTAACTAGCCTCAGTCTCAGTTTTAAGCATAGATCTCTATTGCACAAAACTCTTTTCATGCTATTGAAATTGGACCTTGCTTTTTCTATGCGTACTATCGTACTTTTATTTCTTTGATGAAGCTAGAAGAGTATATCGGGGCAGACCTTTGAGTTGGTTGAGAAGTTTTCTGTATGACAGAGAACAATTTATATCGGTACAGAGCTATATTGTCCCATTACTAGTGTTCTTTGGTACTGATACAACTGATTGAACTTATCTGATTGAAGTGAAAGTGATTTTGCAATCAGATTGCATTCATTCACTGAATGCCCGAAAGAATGCGCTCATTTTCATCATATCTGTGTAAAAATTTAAAATATATATAAACTTCAAATTTTGAGGTTAACTTTGTCAATGTAATCTAACTGATAGAAGATATGAAAATACACGACCGCATTTTTTAAGCATGCGCATAAGCCACAATATTATGCGCCATTTTAAAAATTTAAATTAAGGCGCGAAAGTTCATGAGTTAAAATAGCGTAGGAATGCAAACCATGCCTAAGATTTTCTCAATTATTATTTAACATCAATATGATATACAGTTGACAATTCTAGGAGGAAACTCTTAATGCAATTAAAATTTGATTAGCCAAAATATTTTGGAGTTATAAGACAAAGGACCAATGATTATTTTTTTGTAATTATTCAAGAGCACCTGAGCAGGTGTATCGAACTGAGACCATTGCCCGAGCTAGGATTCATGTCGAGAGGGCAATAAGAAGAAGTCCAAATTTTAGATTTTATTCCACACACCCTTCAACAATGTGCTATTTGCTGTGCAGGTAATTGAGGCCCTAAAAATTTGCAACCACCACTTATCATAGAAGTTGAGGAATCATACATTTCAACTGAACTTGTCTAGTTTTGTTAAGAAAAATTTTGTGACAATTTTAGAATTTCATTGAAAATTTATTCATTTAGTTGTTAACCGTTTTGTTTATTTTCATACTCGTAATCTGTAAGATTTAAAATCAATACATAAAATTACAAAATTATTTGCTACTGAATTTCCTCTTTAATTCACCCTATTAAGAAAGTGTAGCTTTCTTTTAAATATTTTATGTAACTGTGTGCCTATATGTTTTCACAGAGTAGACATAACAATATGTATAAAGTATCTTTTATTCCAGGTAGTGTACCTACTTATATTTAATCATCTCTACCAAAAATTTAAAAAAAAATAGTAAATTCTAGTCTACTTTAGTATGTTAAAATATTTATTTCAATTATAATGTCTGAACAGAAGTACATACTGAAAGGGTGTTCTATAAGTAAAAATAGGTTTAAAGAAACAGGTTCGAAGCAAATAGATAATTTTAAAATGTTTTACTTGTTAATGAAACAATAACATATAGGTAGAAGGTAGATCAAAACTGTTGGTAACATAACTAATATGAGTGAAAAAAAAATGGTTGACAATAACAAGTAATATATTTAACAGAATTTATAAGTAATAAATGGAATAAAATTGGTTAAATAAAAACTTGGAATGACTAAAATATTTGCTTCCCAATCTCTGTCCTTCAAGATTTCCACAATTTAATTCCACACTCGTTAGGGGTCCAGGCTACCAGATAACATTTTTCCCTCTTTGTTATGTGTAGCTGTCCCTGTATTTGATTCCAGTATTTGTGATTTTTATTTACCTTATTTTTTAAAATATTAAGTAGCTTCAACTGAAGGAATTAAATTTAGCACTACAGCTTCAGGCTCTTTTTGAAGAAGCCAAGTGAATCCAACCAGGATTAAATTGAAATTTTTTGGAAGGCTCTGAATTTCTGTGGGATTTGCAGGTCTTGCAGTGGCTGTGGGTTCAGGATTTTACAAAGGAAACATTTGTATCAAACTTCTTGTTTCTTCATTCCCCCTTTAGCTTGTTTCGGAGCATTCCATGAACAAGCCTTCTCTGTTACACTAATATTGTGGTGTGCATGAATACATAGTGCAGCCATGTGGTGACTTGTCCTCTTGGCAATCCCATTATCAGGATCAATGGACAACTGTAAGAAAAAGTATATTGTATATAATACAAGTAAATACTATGATAGTTTATTAAATGCAATTAATGAATTAAATCAATAGCATAGGTACAAATAAAAATCATACATGTTCGAATTTTACACGCTATTATGAATAAGCTATTGAGCATATAAAAATAACTATTAACACAGAAAAAATCTCATTGTCTTCAAAAGATCTTGCATCTTGAAATTTATAATCTTAAAATATTCGTTAAATAATATCTACCGGTCATATTTAACTCTAGGTACCTTGCTCTAGTATTTATACATAAGATACTTACTGGTATTCTCTTTAGAAACATATTTTATATTAAATATTCACAAAAATTAATTCACTTATACAGAAATCAAGCACAACAAAAGTTTGTTTGGATAATGCATCGGGCTGCGGGCATAACCCTATAAATTTGACAGCAACTTGCTGTCAAAATGTAGAGAAATTCCATTGCACTGCGCATGCTTAAAAAATGCGGTCGTGTATTTTCATGTCGTCTGATATTCTGCATTCAGAATAATCACTTACGATCACTTTTAAGTTGTGGAGGGGGGAACTGATTGAAAACGAAAGAACGACCGCTTAAACTGATCTAACTGATTTTACTCATAAATCACTTTGTTCAGTTCGAAAGAACACTAGTATTATTGAAATTTTGCAATGAAGATTTGAGAAATGCAAAATGTAGCAAGTGTGTGTAATACAATCTTAGAAATGTAAAGTAATAAAATTGTATAACTTGACACAAGTTACATGGATTACTATTTACATATATTACAGAGAGACAATAGTGAAAACATATGCTCAGCGTCAAAAAGAGTATCGAGAGAGAAAAAAAATAGCAAAACAACAACTACAGGGTGCGAAAAAAATACCAAAAACAAACGCTCAACGACAACAAAAATTCCGACAGAATCAAAAAAAGTTACAACAAAGTGAAGCATTGAATCTTGCCAGGTATGATATATCTTTTGCATGAGAGTAAGCAACACTTGTATTTGATTTTATTTTTCTGTTTTAACTGACTTTGCTGGATTGAGTTGTATTCTCCTTCGTTTCATCCATTCTACAGTGTAATCTTTTAGTTCCTGTAATTGTTCAATTCAATTATTTGTTGTTTTATCGTGGGTTATTAGAGCTGTATCATCAGTAAATTGTAACATGTATGCTTGTTTATTTTTATAGTTGTCTATATCATAATTGTTGCTATATTTGTCGGAACAGAACAGATTTACAATAGACGAGAGAGGGGCGACTACTGTGGGAGGCGCTGTGAAGGTGTAAATAATAATAATAATCTTTGCACCTAAGAATTACATAAAAAATAGGTACAAAAGGTTCAGCTATAGCTCTTCTACCACTACCACCAAAATGAAACAATCACTGTATACAATCAATCTGAAAATTCATACATTTTTCTTTAAGGTACCTTTTCAATGTATTGATATTAACACAGTTATTAAAAAGATCCAGATTATCATTTAGAATCTTCACAGCCCTATAAGAGAAATCCCTTTCAAACTTGGTTGACCTATGGTATGGTATATCAACTACTACTACTACTACGTACATTCACACAATGACATAGTTATCTCTTAACCAGGAGTTCATTCAAGTATGAGGGACTCTCTGAATTCAATATTTTATGTATAACAGCTGCAAATTGACATAGAAACAATAACTCATATTTCAGGATTTTATGTTTATTATAATGTGGACTAACATGTTCTTTTCGTTTTATGTTGAATGAGTATCTAAGGCAACAATTTTACATTTTTTGTATCAAATTTCTAGCGTAAGTTGTAGCAAATGAGTAGTAAACACAACTACAATAACCAAAGGATGACAGTATTAAACTTTTAAATAAATTCCACTTAATATGACTAGACAAGTACTGCTTAAAACTATAGATCGATATAAGTTTTACATATGCTAATTTAAGTAAGTTGCAAATGTGGCTTTCAAATTTGACCTCATTATCTATAACTACTCCCAGACTTTTAACAGCATCCTTAAAACATATCACAGTTCCATTTACATTAGTATCACAGGTTTTTAAATTTATTGCTTTTAAGCGTGTATTTCTAGTTCCTATACATACTCGTATCACTTCTGTTTCTGATGGATTTTATTTCAAATCATTTTTTTGGGACCAGAGTACTATAGAGTTCAATTCATCATTAATCAGGCCAAGACTACAGCATTCAGTGGGTTAAAACGGCAACTTTACAAAAATCCTTATTTTGTGAAGCATCCTTAATGCTCTTCCCGGGATAATAAAAATTTTTATTAAAAGAGTTTGTACATTTTTAAGGGAAACATAGTAAGATAATATTTATTTTTGTAACTAACAACACGCTTTGAAAATATTTGTATTTCTTTTCAATAACTAGCCAAGTGCTAAATATAGATTATTATTATTATTATTATTATTATTACTTGTATAGAAGTGTTAACTTCTTGAGGTAAGAAGGGCAAATAAAGCTGAGTGTCATCAGCATACTGATGAATTTTACAATGGGTCAAAACATCAACCATATTTGTCACAAATATTGTAAATAATATAGGTCCTAGGATGCTTCCTTGAGGTACACCTTTTCTTATATGCTGTAATGACGAGCTGGTACTGTTGACCTCAACATGTTCATACCGGTCACGAAGGTAACTGCAAAACCAGTTCACTGTTGAAGGATAAAATGAATAGAATTGTAGCTTAGCCTCTAGTAGTGGATGGCATATTAGGACAAAGGCCTTACTGTAGTCAAGTAAGACCAAAAGAACAACCATCAAATTGTCCATAGCACCAGCTATATCGTTACTTATTTTCAGTAGAGCAGTATTACTGCTATGGTATTTCCTAAAACCTAAAAATCGTTTGGAAATATCAAATTCACCCTAATAGGTTATCTTTTCTCTGATAGATAGATAGATAGATAGATAATTTTATTAGTTCCATAAAACACAAAAGTTGTAGAACATGTCATGTAAATAAACGAACACATATAATTTGATAAATCCAGAACATGTATGTATATACTATTTCATATTTATAGTGCAATTAAAAAATTCATCTAGTGTGTAATAAGGATTCTTCTTGAGGTATCGTTGTAACTTCTCTTTCATGATTTTTGTGGGCATTTGTTTAATCTGCTTGGGAAGATAATTATATATTTTTACTATAGTGTGTATCGCATTCCTTTGTAGATATGTGTAAAGGAGTTTTGGTTGATTTAGGTTCTCATTTTGCCTGGTAGAGTATCTGCCTTCTTCAACTCTTCTTATGAAGAACTCCCCATTATCCACCACAAAGGCAATACATTCATATATATATATATATATATATATATATATATATATATATATATATATATATATATATATATATATATATATATATATATATATATATATATATACAGATTTACAATTGTCATTATCGATGTTTCTGCAAAATGTTTTCTGCATGTTTCAGTACCTGGTAGATTCAAAATTGCCCTAAGGTATCGCTTTTGTAATACCAGTAGTCTTTGTATTTCTATAGAATTGTCCCATATGACTATACCATATCTCAGTTTACCCGTCACATAGGAATGATATGCCACAAGAGCAGTATCCACATTCACAATCCTAGCGATTGTTCTCAGTGCATATAGATATTTCGACATATGTGCTGCCAAAACCTCCACGTGGCTAGTCCATCTCAGCCTGGCGTCCATGGTTATGCCAAGAAATTTCATTGTCTTCTCTGCTGTAATGAATCCACCACTGTAATCATAAGTGCAGGGCTGGAAGGTTCTGCCATACTTGAACTGCAATATTTGTGTCTTTTCATTGTTAATTTTTAGCTCATTATCATCAAACCAGCCTTTCATTTCTGTGTAAAATTGATCAACTAGCGTATATACTTAGAAAAGTTTGAAGATTTAACCGGAATGCCAGATAGTGTCAAAGTCTTTTTTGATGTCCATAAAGGCAGCGCTTTTTTCCCATTTTTCTATTGTACTGTGTATATAATGACAGTATCAAAAGAGTGTGGATGATAAATGTTTTGGTATAAATCCGAATTGGTAAGTTGGAATGAAGTCCCCCATTGTTCTTGGATTCTTCTCAGCCAGAATTTTTTTTTCCCAACACAGGAAGCAATGTTATAGGCCTGCAATATTCTATATTGGTCTGATCTGTTTTTGCTTTTGGAATTGCAATGATTATTCCTTCCCGCTCCCGGGAAAATTGCGGTTAGTGAGACCGAAATTACATATTTTTATTTTAATGGAGTGTATTTTGGGGCCTTGTTTCTTCAATATTTTCCTGAAAACGATCATTTTTGGATGTTGTGCTTTTTCTCTGATTCGGCCTCCGTTATATTTTCACAGTTTGTTTCTGGCTGAATTTGTGGAATTTTGATACCAGTGTTCTATTATATTTTTTGTGGTCTCCATCAAAATCTCCTTCGACAGGTTGTTGGAGCATTTTTTGGAATTGTTAGGCGAAGGCGTTTGAAATATCTTTATCCCTACTTATTTTTGAAATGATCACTTCTTATGGGAGGGTAAACCGCTTCGTACACTCTGCTGGCTTCCCTTTTTCTCACGCAGTAGGCAGGCTCCTCCTCTCTCACTCTAACCCACAACGCTAGCCGTATTTCGGACAGACGCTTTCCCCTCTCTCTACTCAGTGTTTAGTGTGCGATCGACATATAATGTTGACAGTGAGCATATAACCTAAAAATATCAAAATATATATTTTGAAAGTAACTATAAAAATTATGATGAAACAAGCAGAAGATGATCCTCGGAACATTACGGAATCTCCTAACGAAAAGTAAGTTTAATAATATAATATAATACGATTTATCAATAACATTGTAAACAATATATATTCAAAACAGCATTGAATCCTTAAATTTACTTTCAAAACAAAAACACGCAACGGCTCTATGTACGTGCGTATATATATATATATATATATATATATATATATATATATATATATATATATATATATATATATATATATATATATATATATATATATATATATATATATATATATACTTCAGCCGTTTTAGAGTTATAGCCTGTATAAAAAAAAATATATATATATATATTTTTTTTTATACAGGCTATAACTCTAAAACGGCTGAAGATAACTTCATAAAATTTGGTATGCAGCAATTGGACGGATTTTACAATATTGCGAATCCCTCATGACGTCAGCGAAATCACAGTAGCTATGACGTCATGTCATTATAAAATATCAAATGTAAAGATGGTCGTGTGACTGCTCATATTAAAGGTCTTTTTATTCTAAATTCAACCATGTAATACACTTAGTATGTTAAAATTTATTAGTTGTGTATTTTCGTTCAGAAGGAGTTTAACAAAATAAATAAAAAAGTTTAATAAACAAATTTAATCACATGAAAATCAGGTTTGAGGCTTGTGTTGAAATTAATTGTAGAATAATGGTATTATTGCCTTGATTTTCATGTGATTAAATTTGTTTATTAAAATTTTTCATTTATTTTGTTAAACTACTTTTGATCGAAAATACACAACTAATAAATTTTAACATACTAAATGTATTACATGGTTGAATTCAGAATAAAAAGACCTTTAAAATGAGCTGTCACACGACCACCTTTACATTTGATATTTTATAATGACATGACGTCATAGCTACGGTGATGATTTCGCTGACGTCATGAGGTATTTGCAATATTGTAAAATCCGTCCAATTGCTGCATACCAAATTTTATGAAGTTATCTTCAGCCGTTTTAGAGTTATAACCTGTCTAAAAAATTCTGGGACACCCTGTATATATATATATATATATATATATATATATATATATATATATATATATATATATATATATATATATATATATATATATATATATATATATATATATATATATATATATATATATATATATACAGGCCGTTTTTTTTAGCTGATCCCACTACTGCTATCTCGGAAACGGAGAGACCTACAAGTTTCCAGTTTTGGGGAGCAATAATAAGCCTATTTCAGATCTTAAATATCAATGTTTGTTTTTGAGATATTTGCCAAAAACTAAAATAGGGGAATTTTGTTTTTTGGCTCTACCGCCTCCATTTCGAATGATATAAGAAAAAGTCAGGGGAGTTTCAATAATGTTTCATACTCGTTATAATCTGATATGAACCAAATTTCAATGCGACGTTTCGTTCATTATGTTCCATCATCAGCTTTTTTTTTTAAATATGGGCCTCTAGACATCAATTTTAGTATCCACTGTTGTAACAAATTAAGCTATTAATTACAATCGAATAAAAAAGCGTCAATTTCAGTATCGCCACCTCTTATTTACTGTACAGCTCTTACTCGAGGTTTTTCCTAATGAACCATGACTCCGTAAAGTCCTCTCAATGCGTTGAAAATATCTTTCGGATGGCTGATACTTCTCGGGGTACAATTCCCTATACATAGCTAGAGATCTAGTAGCATTTCTCAAACATTTCGCGTATACGAAAAGCAAATCAACTTTCTCGTCATTTGAGAAATTCATGGTTTTCACCTCACAAATTCACAGGAATCAAATAATTATGTATGTACTTGTAAATAGATTTGACATTTTGTTATTCTGCTAATTCATGGCTCACTTTGAAACAATAAATCCATTTCAGTACTCTCAGAATTTTTTCTCCAAGATTTCTATTTGCCAGGAGACATCATAATCAAACATTTATGCTCCATAAAAGTTGGCTTTTGAACAGTTCTTTCATATTCATACAAAAACCCTGAAATGCATAGGCACGTTCAAAATTTCAAAAGATGTATGGAGTATCTTTGAGTTCTAAAATTTTGGTTTCTACTTTTTTCAGACTACACTAATGGAAATTGTTTGACCAAATATTGATGATGTTTTTTTCGGAGAAAAACGTCGAGAAATACATGTGTTGTAATTAATAGCTGAATTTGTTACAACAGTGGCTACCAAAATTGTTGAAAAAATGTAAAGACCCATATTTGAAAAAATAAAATTGATGATGGAATCTAATGAACGAAACGTCGCATTGAAAATTGGTTTATATCAGTTTATAAAGAATATGAAACATTATTGAAACTCCCCTGACTTTTTCTAATATCATTCGAAATGGAGGCGGTAGAGCCAAAAAACGAAATTCGACTGTTTTAGTTTTTGGCGAATATCTCAAAAATAAACATAGGCCAAGCTACAGAGATTTTTTCATGTAAAAAGTGTTAGAAGAAAACCAGCTCCGCCATTGTTTGTCAAATAGTTCCACATGATACAGTGATATGTTTTTCACTCGACTTTATTATTTATATCTTTGTTATTAACAATTTTATGCAAAAAATTGCGTTTTTTAAAGTTTTGTGCTTATAAAATTGAAAATATCAGAGTAATCGTGATGGTGTCAATAGACTTATTGTAGAAAATGAAAAGACGAAGAAAATGAGAGGTCGGACGACTCGGTCAGACCCTTAGTCTAAGGGAAAATTGGAAAAAACCGGCCAAAATGCAGTTTTTTCAAAAGTTCATAACTCGGTTATTTTTTGAGTTGTAGCGTAGATCCTCCGGTTAGTATTATTTAGCAATATAAACTTCATTTGTGCGAAGAGCAGGAACTGTCCGATGCATAGTTTTTGGTCTGTGGTCATTTGAATATTTTACTATGCAATTTTCCAGCAGAGCTGAATGCGACAGGTATGGTCTGATTTCAATTTACAAAAAAGATTTTGAAAGTAGAATTCTCATAGTTCAAAACGTTCATCTTGGTTTTTCATGAAAACGCTGAGAAATATGTTAAAAATAAAGCTGAACATGACGAAAAATGGCCGAGTAATAACCGTCATGTTCAAAATGCCGACGCTTTCTAATATCGTGCTTATCCTTGCCTGCTGCTCTACCCCCACTCTTCAACTATTCTCACGCGCTCGGCCCTTTTTCGTCATGTTCAGCTTTATTTTTAACATATTTCTCAGCGTTTTCATATAAAACCAAGATGAACGTTTTGAACTATGAGAATTCTACTTTCTAAATCTTTTTTGTAAATTGAAATCGGACTATACCTGTCGCATTCAGGTGGAAAATTGCATAGTAAAATATTCAAATGGCCACAGATCAAAAACTATGCATCGGAAAGTTCCTGCTCTTCGCACAAATAAAGTTTATATTGATAAATAATACTAACCGGAGGATCTTCGCTACAATTCGAAAAATAACCGAGTTATGAACTTTTGAAAAAACTGCATTTTGGCCGGTTTTTCCAATTTTCTCTTAGACTGAGGGTCTGATCGAGTCGTCCGACCTTTCATTTTTTTCGTCTTTTCATTTTCTACAATAAGTCTATTGACACCATCACAATTACTCTGATAGTTTCAATTTTATAAGCAATAAACTAAAAAAGACGCGATTTTTTGCATAAAATTGTTAATAACAAAGACATAAATAATAAAGTCGAGTGAAAAACATATCACTATATCATGTGGAACTATTAGACAAACAATGGCGGAGCTGGTTTTCTTCTAACACTTTTTGCACAAAATGCTCTCTCTAAATCTCTGTAGCTTGGCCTGACATTGATATTTTAGATCTGAAAAAGGCTTATTATTGCTTCCAAGGATTGGAAACTTTTATCTAATTTAACCGACCTTGTAGGTCACTCCGTTTCCGAGATAGCAATAGTGGGATCAGATAGATAGATAGAAAGATAGATAACTATCTAGATAGATAGATATAGATACATTAGCAGATAGATGAATATATAGAAAGACAGATAGATAAAAATAATTTTTATGGCAGAACAACGTTTGCCGGGTTAGATATATATGTAGATAGATAGATAGATAAAAAGACAGATAACTATCTTGATAGATAGATAGGTAGATATACATCGGCAGATAGATGAATAGATAGAAAGATATATATATATATATATATATATATATATATATATATATATATATATATATATATATATATATATATATATATAATCTCTTGATAATTATTAGCAATAACAGGCTGGTTGAATCTTGAAAAACTCGATTTTATTAAAAAGTTGACGTTTCACTACGACATTTATTGATTTGAAAAACTTTGAAGACAAAGTCTACTTTGACTTGTTAAAATTTTTTTTCCGATGTGGCTGTTCTTTGTTATTTATTACGTGCTATTCAGTCTAATATTAACATTCAAAATTAATATCATTAGAAGGCAAGGGAAACTACAGAAACCTTTACCCACGTAATGTTCGAAAATAATAATAATAGGGTACTATTTATCTAACAATAAAGAAATTAGTCGCGGGAAAATATTAAAAAAGTAGAGCAGAATTATCGGTATAGATCGCTTATATGGAAGCAGCCGTTGACACGTGTTTCGGACTCTTTGGTCTTCATCAGAACGGCGTAGCCAAGTATTGGATTGAAAATTTGGAGATGAAAATAGTATAACAAACAAAATCCTCTGCTATGGAAGACAATCACACATTTGTGGTTTATTGTTTGAACTCTCCGGTTTGGGAGATTTGGTCAAACTTTGCCAAGTAGACTTTGTCTTCAAATTTTTTCAAATCAATAAATGTCGTAGTGAAACGTCAACTTTTTGATAAAATCGAGTTTTTTAAGATTCAACCAGCCTGTTATTGCTAATAATTATCAAGAGATTAAAAATAGATCACAGGCAACAACAATTCGAATAAATAATTATATATATATATATATATATATATATATATATATATATATATATATATATATATATATATAAATATATCAGTGGCGGCTCGTGAGGTTTGGTTTGAGGAGGCTACAAGAGGTGTTAAAAAATACACCATAGGCGGGTATAAACAAATATTCCACTAAGTCACCATTTGCAATTTTTGAAAATTAACTATCAAGTAACCAAACTCATTTTAAAACAATACAGCGAGCAATATGAGTAAACACGCTGCCATTAGTAACTACGAATCACACTACGATTCAATTAATGCTTTCCAACGAATTCACTCGATGTCACGCGAAATTCTATAGTTGTGATTGGTCGACATTGTATGAGACTGGGTTCCTATCCGTGTTGCCATTTACATGTGTTTTGCCTTTTCTTATTGCAATGAAGTATTCATTCGGAGTATTTGCACCGTTGTTTGCTTTTCTGTGGCAGGCATAATGAACGTTGAGAATATAACCTTTCCATGCCTCCGCAGCGTTGCCACAAATCTTGAAATGAATGAAATGCAGTAAATGTTAAATACCTTCTATTCGTTAATTAATAAATTATATTATATAAATGGTAGGTTGAAAGGAGGGTAGGCGCATAAAATAATATGAATATGCTGTGAATGCTGGACTATTCAATTATAATATAACTATTAGTAATACACGGAATATTATTGAGGAGGCTTAGCCTCCTTTGACTAGCCGCCCTGATATATATATATATATATATATATATAATTATATATATATATATATTATATATATATATATATATATATATATATAGTAATATATATATATATATATATATATTTATAGATATCTGAATGATTCTTGCCTGTGTTGTTTTGTCATTTACTTGTCTTTCTCTATCTTAAATGGATAGACAAATACAAAACTTGAATTTACTACGCTTTATTATCATAAAAATTCAATTAAAAATATGTAAACTACGATTGCAATTTCGGGTCACTAGATCAGCAGATTGAGTTAATAACTGAATACATTATTATATATTTGCGTTACGGTGGTGAAAGAATTATTGGCAGATACCTAAATGGACAAGAAGAACATATTTCAAGAAGGGCAAATCGAAGTGGATTTTCCAAATTGGTACAATAAAATGTTCTTAGGAAAAATCTTTATTGTTTGAATACACTAAATTATAGTTAAAATATATCAAGTCAATCTGGTCATTCAGCAAGATATCTTTTGCATTATAATTGAGTTTAAAATTTCTAATGATTCTAAGTAATAAGTTTGTTCCTTTCGGTTAATTTTGTGCATGATTTGAAAATTATCTATTTGTGGAAATGGGTGGTGGTTTTCACGGCAATGATTTGAAAGCGTTGAATCCGTTTTTATTTTTCAAAAAGGATTGTGGTGTTCTTCAAATCTTGTCTGTCCTTATATACACCAGTACTATATCGACCAGTCTGACCTATATACACTCCTTTACATACAGGACAAATCAACTTATGAACTCCTGAACTTCAAATTCGAAGTGATATCTTTGGCATTGAATAAAAATCCTGAGAGTTTTGTCTTAGGGTTGAAAGCAATTTTAATATTACATTTAGGCATGACATCAGCAACTTTTTCTGTTAGAGGACCAAAATATCTTCACGAAAAGACAAGTATATATATGTAAGTATAAAATAGACATGTATTGCTCTTGCTTTCTGCGTAAGATCTTATTTTCCATTTACAAATCACTAGTTAGACAACAACAGTTCCGTTACTTCTAATGATTTCCATTAATCTGAGATGGTCTGTCTCAAAATTTTTCGATATTAATTTTACAGAACATGTACATTTGGACTGTTATCAATTCTTCGTTATCCGATTATCTCAAATTATTGATTTTAAATATATAATCGTTATTCGACCTTGTTAACCTTGAATCTGGGCGATGTGAACGAGATTATATTTAGTAGGTACCTATATAAAAAAACGGCCTGTATATATATATATATATATATATATATATCTATATATATATATATATATATATATATATATATGTTCAGAAAGATTTTCCGCCGGTCGGAAGTATTTGAAAAAACTTGGTTCTCGGAATGAACCGCGTAAAAAGATATGAAAAATCTCGACGTGTCGGCTCCTTTTGCGAAGCCATCTTCAGGAGAATTAGAAGGGAGATAATTCAGATACGTGGCCTCAATCTGCCTACTCCACGAATCGAATTAGGATGAATCGGAAATAATACGATAATCATAAACACTATATATATATATATATATATATATATATATATATATATATATATATATATATATATATATATATATATATATATATCAGGCGCGGTTCCAGGCCCGACTTTTGGGGGGGGAACTTTTAGATGTTCAAAAGCCAAAAGGTACTGGTATTTTGGGCAATGGTAAATCGGGTAGTTCCCAATCAAAACAATAATTGCAAAAATATTCAAAACCTGTATTCACAGACATTAAACATAAGGATAAGCTTATACTGATTTAGTTTGACTTCTGATTTTAAAAATTTGAACTTATGTGAGCTACAAAAGATGGAGAATATTATAAAAAGGAAATGTCATTAAGCAACTCGAATTATCAGTTATGTTTTACTCCAAGTAAGCAACAGAAGAAAAATAAAAACGAATATATTTACATACAATTTGGGAGTTTAAAAAGTTTCAATTTTAAAACAATTCTTAAAATTACTATGTACATTGAAAACAAATGTGGGTATCTTTATAAAATAGTCAAAGAAAAATAAGTAAACTAGTGATATTAGAGACATAGAGTTTTTGATTTTGCAAAACGATTAATAACATTTTTTGGTTCAACTGTGTTATCGTGATGAATGTGCAAAAGTGCAGGTCTAATCAGTCTCTTCCATATTGGTTCATATTTATATTATTTCTGACCTTACTGCATTTACATTTCGTATCTAGGCCAAGCTACAGAGATTTTTTCATGTAAAAAGTGTTAGAAGAAAACCAGCTCCGCCATTGTTTGTCAAATATTTCCACATGATATAGTGATATGTTTTTCACTCGACTTTATTATTTATGTCTTTGTTATTAACAATTTTATGCAAATTTTAGTTTTTTGCTTATAAAATGAAACTATCAGAGTAATCGTGATGGCGTCAATAGACTTATTGTAGAAAATGAGAAGACGAAAAAAATGAGAGGTCGGATGACTCTATCAGACCCTTAGTCTATGGGAAAATCGAAAAAAACCGTCCAAAATGCAGTTTTTTCAAAAATTCATAACTCGGTTATTTTTTGAGTTGAAGCGTAGATCCTCCGGTTAGTATTATTTATCAACATAAACTTTATTTGTACGAAGAACAGGAACTGTCCGATGCATAGTTTTTGATCTGTGGCCATTTGAATATTTCACTATGCAATTTTCCAGCAGACCTGAATGCGACAGGTATGATCCGATTTCAATTTACATAAAAGAATTTGAAAGTAGAATTCTCATGGTTCAAAACGTTCATCTTGGTTTTACATAAAAATGATGAGAAATATGTTAAAAATAAAGCTGAACATGACGAAAAACGGCCGAGAATTAACCGTCATGTTCAAAATGCCGACGCTTTCTAATGTCATGCTTATCCTTGCCTGCTGCTCTACCCCCACTCTTCAACTACTCTCACGCGCTCGGCCCTTTTTCGTCATGTTCAGCTTTATTTTTAACATATTTCTCAGCGTTTTCGAGTAAAACCAAGATGAACGTTTTGAACTATGGGAATTCAACTTTCAAAATCTTTTTTATAAATTGAAATCGGACCATACCTGTCGCATTCAGGTCTGCTGGAAAATTGCATAGTAAAATATTCAAATGGCCACAGATCGAAAACTATGCATCGGACAGTTCCTGCTCTCCACACAAATGAAGTTTATATTGATAAATAATACTAGCCGGAGGATCTACGCTTCAACTCAAAAAATAACCGAGTTATCAATTTTTGAAAAAACTGCATTTTGGCCGGTTTTTTTCGATTTTCCTATAGACTAAGGGCCTGATCGAGTCATCCGACCTCTCATTTTTTTCGTCTTTTCATTTTCTACAATAATTTTATTGACTCCATCACGATTACTCTGATATTTTCAATTTTATAAGCAAAAAACTAAAAAAAACGCGATTTTTTGCATAAAATTGTTAATAACAAAGATATAAATAATAAAGTCGATTGAAAAACATATCGCTATATCATGTGGAACTATTTTACAAACAATTGCGGAGCTGGTTTTCTTTTAACACTTTTTGCACAAAATGCTCATTCTAAATCTCTGTAGCTTGGCCTAATCCGTAATTTCAACATCTTAGTTTCAGAAATTGAGTCAAATTAAATTTTTGCTGATCTTGTAATTATTTCAGCCTTAGTATGTCAAATTATAGGGAAGCCATCAAAATTTAAGGGGGGCCCAGGCCATTTGGGAGGGGAACGTTCCCCCAGTTCCCCTCCCCTGGATCCGCGCCTGATATATATATATATATATATATATATATATATATATATATATATATATATATATATATATATATATATATATCTTCTTGTGGTGCCGTACCCGGTTTAGGGTGTGGCGACCTCTCCACAACTACTCGTGCTGTGCGTGACCTACAGTTTTACGACGGTTCCGAACGTCTTTACAGAGAGGCTTTACTAGGCAGAATACTGCTCGGTGGTTTGCCATTGCCTTCCGAAAGGTGGCTCCGCATAAATTCGTTTTTCCGGCCGGGATTCGATCCAGCGACCTTCTGTTCAGTAGCCCAACGCACTGACCACTGAACTACGGAGCCACTATATATATATATATATATATATATATATATATATATATATATATATATATATATATATATATATATATATATATATATAGTGTTTATGATTATTATAAAAATCTAACCAGCAAGCGTCATTCTCTCTCTCTCTCTCTCTTACGCATTTAAAAGTTCAATATTTATTTATAAATCATTATTTTAGCCCTATTCAAATGGAAGTCATTGCAGATGTTTATCAAGAACAGTCGCAACGAAATATACAATCAACACAAACTAGACCTTCAAATGCTGACCGCCAAACAAGATACAGAGAAAAGAGAAAAGCTGATAAAATGAATGTATGTACTGCATTTAGTCAGTCTAGCGACGTTCAGCCACAGCAAGAACAACCACAACATGATGTTCAAATAAATAAACGTCAACCGCAATCTAATGCTGAACGCCAAAGAAAATATAGAAAATTATTACGGGAACAACTACATCAACAACAACAAATAGAAGATATGAATGCAATTACAGTGCTGAATAATACACTACTTACATCTAGTATCCATCATCTGCAAAAGTAATAATTTCATATTATCCAATTAATTGCCTTTTAACCGAACTGTTAATATATCTTTTGTGATTTATTTTACAATTTTAGTGTCGACCAAGCTGCACATGCACGAAAACGATATTTAAACAAACAACGACAAAGCAGGTTTAGAGCTAGGCAAAGATTGGAATCGGCTAGTACATCTTCGCATCAAGCACAGGCAGAAAGGTTCATTTTGTAATTATAATAATAATATAAACAATGATAATATTGAAAAAGAAACGGTGTCATGGGACTCCAGGTAGGAACGGAGTTCCTTCGGATAATATAGAAGGACCACAATTTGCGAAAACGAAACATGTGCGTGCCGGGGCGCACGACATAAGTGATAACTTATACTAATCCAAGTTGAAATAATTAATATTGAAATGTGGGGCTAAGAGCTCTTATGAGATTGTAAATTAAAAAATTTAAAAAGCCAGGAGTAACCTCTGGGATTCGAACCCAGAAATACGGCACACCAGGGTTCAGTACTTAGATCACTCGGTCGTCAACGCAATAATAATAATAATAAGTTCTTTATTTCCAACAGGTATAAAACCCAATTACAGAAAATAATTAAAGTATAGCTAAATAGAAAAGAAATCAAACCACAGCGCCAGAGACAAAAAGAAAAAACTAATATGAACAAAATGAAACAAAACAAAATTAATGCAAAAGTAATATCAACCAGTATGCCGAAAGCTGAAACTAAAGCTAATACAAAAAATAAGCTTATTTATTATTTAAATCAGTAGCAAGAACAATAACAAGAGAAAAGAAAATTACATAGTAAAAAATATATAGTCTGTCCAGCGACCATTGGCGTGTACGTCATCAATTGTATATGACGTCGATCGTGAACACTGTTGCCAGACGTAATAAATAATCTCAAATCTAAATAGCTAACCCAATTTTCAATAATGAGATATCTTGCATGTTTGACATAGCGGGGATTGTTAGCGGTAAATTCAAATTAACCAGTATTCCCTACCAGAAGTGTCACTCTATCTATTATATTTTACGATGAAAGCACTACTATACCATACCTGTTGCGAGTGATGAAAGTATGACAAGGAAGTAAATAGAAATAATACCAATGTATGCTGTTGAAGAAGATTTGACCAAGCATTTTGATTGTTTGTTCAAGCTGGAATCCATATTCATCGATCGATAAATCAAACTTTTAATTACAAAATCTTCTAGGTTACTCGGCGACTGTCAAACGCGAAATGGTCGAGAGGGTCCGACAACATTGCAAATTTTTCATTAAATGACAACTTAACAAACATTCAACGTATTTTCATTACTCGGAATGTTAATTTTTCTTGGGAGATACATACGATTTGATATGTTAAGAACAGAATATTTGTCGAAATAGATGATCCGGTCACTATCACCATATAACTACTTTTTCAGAAAATTCCTTACGACAGATATTAATTTTGACCATTTCGAATTTTATTTATTTGGGTAGGCTGCATTGGGCCGTTATTTGCGCATGACTGTGAAGTACACGCCAACTTTGGCTGGACAGACTATAATAATTGAATAATTTAAGATGTAACGGAAACACTACTTAACTTAACTTAATTCAATTCAATTAAATCAGATTCAAATTCAACTTAAGTACATAACTCCTAACAATAGCTGCAAGTGAATCAAATTGAACATCACATTCACTCGCAACTGAATTGAATGTATGCCCCATGTACCAAATGGGAGATTGCATTAAGTTCGTCCTTGGAGTCTCTAGGTGGAATTGTTCCATATTACGGGAAGCTTGCTTCGGAACACGAAATCTCAGAGCAGATAAGAGTGAAGGGCAGTCAATACTGTTGTGCAGTAATTTATATAAAAATTTGAGACATAATATTTCTCTCCTACCCTGCAATGAAACCACATTGAATCGACTCAACAATACTTCATGACTAACTCCTCTCGGTGGATAAACTTTGTCCTCCTTCCAAACCAAGAACTTCAAGAACCTTCTCTGAACAGCCTCAAGATGGTATTGATGACGAAAATAAATAGGATGCCAAATCATGCTACCATATTCCAACTTGCTACGTATAAGAGAACGAAAAAAACTTATAAAAGTTGAAGAATTCTTGAAATACTTGCCATTGCGAATAATGAAACCATAAATTCTCGAGGCAGATGAAACAAGCTGGGAGACGTGTGGAATAAAGGAGAATTTCTGATCAAACACCACACCAAGATCCCTCACCCTATCGAGACGAGAAAGTACCCGACCACCGACGGAATAATCAGACCTCAATACGAGGTATGGCAATTTGAAACCCGGAATCGGCCGATATCTCCCGAACTAAACACACCAGCCGGCGCGTTCTGGTCTCGTTCGAAAGAGGGGACTCTTCAATAGTACCAGTTAAATTTTGAACGCGGTATCACGTTTAGTTTGTGTTTCCCGCGTGTTTTTGTAAAGCAAGGTTGTTTCTATACGTCGCGAAAATGAGTGACCTAATTAAGAGGCAACGCGCGGTTATCGAATTTTTGGTTAAAACAAACGAAACCTCCGCGGAAATCTTTCGTAAACTTAAAGACGTGTATGGAGATGATTCTCTGTCGAAAACTGCCGTGTTCGAGTAGGCAAAGCGGTTCAGGGAGGAACGTGTTTCGATAGAGGACGATCCGAGGCCGGGCGCAGCCGTCATCTCTCGTACCCCCACCAATGTCGATCGTATCCGCACGTTGGTAACATCAGACCGTTGGTTAACACTCCGAGAGTTGTCCTACAAGTTAAACATCAATAAGGAAACCATTAGGCAGATTTTACACGAGGAGCTAGACATGAGAAAGATTTGTGCAAAGATGGTGCCGAAAATGCTCACGTTGGACCAAAAACACCTTCGAATGTCCATCTGCAGTGACCTTTTAGAGAAAATTGAGACAGATGGGAGGGACTGGATGAGTACTGTGGTAACCGGAGATGAATCTTGGATATTCGAGTACGATCCCGAAACGCGTAGACAGAGTCAGCAGTGGGTGGAACGCGGGGGGGAGCGCCCGAAGAAAGCCAGGATGTCCAAATCGAAAATGAAGTCCATGCTCGTAATTTTCTTTGATACTAAAGGCGTAAGTCATCGGGAATACGTTCCAGAGGGACAAACAGTGACCGGACTGTACTACCAAGGTGTCCTTGAGCGGCTGAGGGCCCGTATTTTCCGCGTGAGGCCCGAACTCGCGGAGAATGGTTGGCTCTTGCATCATGACAATGCACCTGCACATTCGTCGATACGAATTCGCGAGTTTTTAGCCAAAAAAAGCATCGCAACGTTGCCGCACCCCCCCTACAGCCCCGACCTCGCTCCCTGCGACTTCTTCCTATTCCCAAAGATGAAGCAGTACCTGAAGGGGACCCACCACGGCGGTGTACAGGAGGCGAAAGAAGCTGCGACGGTGGCGCTGAACACCCTAACTGAAGACGACTACCGTGGGTGCTTCGAGGCGTGGGAGCGGAGGTGGAAGCGGTGCGTGGAACTCCAAGGAGACTACTGTGAAGGATTATGATCGAAATTTCGCCGAAAATTAATTTAGCTGCCCCTCGGAGCTCGATTCCGGGTTTCAAATTGCCATACCTCGTATATCCACTTTCCTAGTGAAAGTCACAACATTACACTTTGACACATTCAAACTCAAAAAATTATCTTCACACCAACCGATAACATAATCTAATGCGAGCTGAAGTCGAGCACAGTCGTCAGGTGCACGAATCTGATAGTATAACTTCAAATCGTCCGCAAACATCAAATGTGGTGATTCAATATTATCCATTAAATCATTCACAAACAGAATAAATAACAGTGGCCCAAGAAACGCAATGTAAAGTATAGACGCAAGAGTGTATATAACGAGAGGATAACGTATCGCCACGCTATATAATTGAATATGAACCTACAATACGTATTCTCGTCATTTTATGGAACAAATTTGTAAAGCTTTATCTTTTCATAATGCCATATCTGATTCCTATCGTAATCTGTTCTTTTATGCATATAACTTCTGACGTTTTCGAGTTGCTTGTACATGAATTAATGACTACATATATATAATGAGGTATAGCGGTTTTTCTGGATTTAGCTAAAGCATTTGACACTGTCAACCATGAGAAGGTGCTGCACATTCTGGAATGTTGTGGTGTGCGAGGGATAGTTTTTGGATCTGGTTTTTAAGAATTACCTCTCAAATCGTGAACAGTGTAAAGGTTAATGACACAATAGTCAACCTGGGATTTGTAAAGGTGGGCGTGCCTCGAGTACTGTTCTTGTCCTGTGTTGTTCTCGTATATATAAATTCTCTTTTGTCGTTGGTGACGGGTGCAACGATTGTGTCTTACGCAGATGATACAGTCGTCATATTTCGTGAAGACTCCTGGGCGCAAAGCCAAAATAGCTGTTCAGCGCGATCTTCACAAAATTACAAAATGGTTAAGCGTGTACCAACTTTCATTAAATGTTAAGAAGACGAATTATATAGCCTTCAGTATAACTGGAGCAAATAGACAGATTTTTCTGGTATAAAAGTCCCTGATATACAAGATGAAATTAAGGAGGCTAATGAAGTCAAGTACTTTGGGTATAATTATTGATAAGCATTTAAAGTGGGGTGATCATGTAGATTATTTGTCGAAGAAGGCTGAGGAAGCTCATCTACAAATTCTACCAGCTAAAGAGAATTTCTTTCACGAAAGTTACTTATCCTGATTTACAAGTCTTTAGCCGAATCACTTCTTCGATATGGCATCTTTGTATGGGGAGGTATGTACAGCGAAAATCATTAAGGAAACTAATTATTACTCAAAACTTTATATGCTAAAAATTAATTAAGAAACAAAGGAGATATCACAACCAGTCTACTTTATACTGAAGATGTGTGCAATATCCGGACACTATACTTTCATAGTTTATGTGTACATGCCTTCAAAAACAAACTTTTCCGGAATTGTAGTCGTTTGATATATCAAACCCATGGATGTGCTGGTGGGTTTCTGTCGACCCAAAGATTCAAGAAGGAAATTTGCCATCGATTTTTCATTCACACCTTGCCCAAAGCATGCAATCTCTTACCAATAGAGATTCTAAGGGACGGCTTATTCTATACTTTTGAGGAATACCTTACCATGGCATAATGTAGCAAAATAGTCTATTGTGAATTTTATGATTGTGTACTCTGTGTATTTGGTTTGATGGCCTGTCTATATTGTGTGATGTTTCAAATTTATAGTTGTAATTTTATTTTTGACGTGTTTTATACCAGTTTTGGTCCTTTTAATGAATAAATTGATTGATTGATTAGGCTTATGACTGGACTAAAAAGTTTTTCAGTTGAATCAAAAAAATTTATTTTTCGAAATTACATAGATTTTATAAAAATTTTAGAATAAGTATGATAAGTATTATATGATAAATTGCTGAGATGTTTGGTTTAAACATGTCTGAAAAGTGTCCACATCACTGTAATGTCTTTTTGGAATTGCACAACACAAGTGTTCAGTCACTTAGGTGCATGAACTTAAACGTTTTCATTACTTTATTGTTCCTGACCTTATAGTTTAGTATTATATAGTTCTTTCATGGATTGTTTCTTGTGTTTACTTATAATTAATTGCCTGAATTTGTGTTGGTAATGATAATAATTGTATAAGTTGTGTAAGAATATAATGCATTGGCGATTGACGTGGCGGAGTGGGATCAGAAAGAGAAGGGATGAGAGAACGGAAAGAAAGAGGGAGAAAGAGAAAGGTATACAATATTCGCTTGTGTTAACTAAAAGCGTGACTTTCGTCAGTCTACTTCCGTCACACTTTTAGTCTCGCATATTTTCAGTTTGGTCCCGCAGCGAAATCACTATCTCCTCCAAGCCTGCCGTGAGGAAATTCGTTCCAATGATAATTAACATGAAATATCAATTTTTTTGAAGTGATAACTTCTTATCAACAAAATTTCAAATGAAACTACCATATAGAGACACTAGCCAAACAACTGTCAAAGGTCACATATGGCATCAAGAGACTCATGGACTTCAGCGGAGGGCTGTCAGGATATGTGCGGGGTTAAAATATCGAGAATCATGTGCTGATGCTTTTGCCAATCTGGGTTTTTTAACATTTTATGGTTTGTTTATATTTGAATCACTTAAGTATGCTCATAAACATGTTACAGAGTCAAAATTGAGTGGTGATTTTCACCCGTATGAAACCAGAGGCAGATTTGATATCAGACTGCCCGTTTACAGGTTATGTAGGTCACAGAGAGGTTCTGGATACCTGTCTTGTAACTTTATAATAAGCTACCACTAGTGATGAGAAATTACTCAACTAACAAATTCAACAATGTGATGAAAAAGTTCCTTATTAAATGTGTAGTCTATAGTGTAGATGACTATTTTAAACTAGATATGTCAAATCTGTGATTTTGTACCTTTTATTGTTTTATTTTATCTGTGAATTTTTAAAGACCTGACCTGTGTAAATACAATATGTATATCTGGCACCAATAAATCTAACTTACTTACTTACTTACTTACAGTGGAGACTGCTCTCACTATGTACTACAGCGATTTCCATAGCAGAATCAGCTATGGTGTTATATTGTGGGGCAGCAGCGCAAATGTTGATACCATACTGAAATTACAGAAGAAATGTGTGAGAATTATATGTAAAAAGCCAACAAGAACAAGCTGTAGAGAATTATTCCAGAAATTAGGAATACTGACAGTAACATCCCTATATATCTTGTCATGTGTATTATATGTCCATGACAACAGAGATAAATTTGTTGCAAACGGCAATAATCATGAGTATTCAACCCGGAAAAGAGATTATATACAAATACCATATCACCGACTTGAGGCCAGCCCGCAGGGTGTGAACTACGACTGCGTGAGGCTCTACAACAGGTTGCCGCTCGAAGTCAAATTAATGGACAGAAAAATTTTTAAGAAGAAAGTTATCGGACTGTTGCTGGACAGGGCCATATACAAAATTAATGAATATGTTTGACGAACTTGTACATTTTTGTAATGTTTTTGGGAATAAATTTATTGTATTGTATTGTATTATGGGAGGGTAAACCGCTTCGTAACTCTCGCATATAGCAGCAGTAGACATGCTCCTCCTCTCTCACTCTAACCCACAGCGCTAGCAGTATTTCGGACAGACACTTCCCCCTCTCTCTACTCAGTTTTTAGTGTGCGATAGACATATAATGTTGACGTTTTTTTTCTAATAATTTGTGTAGGCTGCGTCATGAATTGTGTATTCAGACAGTCTTTTGATTGCTTTCCAGTATGTTCACCTTTATGATTTTCTATACCTTTCAGTTATGTATGGGATCTGTAGCTCAGAATCAATTTATGAATGTATTTGTCCAATTCGTTCAATTTTCTTCTCAGACTTACGTCGTTTTGAATTCTATATTCTCGACTAGTTGTTTTTTTTTTCAACTCTGATTAATTTTATTATTTATAGTGGCAGTGTTTGACTACAGTATTTATTCTTTGAAAACGGTGTTTATTCTTGTATCTAGATGAGTTGTAGAAATTAGTTGTTTATTGCGGATTGTGCTTCAGGGTTTATTATTTAAAGCATATGTTTGTTTACTTCTTTTATATTGCAATTTTCAAATATGAATTAAATTTCTTGGGGTATTCAGTTGACTTTATGTTTTTATGGTTGTCTTGCTTGATGAATGTCCAGAATGTAATAACAATATGAAAATTTTTTAGTTTTCAATTTCGTATTTTTCAGGAAAAAACTAAATGCTGAACGCTCCAAAAGGTATAGAGATAAATTAAAATTGAAAAAGCAACGTGCTGAACTTGAATCTTTACTATCAACGAATAAAGAGTTAGTACCGACAGTATTAACCGAAAATAAGAAGGGAAACTCATCGTTATGGT